>VXAZ01007529.1:0-59476 GCA_013399875.1 Gymnorhina tibicen
AGGAGGAGGCGGCGGCGGCGGCCAACACGGGCGCCATGCACCACCAGCGGGTGCTGATCAACATCTCGGGGCTGCGCTTCGAGACGCAGCTGGGCACCCTCAACCAGTTCCCCGACACGCTGCTGGGCGACCCCGACAAGCGCATTCGCTACTTCGACCCGCTCCGCAACGAGTACTTCTTCGACCGCAACCGGCCCAGCTTCGACGGCATCCTCTACTTCTACCAGTCCGGGGGCAAGCTCCGCCGGCCGGTCCATGTGCCCCTGGACATCTTCCTGGAGGAGATCCGCTTCTACCAGCTGGGCCAGGAGGCCATCGAGACCTTCCGGGAGGACGAGGGCTTCATCCAAGAGGAGGAGAAGCCTCTGCCCCGCAATGAGTTCCAGCGCCAGGTCTGGCTCATCTTTGAATACCCCGAGAGCTCCAGCTCAGCCCGGGCCATCGCCATCGTCTCCGTGCTGGTCATCCTCATCTCCATCGTCATCTTCTGCCTGGAGACCCTGCCCGAGTTCAGGGACGAGAGAGAGCTGCCCGTACCCCTGCCCCCACAAGGTGGAGGTTTGAATGGCACGCCCGGGGACTCCCCACCCGTGCAGCCACCCAGTAGCCTGGCTGACCCCTTCTTCATCATTGAGACCACCTGTGTGATCTGGTTCACCTTCGAGCTCCTCGTGCGCTTCTNAGCGGGACCCCCCCGCCCCTGCGTCCCGCCGCCAGCTCCGGCCCGTTCTTCACAGACCCCTTCTTCCTCATCGAGACCCTGTGCATCATCTGGTTCTCCTTCGAGCTCCTCGTGCGCTTCTTCGCCTGCCCCAGCAAGCCCGAGTTCTCCCGCAACATCATGAACATCATTGACATCGTGGCCATCATCCCCTACTTCATCACCCTGGGCACCGAGCTGGCCCAGCAGCAGCAGCCCGGGGCTGGCAGTAGCAATGGGGGTGGGGGCCAGCAGCAAGCCATGTCCCTGGCCATCCTCAGAGTCATCCGCCTGGTCAGAGTCTTCAGGATCTTCAAGCTCTCCAGGCACTCCAAGGGACTGCAGATCTTGGGACAGACTTTGAAAGCCAGCATGAGGGAGCTGGGCCTCCTCATCTTCTTCCTCTTCATCGGGGTGATCCTCTTCTCCAGCGCTGTCTACTTTGCTGAGGCCGATGACCCCGAGTCTCATTTCTCCAGCATCCCTGATGCTTTCTGGTGGGCAGTGGTAACCATGACTACTGTGGGCTATGGGGACATGAGACCTGTCACCGTGGGGGGCAAGATTGTGGGCTCCTTGTGTGCCATCGCGGGTGTGCTCACCATTGCCCTGCCTGTCCCTGTCATCGTGTCCAACTTCAACTACTTCTACCACCGAGAGACTGACCACGAAGAGCAGGCTATCCTCAAAGATGAACACAGTAGTGCTCAGGGCAGCACTGCGGGGGGAGAAGCGAAGAGAAGACCCAGTAACAACTCTCTGAACAAATCTGTTGTGCACTTGGAAAACAGTGAGGAGTTCAACAATGGCACCAGCTCCTTAGAGAAAGCCAATATCAAAGCGAAAAGTAACGTAGATCTCAGAAAATCCCTCTATGCTTTCTGTCTGGACACCAATAGGGAAACAGACCTGTGAGGAGAGGAGAGAGTTAGAGCTCAGAGGCGCAGAAGGATTTTCTGGTGTCAGAAACTTGCTATTATAATTATTCTTTTAGTACCAATTAGTTTTTTAAGTCAGGCTGTATTTTATAAATTGATCACTGTCCTGAGCAGTCCTCCAGGAATACATGTTTTTATGTTCTTTTTCCATGACACAAAGGGTCACCTATTTTTAAAATAGACTAAGAATAAGCTATGCTCCATGATGCAGGAGCTGGTAAATTATGACAGTGAAAAATCTAATTTGTAGAAACTTATTTTAGCAAATGGTCATTGGTTTTAAATGGGTAATTTGTAACCAATTGAGTTGCTCCAAGTTTAGTATAAAGAGCTGGGGGGATGTGTGTGTGGAGAATGAATGGATTGGGGGTGGGAGGGGGGAGGTTGAGGGGTTTTGTACTGTAGTTTCAAATCGAAATTATTCAAATATATTTTGTACCTGTATGACTGTATTTATGGTTGAAAGGAGATTTCTTATTCCTGTGAAATATGATATCATTAAAGCACTAGGAACATTAGCAGATCAGCACTTTCTGAGTTTTCCACTTGTGATCAGTACAGATCTGGTTATCTTGTATGTGAAGTGAATTTGGTGCTTTGAACCCTAGAGCAGAAAACTTCTGTTGTCATTGATATGTTAGTTTCTTGTGAGCCTTAAATTATTAAATATTGTAGATATACTTCTTTATAAATAATTTTATGAATTACCTTCCTGTTTCAGAATTTCTGAGTAATTCAGTCATGTGCTTACTGACCCCACTCAAAAAAGTATGTGCAGCTTTTTTTTTTTTTTTTGTAGTTTTATAGTTTTATACCTTTGCTATATATTTGAGACTGAAAGGAAAAAATACACTGTCTGCTGCTACTGGTTTCAGTCCAGTGCACAACAGAATCAAAAGTGATCTGAACAGATTTTCAAGTGCACAACAGATCAAAAACATGAGGGAGTGGATAGGCACAAAAAGAAAGTAGAATATTGAGTGCAATATCTGCAAAACTGTTTCTGTTGTATGCTCCAGATTCCTTGGGCGTGTGTATCAGTCACCTCTATGTATCCACACACCATTTGTGCACACAGTTCACTGGTTATAGTTACCACAGACCAGGAGTGGATGGCACTTCAGGAGTCGAACGTGGCGTGCCGTGCTGCTTAAATAACCGTTGCGTGGCTTTTCTCTTGGACACGGATGGAAAGCACCATCTTTTCATCAAAACACACCCCTGGTTTCCTTTATTTCCAAACAAAACCTTCTCAGCGCTGTGGATTTTACAGTGGAGGTGTTGTTGAGAGACGAGTGACACATTATCTTCATCGAGATCACAGCTTACTCTGAAGACCGGCACAAAGTTGCTCCTTTAGCTCAGAGAGCTGTGTTACCATTTCTCTTGCAAAGGACATCTCTATTTCTCCCTCCAGCTTCTGTTTTATTGCTGAAGGATGTTCCATGCCTTTCCCACATCCTGTGGCACAGCAAGAGTAGCAGAAAAGAGAAGGCTTGATTGTCAGCATTGCTCAAGGTTTGTCTCTAACAAATTTTCTAATATAAGTAAGTGCTCAGTTGGGATTATAATTTATTCAAGTGCCTCATCTATGTCCTGAGATAAACTGAGATGAGCTTTGCCGAGCAGCGCTCTGACATTCTCTCCCCCAGACACAAATGCTGCTTTCCTCTCCCTGACCGTGCTCTTTAATGATAATGCCCAAGTGCAAGATGATTTCTTCCTTCCTAGTCAGTAAAATAAGTGCCAAGCAAGTCATACTTTTCATGAACAGAGTGCTCAGCCCAAAGCCCAGGGCTGAGGGGAAAGAATTTGAATCTCGTAATAGAGAACAGCATCTTTCACATTAATTTTAGGATTTTAGATGGCTGTTTCTTGGTTTGTTTGCTTGTTTATTTAGATGGGGAGTGAGGCTGTGATGTGCTGAGGAGCTGTCTGAAACAAGACTGACGGGAAAAGCGCCCAGTGCAGCTGCACTCCAGACTCAGGGAGATCTCCAGTTTGCTTTGGTGGGAGTTGTGGCATCAGGGGAAATTGCAGAATCAGCTTTTTGGTGAGGCTGAATCTCAGATGAAACAAAGAAGTGGTGTAAATCTACTGCGTGTGCTGAGATATAGGTCATTGATGGACTTGGACTAAGGCTTTTTGCTCAGACAAGTGGTTTGGTTTGCTCTCGGTTATCACATCCATCTGACTCGCCTGAATAAGCACCAAACAACTGCAGTGAGTCTTTCAGGATAAAGTTTTGGTGTGGTCTTTCTCTAATCACTACCCCCACCTTCCTGACCACCAGAGTTTGGTCTTCCAATTGTGTGTTATGTTGGATTGGGCTGTCAGCTCCTCAGAGCAGGGGCACTGTGTCCACATAGCCACTTGTACATCCCTGTGTGAGGGTTTTAGGGATCTGGATTACATCTCTGTAGTTATCGCAGGAAGCTGATGTAGGTGAAAGCAGATCAGGGCTATGGGGAGTGGGTCAAGCTGATATTGGTGACAGAAAAGGAAGGCCTGTTCTTCCTCCCTCCTTTTCAGTTTTCTTCTTCCCACCGTGTGTCCTTTTGTCACTTGCACTGACTGTTTCTCTCCTTGTGGAAGTACAAGAACAAGTGCTGCCTTCTCTTCCTCACCTGAGCTCACTGATCTGACAGGAAATGAAATGCAGCAACAACAAGGTAGATGTTTTTGTGTCAAATTAGAGAGTTGGAAAGCAAGTGAGTGCCAGAGCCAGTGCAAGGAAGGGATGGGGAAGGTCAGTGGGGTGGGGAAGTGAGGAAGCAAGGAGTGAAATCCTCACTCCTCAGCGGCAGTGAACTGTGACATTATCGTGAACTGTTTAAAGATCATCTCTGCTTGTTGAACCTACTTCATGTTTGCAGAGGTCCCACAGGACTGAGTCCTGCAAGGTACTGAGGGCCTTTACCTTCCCACAGGAGCCAGGCTGCAAAATTCAGCTTGGGATTCCAGTGCATAGAATTGTGGAATGGTGTTGGTTGGAAGGGACCTTAAAGATCATCTCATTCCAACCCTCTGCCATGGGCAGGGACGCCTTCCACTAGATCAGGTTCCAGGCATCCACAGCTTTTCTGGGCAACCTGGGCCAGGGCCTCACAACCCTCATAGGAAAGAATTTTTTCTAATGTCTAGTATGTCCCTGCTACAACTGAGAGTTAGGGTTTGTCCCAACCAAAACCAAGCCTAGAGAGTGCAAATTACCCTGACTGCTGCACAGGGTTCCACGCAAGCTTGTCAAGTCATTCTTCAACCTCCAGTTTGAATGTGCCATGTTTTTCCATAACAGAACAACAGAACTCTCCAATAGAAAAAAAAGGAATTTTTCTCAAAATATGGTTAAAAATATTTGTTTGGCTTGGGGTTTCTAAACAGTTGTTAAGCACAGTTTAGGCAAATTCAGCTTTGACACCTTAAAAAATAAATGCATAACTTCTACTGGCTTATAGGGCAGTAGAGGATTTGCTTTCTAATGAGAGGCACTGCTGCCAAACACTGAGCAGTGTGAGCAGAAACATGGTCAGAGCCCAGTTCAGCAGAGCGTTTACCGTGGACACGTGCTTAAAGCAACACAATTTACAGCAGGTGTTGCAGATGCACTGACCTTTATGATTTTGAGGTTTGAGATCATGAGGTGGACGTGGCTGTTCCCCTTGTGGGTCCTCATCCAGCTCGGGGTATTCTTTGATTCTCTGATGGTTATTTAAAGACGAGTTATAAACTGGGCTGAAACCTTGGAGCCACTGGTTCCCCTTGGATTTTGGGGCAGATATGTGGGTATGTGGTACAGTCACATCATGTGCTGATGCAAATTTGTGCTGCAAAAGAGTGTAACAGAACTGAGTCCCTCCAAGAAGGCTCCTGGAAATGTGAGACAGGAAGAATGTTTTCTCTTCCAGGCCTATCACAAGAAGGAGATACATCCTAACCACTACTGATCTTATGTTAGCTGTCCTGGAATGAACAGCAAGCTGAATCAAACCTCTTTGCCATATCAAAAGCGTCAAGATATCAGAGCTTAATGAATAGCAAATCATTGCAGACATAAAAAAACCCAAACAAACCCAGCCAAGCAACAAACCAACCCTTTTTTATAAACTCTCTTGGCTAGGAGCTGCTACAGAGAAGCTCCCTCACCCCACCCATGCCATAGTTACTAATGGCTTGTCCTCTCACGTGGGGACACTGTGCACTAAAATGCATTCTTGGGGGTGCTGAAGTGAATGTTCATTTGGGTCACCAGCAATGTAAGTTTCGTTTGCTTGGCCTGGCCCCAAGGGGAGTCTACATTTCCCTTTTACTTTTCCATCATCCTAAAAAACGCTAAAACAGTAGCAAGCAGTTATATAACACCATTCATCTCCCGGAGCTCTGTGAACAATTGTTCCATGCTCTGTGTACAGGCAGGGTAAAGAAAAGGCTGTGGAAGGGAAGACCAGGCCTTTCAAAGGGGGAGAGGGCTCGGAGAGGCACAAATAGGAGTGGGCTTGGCTGGACTGGGAGGTCTAAAACGTGGATGGAAGAGAGACCCTGTGGTCTCTTGCGTGGCTCTGAGTGGCTGTGCAGGCAAGGACTGGGTGCCAGCAGCTGTGCACTGTGACCCATCTGGTGGGGTCACTGAACATGGAGGGGACTTAATGCTGCTCTGAGCGGCACGAACAAATCCCTCCTTTGTGTGCTCTTTTCATCTGGGCTCTGTAAGGAGAACGTGGCACTTCTGCTGGCTGTTCCCTGGCCTCTCCAGCTGCAGACACTGCTGGTCTGGTGGAGGTGGTGCTGGTGGGGCTGTTGAGCTGGAGTGCACTGAGCCGTTCTCCAGGCACTGCCCTTCACCTCCCACCAGGGAACAAAGCACGTGTCAGAGCACTCTCAGTGGGAGACACGTGTGCACAAAAGGTCTGGCTCTTCTGAAACCTGTCACAGAATCACTGAGGCTGGAAAAGACCTCCAAGGTCAGCAAGTCCAACCTGTGACCGATCACCACTTTGCCAACTGAACCAGAGCACTGAGTGCCACGTCCAGTTCCTTCTTGAACACCTTCAAGGATGGTGACTCCACCACCTCCCTGGGCAGCTCATTCCAATGCCTGACAGCCTTTTCTGTGAAGAAATTCTTCCTGATCAGTGCCAGTGAAGCTGGTGCTGAGGTCAAATGAGGAGAGCTTTTGGTGGCATGTGACAGTGCCACTGAGCCGTGGTGAGGGACGAGCTGCCTCGCTGACATCTGATCCAGCCATTTAGCAAGATGCCATGAACAGGAGCGAAATTTGGCAGGGGCCTCCAGGGTGGTTGCTGCCATATTTAGGGAACAATGGAAGGAGGGCTTTAAGCACCTCATCAAGACTTTGGCCTGGCCACTTGGCCAGTGGTGGGATCGGAATGTTGTGTGGCAGGCAGTGTGTGGGGGAAGCCTCAGGAAAAACGAGGCTGATCCCGTGCAGGACAGAGGGGCAGCAAGGAAACTGGGAGATGAAGCTCTAACAGCATCTGCCTGCCTTTGGTGCAGCATTAGCCATGTCACTGTGTGACCATCAGCCTCACGTCATAGCTACAAATGTGCAAAAAATGAAATAGAAAAGGTCTTTATAATAATATAGCCTATGACCAATTAAAATCATGGTTCCCAAATCATTCTGCCAACACTTATGCTATAAACAGCTCCACAAAATATTTTTTAGATTGTGCCATTTAGTCTTTTTGTAGCTTCTGTAATGTTTGCTTTTTGGTTGGCTCGTTTGTAGTTTTTTGGTATTTTTTTAACTTTCTTTCTGTATGCATTAACTGGTCCCCAGTTCTCCTCGTCAGCTGTTAAAGTTCTGTTTCTCTGGCCTAAATTTGGGACCTCAGCGTGCTGATACTCTTCAGCGGACCTGGGTCATGCCATCTGACACCAGCGTGTCAGATCATAGGAGGAATAAACACGGGAATTCTCCAGTAACTCTGTGGGCCCATTGACCAGAACATACCTAATATTTGTATGATGAATTATCGTGAAAAATGTGGGTACAGTAACCATTGAAATAATACGAAATAAGAAGTTTTATGTTAATTAGAATAGGAAAAAATAAAGCTGATAACGATATGACTGAAGAATTAATTGGAATTAGAAGTTGCGAAGAGAAATACCAACTTGTTTGAAGAAAAAGGAGGCTTCAAACTGACAGAAAGTAGGTTTAGATTGTATATTAGGCAGAAATTGTTCCCTGTGAGGGTGGTGAGGCCCTGGCACAGGTTGCCCAGAGAAGCTGTGGATGCCTCAGAAATTACCTGATCTAATAGTAAAATGAGTAACCTTCGTAGCTGGCAGCAAAGTGTTTTCATTAGAGCCTGGGCTTCCTAGCACACAGTCTTTATGGTTACTGCAGAATTAATAATGTTCCAGATAGAATTTAGAATTTACCAGAAGTCATCTGCAAGTTGTCTCCTGTATTAGTAATTCACAGTCATCAGGGGGATGTTTCCAAATAAATCAGTGTAGGTTTTAACACTTGATTGACAGGAAGAAGAGAAAAAAGAAAGATATATCTTACTTCTGTGCTTCAGCTGTGGTGTGCCATGGAGATTGTCATCTGCAATTTTGTGGAAAACAGGTGTTGTGTTAAAATGGACATTGGAAAGAATGTTGCTGGAGAAGCCACCTTGGGTGCAAACAGGTAATCAATCATTTCCCTCTCAAGACAATGGTAATTCTGACCTTCTCTAGTTTTCTGACAAAGCCAGTTTGGAGATAAATGTTGAAATATATGGTCTCTTCTCTCAAATCCCATCTCCAGCCCTGGCCAGGAGTGGTGGTTTCCTCACTCCTGTGGGCGAGGAGTGCAATGAAACCTTGGAGCTCTTCTCGTGATGATACAGTTGCATAATAAATACTCATGTCAGGGTTGATGTTTCTGTGAAGATGCTGGAGGAAAAGGTGTGATTTAAATAGACTACGCTGGTCTAAGGCTCTGTTGTGTACAAGGAGCAGGTAGAATTTCTTCCTTTGCCTGATTTCACTCCAGTGGTGGTGTCCTAGCACCTAGTAATTCCCCCCCCAAAAAAAATCACAAATCCATATCAGGGCTTGCTTTGCTCTCTTCAGTTAGTAGAGATTAGTTACATTATACCTTACTTAATTCTCTCAAGTAAGTTCAACACATTTAAAACTCTGCCTCCTCCCTGCTTAATTGTTGGTAGAAATGCCTGTGATTGGGGAAGTGAAAAATTATTTGAATTATTTAAGCAGCGCAGCCTTATAATTTTTTTTTTCTGTCTTGTTTAAAATGATTTGAAAATCTAATGGGGCGTGGTTGAATGTGATTCATTTAACATGAATTTGCAGAGCAAATTGTGTGAGTTTCGCAGTTCAGCAAACACTGTAATTTCCAAGGTAGTGCTGCACAAGGGGGTTGTTTAAGGGAAGGTTATTGTGAAAATACATGGTGTTTTATTATGCAAGAGAATGATGCAAAGAAGCGGCGAGTCCGGAGGGTGACAAAGCTTGTTCTGGGAAGGAATGCCCTCTAGCTTAAGCTCAGCCACTGTGCTTTGAAGGAGACAGTGTTCCTCGAGCCAAACAGGAAGCAAAGGGAAGAGCAGGAGTCCACAGCTGGGATATCGGGGCATTTGACTGAGAAAGGGATGGTGGCTCCCACAGTTGTTTCTGGATTTCAGCCACTGGGCAAAATTCCTGCACAGTATCTTGCAGGATCATGTTTTAAAAGTCTGCTCAGTCCATTGAAAGGATACTACCTGCCTTTAGGAGAATGTGCTAAAGTGTGGATCTAAGGCAGGCACTGGCATCTTCCTGCAGGCCTGGCGGAGTAAGGTCCAGTAACGAACAAAATTTTGGTCAGATTCCCGTTTCTCACTTGTCTCCCAGAGTGTCTCCATCTCAGTGATGCATACTGACAATGGAGCAGAGGCTGAGAAGTGCAGAATTCTGGAGCACGAGAGAAAAATCTCTCTGGAAGGCTTGGAAACACTGGGCATTTCAAAATAGAATTTGCACTGCTCCTTGCTAGTGGAAAATGGGGTAGCTCTGTTCTTAAAAAGGAAGCTCGATATTCCGCTGAGGGGGAGATACAAATTCTCATAGACATCCTGACTGCATCTATATTAGAAAATTAAATGTGCCCAGGACCATTCCCTGGCTCTGAGGCCAGCTGGCAGGAGACAGGCTGTGCTCCTGCTGCCAGAGGCTCCCTCTGAAACAAGGTGTTCGGCACTCAGCCTACTGGGCTCCCTTCCTGGCCTCTGCTCATTCCCACATCGTGCCTAGGAGGTATTTTGGGAGAGAGTGCTTGCGTACAGACTTACCAGCGTGGCCAGGAGTCTTTAAGTGTAGTTGATTGTGATTAATTTCCTGGGAGCAGTTCCCTCAAACTCTTGAGGTGGCAAGTGTAGATACAGCCCTGCTCTGATGCCTCTTGCCCTCGGGCAATTTTTGGGGTATCTTAAAAGCTTTACACATTTCCTGCTATTGGCACATCCTTAAACAATAATCAGCCTCTATTCACTGAGCACAGTTACTCCTGCCAAAATCTGTTCTCATCTAATTCTGCTTCCACCTGCACTCATCTGTATGCAGCTCTACTAAAAATCACCACACTCTTCCAGCTGCACGCAGAGGAGCACAAGTGGATCTGACAGTGAGAGGGGGATACTGTTGCTTTGGGTTTTGGCTGATTTTCCTGTTTGCCCGGCTCTAGTGTAGGCTGTACCTTGTGTTTCAGTCACTGCATCTTCTAACTCTGCTTAGAATTCCAGTGGCCAAGCACATCCCCTGGTCTTGCTGTCCAGCAGGATGCACCAGGAAATAACTGGAAATTTAAAAAAAACCAATAAAAACTAAGGAAGGCATGGGGACGCGCTGCATTCTAGTGCTGTAGAAACTACAGACCACCCAGCACAGGCAGGGAGTGGACCAGCACTAGAATTCTTCTGTGGCTTCAAGGTGAGCCTACATGCCAGTGGTCCCCAGGGACTGGAACACGAGTTAAATTCAGTCAGAGGGAGAAGAAGAAAGGGTGCATGTCTAGAAGTAAACTTCCATTTAAAATCTCTTCTGTAATCCATGGGTCTTGTCAGCTCTAACTACAATAGTTTAAGATGTTAATGCTGGCAGCCACTCCGAGAAGAGGGTGAGAAGTAAGTCCCTCTGAAGGGACCACTAAGGACAGGTGAACCTATTGATGGGATTTTTCCTTCAGCAGATGAGTGGGCACATGGTTTAGTGTGGGTGTCATACAGAAAAAACCACCAGAATGTGGAGTTTGGAATGCCGAGGTGCACCACCTGGGAAAAAGTGATGGAACTTTCTCTGTCAGGGTATCACTCCTTGAGGTCTGTTTCAACAACGAGTAAGGCTGAAAACTCTGTTTATTGCTTTTATGCGTTAATATTTAGAGACAGGACACATAGTGAAAATGCACACGTAGAAAACATGAATATTTGCAAAGAAGCAAAAGTGTAATTCAGGTGCCAAACACATCTTGGAGGTGAGCAGATGCAATCATCATCAGACCCAGTAAGGGGAGGAGGGTTTTCTAATTATTTCCCCAAGGGAGAGCAGTTGTAAAGTCATTTTTGCAGCATTCATGGAAATATATATTTTAAATATCTCAGAAGCATGCCCTGCACTCTGTTCACTCTGAAGCTGCCGATTAGTCCTGCTGAAGTCAACTGGATTCCATTCCAGGAATCCTGCTCAGATAGACTTGAGCTCTGCAGTCATATCCTTTGTTTTGCTTGACTCCTGACAGCCCAAATTAAACTGAGATCTCTCTTAACAGTGCCAGAATGCTGATGGCGTGTGCTGCGGGCACACTGTGGAAACAATATCACTTCTTGCCTGGACTCAGCATGGCCAAATGGCAGCATGGCATGTCTTGGCTGCACTCATCTCTCAGGCAAGGCAGGTGATGCTGGGGAGGGGTGTGAAGGGTCCGAATTTGGAAGAGAAAATAATCAGAGACTGATGACTGGAACAAAATGCTCAAGCCAAAATGCTTTCTCCCCAGGGAAGCTCTTCCACAGTCAGATGCAGTGTTGTTTAACTGTCTGGATTTCATTCCAGGACTGCACATGGCTCTTAAGGTCCTGCCTGGGACTTTTTTTTGTCTGCTGTTGGGTAGCAAACCCAAACAAACAGGCCTGAACAGGAATCTCACGTATCATCCACGTCTCATCCCTGTAAAACCCGTACCCGGTCCCTTGTCTGATTTTCTAACTGAATCATCATGGGTGTAAAATCACACTGTAAAATTTCCTCCTCTCGTTCGCAGAGAGCCCTGAGGCAGGAGCCAATGTAACATACTTTGAATTTGTTTTCCTTTTTAGAAGGGGCTTGCATTTTGGATATTTTTTTCCTGGGCTAATGTACATCTGATGTCAGGCTCCCCAGATGAGAATGGTTAGACTGGCGTTGACATTTATAGAAATATGTGCGAATGGAAAAATATCCTGGGAGTGCTGCCAATGGCTGATTTTGTAAAGTTTTAGTCTCTGTTGGATAGGAACCATGAGTCAGGTACCTGTACTGAAAAGAAGCCTTAACTCATAAAGTGGCTTACTCAGGTGTGTGCCAGACGTGTGCCTTCTCAACTTAGGGAGAGGGCAGGAGTGAATTTCAGGAGGCTGTGACTCAGCCAGGCAATGCTCAATTCCTCTTTCTGATCAGATGACAAACAGCCCATTAGCATCTTTCCCAAAGGGAGGAACAGCGACAGGAAAAGTTCCTGGCAAAAAATGGATTTTCCAAGGTTTAACTGTGAAGGTAACAAAGTGGTGCAGACAAATCTCCTGCCCTGTGGCTGTTCCTTCCAGTTTGGTGCTGACGTGACTGGGACAAGACAGCGTAGAGCTGAGCCAGTTTGCAGTGGACCAAACCTGCAGCTTTCTAATTCCCGTCGAGGTGGTGGAATTTGGAGGATGACTGCAGCTGATTCACGGTGCTGTGAATGTCAGCAGTTTTTACAGGATTTGTGGGGGGGCTCGTGTTTGCTGCCTCATCAGAGCCTTATTAGCAGATTGCAGGCTCACACGGAGCGAGCAGGGGGTGACACAGGGGTTCAGCCAGTGCAGGACGTGCTCTGAGGGTGCAGCATCAGCTTGCTGGGAACAGACCGGCTCTGTCTCTAGCCAGGGCTACAGCTGGCCCCTGCTGAGTTGCTGGCTCTGGATCGCAGTAGGAGCCTGGAGCTGGTGCTCTCCACTGAGGCCAGGCAGTGCTCAGGGAGTGGCAGGGTCCTGCAGCTCCAGCAGAGCTCCGTGCTGAGCCTGCCCTGCTGCCCAGGAGCCTCTGGGCGTGGGGAGGATCAAGATGCACTGAGCTGCCCCCGGCTCGGTGCTCCACTGAGCCAGCACGGCTCTGCTCCAGCTTTGGTGGGCACATCAGCCGTCCCTGGACAGTGGCAGGGTGCTGCTGTGCACAGCATCCTTCTCCCATCCCTCTCTGTCTTCTGCAGGCTCAGCATGCTCTGCCTCCTTATCATCTCCCTCCTGATTTCCGTACTCCAGGCCAAGTGGATGTGGCTGTGCCCGGGGCTCCCTACTGAACAGGGCCAGTCCTCTTCAACATATTTATCACCCACCTGGATGCAGGAGTTGAATGCACCAGGGTTGCTGGTGATGCCAGTACGTGCCGTGGAGTACACGTTCTGGCCCCGGCAGGGCTCCCAGGGGTGGCTCATGTTGGGGATGATTCCCCACACAGGGATGCCGTGGCCTTAGCAGGAAGTCTGGGTACAGCTATTTCCACACACGGTTGGCTCTGTGGAGCCCCACAGAAATAGGTTTAATCAGCTCTGCAGACAGCAGCACCTTGAACTGAGCTGGGTTCAGTCTGGAGAAGGGCTTGGTGGTTTTTTAGTCACCCTTTTGTTCATCAGTAACTTTTGAACTTGTTAGCCATTTCCAACCAACTTTGGCCAAAGGACACTGGCCTTGAAGAAGAGAACTTCTTTTCGCAGCTTTTGGAAAGGTAGCTGGCTGCTTGGGGGAAAGAAAGACTGGAATTAAAACTGCTTCTCTTAGGCAAAAGCTGTGGCATGAGCTGTCCTAAACTGTTGCTCTGTCAACACAGGAAAGACCATGGCATGTTCCCAGACTGCTCTGAAGTGCTGAAAATGCTGATTAGATGGGATTTACAGGGTAACAGCAAGAAGCAGAGTTGTGCTTAGAAATAAGGTAAACAGTGGTTTGTATCTTGAGGCACAGTCCTTCCTTCCTTCCTTCCTTCCTTCCTTCCTTCCTTCCTTCCTTCCTTCCCTCCTTCCTTCCTTCCTTCCTTCCTTCCTTCTTCCTTCCTCCCTCACTCCCTCACTCCTTTACAAGCTGAGGAAAGAAAACCTTGAGCCTAAAGCTCGTATCCTTTTCTGCTGCACTGCAGTGGTGAGTTTGGAGGGGCAGGAGGAACAGAGGGAAGACTTGACCAGGGAATAGAACGGATCTTTACTACTGGACTTTAGATAGACTGGGTTTAAGTCCTCCTTTAGGAAACCTGCACAGGATCAGCACTGTCTGCAGCTCCTTTACCTCCTGGAGCTGAGAAATACCTGATTTTATTTGTTTTTCAAGGCGTGAGGCAGTGCAAAAGAGTTGGTTGATTCTTCCCAATTTCCATACACATTATGCCCACTGGCAGCACTTGCTGGAGGACTTCTGGACCAAACTGAGAATGGACAGGAAGGAAAGCAAAGCATTATCACTATGCCGTGTTAAGACTGGAACTGAAAGCAGGACTGAGCTGTAGATAACTTTCCCCAGACCACACAGTGCTGGGCTGCAGAAGAGTAGGGCCCATTTCCTGGTGGAGAGGCCAATACTTTAACCCGAAGGACCACGTGGCCACACTTTTTGCCCACATATTTCATAGACATAAGCTAACATGAAACTGTGAAGTTGTTTACAGTCGTGTTTATCACTCTGATCGCCAGACTTTACCCTTCTGGTCTAGCCAATGTAATCAGTTTTGTTCACACTCTTAGGCTGTGCTCTCCACTGATTCTCTGGATGAGACCCTTCCAATGATGCTGGATAAAATGTGGCTGGTAGCCCGCATGTGTTGGCTCTCTGAGCAGTGAAGCAGCTGGGGGTTTTAAAAAGAAAACATAGGTACATATGTATTAGCAATGTGTGATTTCTGAAAAGAAAATACGTCTCAGAGCTGTCCTTTGTCCTCAAAACTTTGGCCCTGTCAAGAAGGAAGTGTCATTTCCTGGTCTCTTATGGTGGGAGGGTTTGCTGTGCTTGAGGAAAAAATACCACTTGCTGTAACTATCAACGTGGGGCTCTGAGCTGATGGTGTTTTATACCTTGGGCCTTTTTTCTTCAGGGCTCAAGCCTAGGGCCAGTCCTGTTCAATTATTTATCAACAACTTGGATGCGGGAGTTGAGCACACCGTGAGAAATTTGCTGATGACACCAAACTGGGAGGTGCTGTTGACTTTCTTCAGGGCCAAGAGGCCTTGGTAGGTTGGAGCATTGGGCTGTGAGCCCAGTTGGGGCGAAACTTAACAACAACAAATGCTGGATTCTGCACCTGAACAGAGGAATGCTGGGCACAACATACACACTGGGAGAGGAGTGCTCAGACAGTTGGGCCTTTCCAATTGAAAATACTCGTATTTTTCTGTTCTACTTTCTAAAGTTATGAATCACCCTGGAGAGAGGGCAGTCGTGCTTGATTGGTTCACACACAGGCAAATCTGGGTGAGGATCAGAAGGCATTCGATGTGCTGCCATTGTTAAGGAAGGCTGCAGAATTTTGTCATCAGAGCAGTGATGGATTTCTGGTGAAATGTGTTCAAAACCAGTGATGAAATGCTCACCAGACTGGCCACTTAAAACACTTTTAACTTTATACCGTGCAAAGCACACGGTATTTCTGCCACACCAGTGGTGAACAGGAAGAACCTCCTGTTTGAAATCCGATTTTTACATTAATCTTATGGTGCTGTGAAGTCTGACTCATGGTTGTTGAGCACTCAGCCCGTGCTGCTCTCTCAGAAAGCAACCTTATTTTGAAAGGTAAGAAATGCTGCAGAAGAGGGGCAGAGGCCTAAACATCCTCACCTTTCAGCCTGTCATGGCTTCCAGGGTCTAGAAAAATCTTCAGTGAAAGTCTTGTACGTGCTTTATTTTCCCTTTATGTTCTTTTACCACGGTAAAATAAATGTAGCAGCCTGCTGCAAAACAAATGGAACGTAATCTGCCATTTTTTCTCTTGACTGTTTTGAAATAGTCTGTTCAAATAGCCAAAGAATGGCATGCAGGCAGCTTTTGAAATCATTTTGCATGAAGGGATTTCAAAGAGATTCCCCAAAAGCTACCTACAAGTTATTAACTCACATTTGGGGACCATCTGCCCAGTGGCTTTTCAAAATAATGCTATGAGCACACAGGCTAAAAGCAAGAAATACCTTACAAAAGCATATTTTCCAGGAAAAAAAAAAAAAAGAAAAAAAGTAGAAAAAGAAAAAAAGTAGAAAAAGAAAAGGCAAATTCCCCAATAACTGAGCCTTACCTTTTGTTATACCCTAGATGATAAATCAAAAGGTGTTTGGGAACAGAAGTGTATCTGGGGCATTGCCACAACACAGGTATGTTCTGAGAATCATCTTGCAGTTTCTGTTCCACAATTTTGACCTATTTTGCTCCTGCTACATTTGTTTGGAGAAAAGGCAGTACATGTAACAGGGATGTTACTGTGGCTCTTGAGGTTTTACAGCCAAGAATTTACAGCAATTTTTCCTCTGTAGAGAATGCCCAGAGATTGGAAAAAGGTTTTTTCCTAAAGCCGTAAGGCTTCACCTACATGGAAACACTTGGGAAGTGTAACCTGAATGGAAATTAGAAAAAAATTGTTCTTAATTACAATGACTCAAAATGTTGCACACTCCTGTGATTTGTGGATAATCACATTTGGAATAAGGGTAGGCCTGACTTATGTGTAACTGAGTCCACTTTGGAATACTAAAACAAATTTAATCTTTATTATTTTAAAGGAGGATGGCTGTGCAGGGACTACCCAGAATAAACATGGCTTTCTCCTAGGTAGACAGTCCCCGTCTTTAAAAGTCATCTCAGAAGTCAGGGAGGACACTGAAGTCACTGCAAACAGAGATGCCATCTCCATAATTTACTGTACACAAAGGAAGCACTTCAGCAAGGTGCTGAGCAACATTTTTTTAGATGTGCTGCATTCCTTTTGTCATCTGTGGGTATTGAGGGCCATGGGTATCACCCAGGGTGAAGTACAGGTGGCATGGAGGGTGACCTGTGCTGCTCAGTACCAGTTATGTCATAGCTGTTACCAAATTTCATAGGTATTGAACAAGGAGTAACTCAATCCTATATGGGATCAAAAAACCTTTACCATTCTTAGCTGCAGTGCACTAACTGGGATCAGTGCAGGATGGGGATGGTAAATATCCGTACAAAAAGGCTGAGAGAATTGGGATTGTTCAGTCTGGAGAAGAGAAGGCTTTGGGGTGACCTCATTGTGGCCTTGCAGTGCCTGAAGGGAGCCCACAGGAAAGATGGAGAGAGACTCTTGACAAGGGCCTGGAGTGACAGGACAAGGGGCAATGGCTTCACACTGACAGAGAGGAGGGTTAGATTGGAAATCAGGAAGAAATTCCTCCCTGTGAGGGTGCTGAGGCCCTGGCACAGGTTGCCCAGAGCAGCTGTGGCTGCCCCATGCCTGTAACTGTTCCAGGCCAGGCTGGATGGGGCTCTAAGCAAGCTGGGATAGTGGAAGGTGTCCCTGTCCTTGGCAGGGGGGGTTGGAACTGGATGATCTTTAGGGTCCCTTCCAACCCAAACCCTTCCATGATTCTAAGACTGGAATTTGGACCAGAGAGATGCCCACTCCACCGTTATCTGGTTCAAACTGTGTTTGGACTCTGAAGGCCTGCTGTGCTGTGGAATTGAATGGATATTTTGCAAGTGGCTTCAGCAAACAGAGGATGAAATAGCACTGCTGCTGGTTTTGGTAAACTTTCCCACTGCTGGGTGGATGGAGTAAGGGTTGGTCTTAGCTGTGTTTTGAACTAGTAGCAAAAATCACTTTGCAAAAGGAGCAGGATGAGGCAATAATTCCTCACTGTCAGCTTGGAGCCTAAATTATGATACAGTAGTTTTCTGTGGTCTCTTATATAAGGCTGGGTGTCACTGTTAGTCCATAATGCTTAAGCTGGAAAAAATGGAGCTGGAGATGGTAGGAACAATTCCAGACAAATGGGACTTTTGGACTTTCCTTAAGAAACCTTACCTGAGGGGTTGCAAGTGCTGAACTGATGTGTAAAGACCTTGTGTAGAATCACAGCATGCCAGATTAGCATTTACTATTTGAAAAGATAGCTGGAATAGCAGTCTATTCCATTTTCTGTAGTTTATAATCTGGATATTCCCTTCAGTGTCCTGGCCCTTTGGAATCCAGTTAAGTCTTTGGCTTCTCTGATTACCTGTGTCATTAAGTTCCACAGCCTAATTACATCTTGTGTTAAAAAGTAATTCCTTTCCCCTGCTTTTAAATTTTCTGCTGTGGATCATTCACACATCTCCTGTAAGGCTTCTTACTCAGTTTTAAGCTCCAGCACCTAAAGCTGGATCCTAAAATGGGCTGATCCACAGGTTACTGTAAAGATGGTATTTTCACTTTCACTCCCTCTTTCTCATGTGCCCTGTCACCACTGCAGCCTTGGTTACACCCTGTGTAGTGAGCACAGGCCTGCACTTTGCAGGCAGTGAAACTTCACTGGTGGTGTCCCACAGGCAGAATTTAGGGCACTGACCTGAAGTGGTGGCAGCCAGGTCTCTTGGATATTCACTGTTGGTTGAGTGTCAGCCTGACTCAGATTTAAGTTTGGGCTTGCTTCTTTTCTAACCAGCATCACTATAAATACCCAGAACGTGTTTTTCAGAACACGGACAAAAGTTTATGTCTCTGTGATACGTATGAGGATTTTTTTTCTTACACATCATGCAGCTGCAAGTTTTACTGGCCATTTTGAGGTGTGTTTCACCCAGCTTCTTCCTCTTTCTCTGAAGGATCTCAACGTTCCTTTTGTCCCAGCTACTGTAAATGAATTGAGCACTTGCAGGCTGCTCTGTCTCATTTCTATCTTTCCAAAGAAAATTTAGGTATTTGGTGGAACGTGACCGCCAGGGAGCCTTGCCTGGTCTTCTCCCGTGATTACAGCAGGTGTGTCACTCACTGAGGGGGGACATTCAGCCTTTCTTGAAGCAGGTGCAGGCTTCACAGGAAGAAATTCCTTCCAGTACCTGAGGGGATAAAGATGGAGAGGAATTTTTTACAAAGGTAGTGACAGGACAAGGGGGAATGGCTTCACACTGACCCAGAGTAGATTTAGGTTGGATATTAGGAAGAAATTGTTCCCTGTGAGGGTGGTGAGGCCCTGGCACAGTTGCCCAGAGGAGTTGTGGCTGCCCCCACGCCCTCTCCTGAAACATCTTTTGCTCCTTCTCAGTTTGTGAATGGCCTGGTTGTTCGTACAACCACCAGAGTCATTAGCAAGGCTGTCTCACCAAGCTGCCCTGTCAGTTCTGACAGCCTCCATGAGTCAGAGCAACACCTCCCACAAGCTCGAGCAACACCTGTGGAAGTCACACACTGTCAGACTCAACACTGCCTTGTGCCAGCCTCAGTTTGCCTTTGTTGTGGGCAAACCCGACCTGATGATGCATTTTATGAGGGGAGTTGCTGTTGTTTCAGTAAAGCCTGTGTTTTTCTGATGGGAAGGTGCTCCTGGTCTACATTCCTGGTTCACAGAGAAAAAGTCTGTGCTCACAGAGCCTGTGGAGGAGCAGGAACAGAGGAAAGGCAATGCCACAGAAAGATTGCTCTCATGCTGCTGAATGTATCAAGGCTGATCTAATTCATCTGGGGATTAAAGAGTTAATCTAGGCCTTGCCATGGCAGCCAAAGGGTGCACTTTAGGTAATTGCCAGTGTCTGACTTTAAAACAGTAAGTCACAGTCCTGATGCAGTGAAAGACACTTGGTGTGGTGCCACTGACTTGGCGGGGGTCAGGGCTGAGCTCAGGGCTCAGTTTAGACATTTTGGGCAGCATGGTTCAAGTAGAGGATACTCATCTCTGCCAAGAACTTAAAACTGACTCCAGCCCCCACAGAATCAGGTGGTTCCTTAGGAAAGTTTGTTAGACTTGTCAGTATCGACACTGGATTTCAGATGTATAGCTGCTGAATTACTCTTTTGATAAAACCCCTTATTAAGCAAGTCTGCTCTCCATCTGGTGCTGATCTGACTTAAAATACAGCGAGATTGGCAACTCATTAATTCATGAACAGGATAAGTATAAAATTTGCATAAATCAGTTAATACTAGAAAGTACAAAACTTGTAGTTTCTTGAAAGAGCAAACTGCGAACCTTTCCTCTTAGGACAGAAACTCTTTGTGAGATGGAGAAATATCTCACACATTTCTCATGCCGAAATATCGAGTAGCGATGTTTGGGTTTTTCAGATTCCTTTCCCGTTAATTCTAGTTCCAAATATAGAGCTATACTTGTCTTGAAACTGGTGACACTTCATGTTTAAGGCAAAATTCCCGCTCTTTAATGATGTGGTTTTATTTTTAAGGCTTTAATCTTACATCAATAATTTTAAGTGCTTTCCAGCGATGCTCTGAGCGAGGAACTACCACCCTTCTTTGTTGTTCTCAGTGCCAGATGACATTTTTATCCAATGGTAGGCATCCATTTGCCATGAAGACTGAGTTCCAGGGAATGCCGTGCACAGATGTGAGGCAGTTTTGATCACTGCTCTCTGGACATTACAGTGATTATATACATTTCAGTATTTAGTTTACCTTCTGGATTGCAACTCCTTCTTCTGAATCACTAGAAGGAAATCACACTAGTTTTATTTTTTTTTTCTGGAATATTAAATATCTTGTTTAAAATGAACCACCCTGCTCCAGCTTGTAGGAACTGCAAGTTACTGTCTGTGAGAGTTGGAAAGAACCCATCGCCCATATGATTGAGGAAAACTTTGCCAGAGAACTCTGGATTGAATCAGGAATATTTCCATGAAAAATGTATCTTCCAAGCACCTAACATCCTCCAGAAAAAACCAGTTCACAGACAAAGCCCCTCACTTTGCTCTATCCCATGTTCCAGTTGACTACAAAAGTGTCCTTGCATCTTCCTTTCCTTGTGTTTGGAGGAGGGGAGTGGGAGGAGGTGCAGAGACCAACTCCGTGTGAATGGAAAGCTGTTCTTTGCAAGTCATTTCCTGACTGTTCTGAGTGATCACTTTCACAGAATCCTTAGGGCTGGAAGGGACCTCTGGAGATCATCCAGTCCAACCCCCCTGCCCCAGCAGGGTCACCCAGAGCAGGTGACACAGGAATGTGTCCAGGTGGGTTTGGAATGTCTCCAGAGAGGGAGAATCCACACACCCTCCCTGCTCCAGGGCTCTGCCACCCTCAGTGGATAGAATTTCTTCCTCATGCTGAGGTGGAACTTCCTGTGTTTAGTTTATGGCCATTGCTCCTCGTCCTGTCGCTGGCCACCACTGAAGAGAACCTGGCACCGTCCTCCTGGCACCCTTTTTAAGATATTTATATGTCCTTTCCTGACCTTTTGTGCACCGCAGGTGATAAGACAGAGCTGAAAAGTAAGATATTGAAAGGGTTCCTCTTGATTCATAGAGTCCAGTTAGAACAGCTGCAGACAAAGACAGGTTCAGAACAGGAAACTGCAGCTCAGGACAAACCTTACTGTAAAGGACTGCTGACAGGTGTTTGACAGCAAAAACTTGTTTAACTCAGTAGTACCAAGGAGCCTCTCTGTTAAACAGAAAGCTCACAGCAGGACACTGCTGCATTAACAAGATTTTCTCTGGCTGCTCCAATTCCCTTTAGCTTTTACTTTATCTTTTTTTTTTTGTAATCATTTTTCAAGCTGCAGCAGCATTTGTTGTCCTGAGGTGCTGACTCCAGTGGAAGAGATTTTAGTGGAAGCTTCTCCTGCAGTATGCACAGACTTCATTTCGGGTCAGTAATCACATCCTCCTCAGCCTCTCCTGGGGCTCTTGCATTGATCATCCTCCAGCTGCAGGAATCATCTGAGAGGAAGGGCATGACTGTTGTGTTGAAGTCACATTTCTAGACTAAGGGTAGACTGAGGGAAGCTTCTGCCCTTTGGATTCAGGGGAGACCTGACATTTGCATGTGGCGTGGGTGTGCAAGCCGTCAGCCTTCCTGCTCCGTCATGCACATCTGCCCCCCTCCAGTCAGCCAGTTATGTTGGGAAGGGACAAGAGGAGGGGGCAGAGCGTGTGATGGGTGGCTTGAGCTGGTGTTTGGGTTCTGAGCGACAAAGTCTCTGCTGGGTGAGGCTGTTTCACCCACAAAAGGCTCATTGACTGTTCTGAGTCATCATCAGCAGTCCATGTGAAGGACTTGAGTTGATGTGACAGGGGTAGGAGGTTTGCCCCAGGACAAATCTGGAGAACGAAACATCCACAGAAATAAAAGATGCTTTGTGTTTTCCAGTGTTACCTGGAGAGTCAGACTGGGGCAAAAAGGAAAAGCAGGAGGCCAGAGGATCTAAAAGCTTGTGAGAAAGGGCTGTTTGACATCCTTCGCTACGTTTGCCTGCGAAAGCTGGAATAACACAATGGATCACAAGTGATGCTTCTGCTAAACTGACTCCAGAACCAAGCTGACTCCCACCTGCCTTCTCAGCAAAAGAGGGGATTGCTTTGGCTAGATACACACTAAGGTCCTGGAGAGCCCATTGCTTCAGTACCTGCGTGAGGGGAATCTTGCTACCGCGTGCAATTGTCATACCTGTGTTAGGATTTTATTCCCCTTTCCCCAGATAAACGCCTTTTTTTGGCAAGATGTAAATATTCTGTGGACAAGGCTTCTCTGATGCCTTTCAATTAAATTCGTTTTTGAAAGTGGCAAGGCAAAAAAGGAGGAAACATCTTCTAGAGTGAGATTTATCTGTTATTTTGTGGTACAAATATATTTTTTGAAGGATGATATGGTGTCCAGTTGCTGCTTGAAGTATGCCCTCTAGCCCAGGGAATATTTGCTCGTTCATATAAAGAGTGAAATTTCTGTGCTCTTGGCTTCTGACTGGTTAGAAAATGCCCTCAGGAAGATGGAGATGGAAGTTCAGATACAGGGAAGGGAGGGAATTGCAATTCTTGAGCAGTGGCTCTTAGCACTCAATGAGGAGGTAAGAGAAAATAATTATGCTTCCTCTGATCAGCCTCATTTCTGGGAGGAGGTAGAATTTAGGTTCCTAACTAGTAAATTCCATGCTACTTCTGGATTTAAAGAGAAGCCGGAGTCCAGGCACTTGAGGAACTGAATCCACTGGGAAGTGTGAGTGCAGGATTCTACAGCAGCAGACTGTACTGGGGTTTAGATGTTCTGCATTTGGGATCATGGTAGCTATATGTGCAATTAGTAAGGATTTAAACATCTAATTCCTCTTGTGACCTTCCCATCCCACATCAGGGAACTGTGGTTTGGCCTCAGGAAGCATCGATCCTGGATGGTCTGACTAGTGTGGCATTGAGGACCATATCCCTGAGGTGATAACCAAGAAATGTGTAAGGAACAGCTTTTACTCATCTTGAATTACATTTCTCACCTCACAGGCTGAGCCCTGTACTTTTACTAAAGGCTGGTGCAGTGCCAGCTTTCCATGAGATTGTCTGGAATTTGGACTTGTGTCCAGTGGAGTCACTAAGGCTGTAAAAACAAGGAAGAGCTGCAACCCTCACAAGTGCTGGAGACAGTTTGCTAAAGAGATTCAACAGCCAGAGCAGGTATGTGATAAATCAGTAAATTCTGCTGCCTCTCTGTGTTTTCCAGAGTGACCTGGAGCTCAAGCAGGAGCGGTGTTCTCCAGATGGCTCTCCACGTCTTCCCTAACACACCAGTGAGCCACGAGACCGAGGCAGAAATTCCAGCGTGGGGAGGGTGTGAGTCATGAGATGGTGAGTGAAAGAAACAGCAGGATAAAAATAACAGAGCCCAGTATGATGCAGAATATTAATCTCTTACCCTGTGTTATCCTCGCTTGTATTACAGGCACCACTCTGCTGTAGCGTAGATGCTCTGCTGCTCAAAACAGATCCCTCCGTGCTGCTCGGAAAGATTATGGCTCAGGATGCCAGATTGCAGGGACTCCTAATACTTGTGCCTTTAAGGTGGCTGAAAATTCTTAATCAAGAAGTTCCTGCTGTAGAAAATATGTAATCAAAGAGTGCCAAAATGCTATACTCGTATTTTTCATGTTTACATGAAAACGTCAAGTTCGGTTAATTTGACTTCGACTAAAAAATTTATTTATGCAAAATTTAAATAAGTAAAGTCCCTTTCATTTTCCAACCTTCTTATTTTTCCTCTCTCTTCTTCTTCCTTCAAAAGGAGAAAAGAAAGGAGAAGAGTATGAAAATACCATGAGAAACCCACATAAAATTCAACTTTGATTCTAGCTAACACAAATCAGTAGGGAAAAAAAGGTAGGAAAAGTGGAATTGGTAAAATAAAATTTAAAAAAAAAAGCCAAGTATTTTATTTTGAGATAAGGAATCTCTCTTTTTCTAGTCAAATCTGCCATCAGATTTGCTCAGCTTCGTTCTGAGATCACTCACAACAAAATCAGGAGCCCTTCTAGGGAGCATTTCCAGCGCAGCCAGTGTGAGGTTTCCAACCCAGTCCCCTTGACATCTCCTCTAATCACTGGGCAGTGATCTTCAGAGAGCTCTTGGGAGCTTAGGAAGCCTCTTACTCTGTTATTTCTCAATTCAGTCAGGAATCTGGGCACCATAAAGACAGTAGGAGCTTTTCCTTTAACTTCAAAGGGTGCCAGCTCTGGCACTGAGGCTTCAACGCGGATTAACACGTGGGGAGCTCTTCTGACAGAAACTGCCCTTGTTATTTCGGAGTGGGGAGAACTGTTTATTTCATTTCACACAGATTCAGTTCAAAACCTTTCCAAAGGATTTCACTTCGCTGCTTTTTTCTTGGTTTCTTTTTTTTTCGTGTAAGTCACCTTTGGGCTTAAGTTCACCTTCAAGACTGCGGAAAACTTTATCAAAACTGGGGAACAGCCCTCTGAGATGGGCAGGGAGGTGGCTGTGTGGTCCCCACGCTGCAGGACTCACAGTGTGAATGACCAATATCTGTAGGGCTCTCTCTCCCCTTTGCCCTTTCAGGGCTGCTTTATGAAGTGGAGCATTTGCACACACTCTGAAAGAAGGCACCATTCAGTTGTGATGGATTTAAGGGGTGTGTGTGTGTGCAAAATCATGTGGTTCAGGTGTGCAGTTATGGTCAGAGTACTCCTTGCTCCCTTTCAGACCCTGTTGAAACCAACTTCCTTGATCCCACTAAGCTGAAAAATCCCTTTTTTTCTGCTTCTTTCTTTTCTATTTTGTCTTACAGAGGCTGCCTGGGAAGCTACTTGGGAATAACTTTCCTGGTTTTAAATACTCTTTCTTAAGCAATCTCCTGTTATTTTTTACTTCTATATTTCCATCTATTTAACTTATTCCCTTATACCGAGTCTTTTTATTTTCCAATGCGTAAAGAAAGACTGACTTATTTTGGAAGTTCTACAAAAATGGAAGGCATTGTAATCATGATTTGATGTCCTTGGAACGCACTTTATTTACTATTTGTTTTTATTAGGACATTGTTTGAACGTAACTTTAAGCCCAATAAGGTTCCAGGACTAATCTCCTGGGAGAGGATATTTATGGTCCATATTTTCAGAGACGGAGATTGGAAGTAGAAAAAGGCTTAAGTATTTAGGCCTCGCTTCAGCTCTGAAGGCAGGGGAAATCTGCAAATAGTCACTTGACCAGTCGAAGCAGTCGGTGGCATGTGCAGATGCCCAGCTCCAAGGGGCACTTGCATTCCATGTGTGCTCATTCCAAGCAGAAACGTGGGCCTCAGATTGTGTGCATCACTGCAGGGGAACTGACCTATTTTTCTGGAGAGGAAAAAATCTACCATAAAAATCTAATTTGCAAGGATTGTGGGAGTGGAAACAGGGCTGGTTTTTTTCTCTAGGATATTTGGTTATGCAAACAAATTGATGAAGGAGAAGCTTCCAGCAGGAAAACCGCTGATGGTGCTCAGTGTCAATTAATTGTAACACTCTTGAAAGGAAAGTGAAATAATGGTGAATCTTCCAGAGAATCAGAGAATTGTGGAATGGCCTGGGTTGGAAGGGACCTTAAAGATCCTCTAGTTCCAACCCCCTGCCACAGGAAAGGACACTTTCCACTTTGTTCTAAGCCATAATTTTGTATCCAGTGTGGAGCCTAAGGATTTCTCCTCGTTACTTACTGCAGCTTTTTGCATGACAGTCTCCCAATTGCTTTCCTCCTGCAGACACTGACCATTGGGAAGACACTGCTGCAGAGTCTGAAACCAAACCAGCCTATTCCTTGTTCTCAAGTCATCTTGGGTTGCGAGCTGCCAAAAAAATTACTTCTGGATAAATAACTGTGATGTCACCATCATCCCCAGAATTGGATTTCTTCACTGGGATTGCTGAAACACTGGTCTGCTCCGAGGTTTCTCTCATAGAGGAGTTGTTCAGCTCCACAACAGGAGTGAGAAAAGTTTAAATGCTTTGGGCTCACTCCCAGGCACAAGACTTCATTATTTGAGCTTTTGTTTGGAAATAAATTGAGTTCTTGTCATAGATTTGGCATCTTCTCCCATGGTTCTTACATATCAAACTTTCTCATCATTCTGGAAGAAGATTCAAGTGTTTGTTCTCTTTCTTTTTTTGGCACTCATCTTTGTTTATTTATTTTGCATTCTTGAGATGTGCTGCATCTCTGGAGTTTGTATTTCTACTTTTAGCGTAAAAATGCTGTACATACAAGTCTAGAATGCATCTGATGATTAGTCTAATTTTTCATGTGACTTTGACTTGAACATTTTTCTCTTTATGTTTATATTGCTATTTCAAATATGTGCATTACCTGTATTCTTTATGCCTTTTCCCCATCTATAACTCAATAAAATAATGTCCCCATTCTGCAGAACCATATCACTTGTGTGTGACAGTGATAACAGTTTCTGAATAATAATGATTTTAAATGTGTTAATCTATATTTATATCTATTTCTATATCTATATCTTTATCTATATTTGTCTGTCACAGCCTGAAATTCTTCTGATGTGGGATTTGAGATGGTGAAAAAATTACCAGCGAGTGGTAAGCTCGGCTCGGGGATAATTCTTCATAAGCCTGTTTGGACTTGAAAGGTAGATTTTCCTGCTCCATAAGGGTTTATGTTCTTCATTTCAGTTCTCATCCGTGGCTAAATTTAGAACTGATATTACATGAATCAGTGGAGTGTCACCCATTTCACCAGAGAAGTTTGTGTGAGGACAGTCCTTCCCTGTGCTGCTCTTGGAACTGGACACTGTAGGACCTGGCCCTGCCTTGTTGGAGTCCTTAAGGCAGATTCTCAGCTGGCACGAGCCAGCCTAATTTCCTTGACATTAGTGGAGCTGAACACCTCAGAGTTTATCTGCATTTCATTGAAACTTGTCTATATGAAGCACAAACTTTTTAAAGGATTTCGTTGGGTTGGTTTTAACCCTCTCTACTAAGGAGAAGAGTACCATGACCTGGGAGGTCTGTGGGCTGATGCAAGCCTTAGGCCATTAAACGGAGGATTTTATCCTTGTCACGTGGATCTTCCAGTTCCTTCCAACTCCTTTGATTTTCTTTTATTGTGAGGTGCTCAGTGCTGTGCTGAGGCACAGTCCTGACTGACGTGAACAGATGCACAAATGGATTCAGGACTGAGGCTTTAATGAGGAGATTTCTGAGTCTCTGGAAACAGGCTTTGATCTTAGAGTGAACTTATCAAAATTCTGAGCACTCTGAGCATTCATGGACGTTAAAGTCCCTCAGAGCAAGGACATGAAACCATTCAAAGTCTCTCCCGCTTTGGGGAGATTCAGCTTTTTTTTGGCATATTTGTTAAAAGACATTCACTGCCAGGAGAAACTTGAGGCCATTGTACAATGCTGGCTTTTTACTGCTGTAATATTCCTTTGGGTCTCAAAGGTTTAGTGAAGTCAGTGGGATATTTTCTATCACTTTCAGTGTGTTGGGAATGTGTCCTTGCTGCAAGTAAGACTCCATCAAATACAGCTAGTTACAAAGCAAAGAGGGAAGGACATTTCTCGTCCTTGTCTGTTTAATGCTGTATGCCAAGCCTCTCTTCTGGATTTTAAATCGTACAAATTGCAAAGTGTCCCATTTGAATAGAATGAAGGCTGAACCAGCTCAAGCTGTGGGATATTTCCCACAGGGAATAGGACAATAGGACCTCCAAGGAGAAGCCTGAGGATTGTGAGTGGTGACAGTGGTGATGGGGACAGGTGACTTGCCTGACTTACCTGCACCTCCATCACTGAACGGAGTGCAGTTCTGTTTTCTTGCGTGCCCCAAAATGACAGCTCCTGATTCCTCTTACATCTTGGAGGCATAGTATACACACCTAGACATCTCCGATCAGAAACAAGATAAATTCCTGTAAACAAACATCTGGGGCTGGCTTACAATTAGGGTTTCTATTTATAGGACATCTGCTTTCATTTAGGTGTGCTACTGCTGCTGTTTTGCCAAAAGCACATTCATTAATTTCTTTCCAGTTTCTCCTTGTCATTATTAGAGGATAGGAGGAAGCAAGTTCATGGTTTAATAAGCTTGAGTTTCAGACTAGGCTAATCAAATCATTTTGATTCTATTTATCAGCTTTTAATTTGCAATAAAAGCTTAAATTTAGACAAAAATATCTTCAACGTGAAAAGGGGATTTTGCTTAGAAGTTGACTGTCCTTAACGAGCTCCTAGCTCTGTGCTTGGGCTTTGTGCCTATTGTTACAGGAAAAAAGGTCCAAGGTAGTCAGGAAACACAACAGAAGCCTCCTAATGATAAGAGAGGTGACGGACTGAAATCCACCGAGGTGAACGTGGTGCAAAGACCTGTCTAGGACAGGACTCTTAATCCCAGCATCCAGTGCCATACCCTTGTGAGCGTGTTTGCAGCAGAGGAACCTTGCAGAGCATGTGCCTGCCATCAGCCTGAATCGGCTGCCAACACTCTGCTGAACACTGAGTTCATTCATTAGTATTGCTGGGTTTTCAGGAGGCAAGATGAGCAAAATCAACATCAGTCTCCAACAGATGGGACTAGAGGAGGGCAGCTGCAGGCATACGGTGCACTACATACGGCAGGCGAGCGCACGTGGAATCCTCTGCCCCCGGAGCTCGGGCATTTCCGTTTCACAGGCAGCAGGAAAATACAATTATCTGAATTAACTGCCTGCAAATCCCCGTGCTTTGGGCTGCCCAGCCGGGAATTCAGGCGGGACTCGGGGAACACTGAGCACGGGGGTGCAATTCCTCACGTGGCAGCGGTGAAAAAGCACATTCCTGCCTGCGTGAGATGAGCAAGGGCATTCCTGCGAGCCTCCTGCCTTTTCTTTTTTGTTCTTGGTAGCCCGTTCTATTTTGTTTTTACCTTTCGGGCTGGCAAATGAGATTACAGCACAGGCACGCAGAAAATAAAATGCAGCGGGAACATATGGAAACAAGATTACTAGGGCAAAACAGTGCCTCTCAGCACATTAACTGCACTGGGGGATGCGAGGCTGGGGCAGGGCTGGCAGCAGTTTTTGCCTGGGTACAGCAGATGCAGGCTGGATGTGTATATTAATGATGTGCTCTGAGAGAGCTGCTCTCACCCTGCTCACTGGGTGCAGACAAACTGAGGGTGGGAAAGAAGCACGAAGAGTTTGATTCGTTTGGGGTATTTTTATTATCCTTCCCCCCCAAAATACCGCCTTGGAATCACGTTGGATTTTCACAGCTTTTGGAGGATCTCAGCTGTCATTTTGCTGTCTCTCATGCGTGGACACACACTTGGCTCTGTGGGACACAAGGATGGGACACGGGAGCTGCCGTAGGATGAGGAATCTGATAACGACCAAAAATGTTTTGTTGGTGATAGGGAGGGGGTACTTTTGGTTGAGTTCTTTGCTGTTGGTTTAAAATGCTTGAGGTTTGTTGATACAAGACCAGTCTGTCTCAAGAGCTGTGAACTCCTACCTTCGAGAGCTCTGCACAAGGAAGGGGCCACGGGAGACATAAAATCAGCTTGTGTTTTAGAAAAACAACATAACCACATCACAAAAAATCCTCCACCTTTCTGCTTGCTGGCAGAATCTCTGCTACCTCCCACGCAGCCCCAGCTGGAGAGCCTTTACTTGCAGCAAAACCACTCTGGTTGTGACAGTCCCTTTCCACTCGCTGCTCTCTTTTCCTTCCCTCCTAGGTAGCAGCAGCTGTGGTGCACAGCAGGGCTGTGGTGCCCCTCTTTTCTGCCTCCGAGGGGCTCCTCACTTATGTAATTTGCAGAAGGCAAAGGAAGAAAATACTGAATTGATGCTAGACAGGGTCAGGGTGATCTTCCTAGCTGCAGAGATTAACTCGTCCGGTGCTGCAGTGAGCATCCTGCCTCACTTTCAGGTGGAGTAAAGGCTTTCACCCAGGCCCTGACCCTGCCTCACCCAAAAAGCCAGGGCAGAGGAGCTCTGTGCTCGTGTGCTTCTGGGTTTAAAAGTGCCTTTCAGGCCAGAGTTGAACCTGGTGTTCTGAGCCAGGCTGAGTTAATGTGTTGGGGGGAATGCAGCTGCGTGGGAGCTTTTTTGCAGGTGGCAGATTTTGGCCAAAATCTGGTCTCTTTGGCAGTGCCAGGATCAGTGCTGCTGCTGAGGGGTCCCCTAGGGATAGTGTCCCCTTATTCCCCTCTCTGTCAACCAGGGGAAGGAGGGAATAAGTATCTTGAGCAACCTGGTGTGGTGGAAGGTGTCCCTGCCCAGGCCAGGGGGTTGGAACGAGGTGGTCTTTAAGGTCTCTTCCAGCCCAAAGCGTTCTGTGATTCTGTGACCTTACTGAGCCATGCTGAGTCCTGGCTGAGTCAAGGGCCCTTAGTTTCTGTCCTTAAAGAGCAAAGCTTAAAGCAGCTTTTGGGAAGAAGAGGGGGTAGACGGCAGGAATTAATTTTCCTCTGCTCACTCTGGGGTCTGCCCCCATCGGTGAGATGGATGCCAGTGTGGAAGCTGGGAACAGATGTGTGCTCCAGCAGCTAATGACATGTGAGTGATTGCTTCCCTTCTTGCTCAGGAAGCACAGCAGAGCGCCCCTTTCTCTGCCACAGGCCATCCTCCAGGACATCTGAGCAGGGATTCTAACAACGCTCCAGCAGGGAGAAGTGTCAAAGAGTGAGGAATGAGCAGAGTGGCCTTTGGGGACTGAAGGGCTGGCAGCAGCCTCAGTGCAATTTATGTGTTGGCTAAGGACTATTTGATAAATGGAGCACAGCTATCACCCCTCAGCTGCATGGAGGTTACAAACCTCTGTGGAGGATAACCAATCATTTGGATTGACCTAAACAGGGCAACTCACTGCAACAGTGTGGAGCCAAGGTATCTGTGTAAGCACCTCAGCAGAGAGTCACGAGCAAGACTGAGGGGGAAAAAATCCCATCTGTCAGTGCAGAATTCTCACAAAACCACCTGGTTGCTAGAATTCCTTACCCTGACATTCCATGGGTTTCACAGAATCATGGAATGGCTTGGGTTGGAGGGGACCTTAAAGCCCATCTTGTTCCAAACCCCTGCCATGGGCAGGGACACCTTCCACTATCCCAGGGTGCTCCAAGCCCCATCCAACCTGGCCTTGGACACTGCCAGGGATGGGGCAGCCTCAGGTTCCGCTGGACAAGTTTCTTTCAGCTCTTTCTCTCACTGACTGCAGAGCTCAGGCTGACAGGCAAACAGGATGTAAGAGCAAACCCTTTCCTATCTGGTTACAGAAATTATTTCCTTTGCTCAGCATTACACTATGAGAAGGATGCACCAGACAACAAAACTCTCCTTTCAGAGCCTTCCCAATGCCATTCCCTGTCGTGCATCCCTGGGCCCCACTGGCACTGCCTGGCCGTGCAGGTGGAGAATTCCCAGGCTCAGCACCACACCCAGGGGAATTTCTGGGTTGCTTTGGCTTTGCTTGATTTTTCTATTCTTTTTGTGCTTCATTAGTGTTACACAGGCTGCTCCCAGCATGTATTTGTTAGGCACGCATAGAGGGAAGAGTAAAGATCTTTAAATGCTGAGGGACGTATTTTTCTCAGGAGCTTTTTCCAGCCTGTTTTGCCAAACTGGCTCTCCCTGCTCAGCCTCATTTGGAAATTGCCACAAAAAAAGCCCATACTGAAAACCTTCAAAGTACAAACAACTATGAAGAGAATGAGTCCAAGAGTTCATAGCTGTCTCGCCTTTTCTTCACTTAAATTGGGGCTTTGCTAGGCAAGGTTTGAGATTCTGGAACAAAAAACTATAATAAAAAATAATTCCTTTTTCTTTTTTTTTAATAAGGTCTATTTAAAGCACTTTGATACACCAGAATGCAGTGCACAAAGGCAGCTTTTATCACTTACCTTTGATCATCTAACAGGTTTTCTGTGTGGAATATGAGCAAGAGCTGATGGGAAAAAGAAAGGGACAGGCAACAGTTAATGGTAGTTTTCAAAACTGACCATTCAGGCTAGTGCAGCTGAGTAAATGTGACAGCTAAAACTCTGACTTCCTTGGCTCTGTCCATATGAATTGCTGGTAAAACTTCCCTTCCCTTAGATGAACACTTAAGAACTCCCTGGTGAGCTTTGCCATTCTCTGTGTTTGCACTAGTGAATCAGAATAAAAATTTCTCCTCACAACTTACTTTATTCATGATATAAGAAGATCCTAAGAATAAAATCTAGCTCAGTATCTCCTGACCCACCCTCCAAAGAAATGAAACTCAGGCCTAGCAGGGTCTGGTGTAGAAACTGTTCACATTTTTTATGATGCCCATAGTTTGAGGATAGGCGTGAGGGCAAGCCATCCTTTGGAGAGATACAGTCCAAGGAAAAGCAGAAACGGGTGTAAGAGAATGGATGGGATATGGGATAATAATAAATTCTTTTGCTGTGACTCAAGACCAGGAAGATGGGATTGCTGGTAAGCAGGTGAATCAGGTGAAAATGAGGTAAGAATATTCTCTTTTTCTCCCCTTGGGCACAGCGAGTCCACTCTGAGCAAGGTGCTTTGATTGAGTGGGAGTTGTTTCCCGGCTACACAACCCCCCTTTCTCTGTGCAGGACCGCGCCCCAGAGATCCATCTTAGCAAATAAATGTACCAGATTCCTGAAGGAATAGGCTGCTAACAGCTTTATAAGGAAGGTATGAAAGTCTTGGGGAAAGAAGGTTGTACAGAAAGTAATATGGAATGACTTTGGAATAATAACAAACCCCGAAGCTCCAAAACTTCAGTGTAACGAACCTCCCAAAGAGAGTACTCAAGTCCAGCCTGTGAAAACACCCCCCGGTGACCAGCTTGAACCTCTCAAGATGTAAGGATGGGGTGAAGCTAAAATCACCCCCCCATTTCTGCTTCCTCACTCTTATCCTGTCTGCTTTGTGCCGGAAATGTGTCTCTGCTGCCACAGAGCAGCGGCATGCAAGAGAAGGGAAAAGAAGGAACACTTGCACCGACTAGGATTCCATGGCAAATTGATTCCATGGCCACTGATCCCAGTGAATTTTAACAGGCTGATGCCAGCACAATGTTGTCTTTCTTTCATGGGGTGAATTGATTTCATCAGCCTTTTCCTTTCAGCAAAAGGCCTGGCTAAAGTAATGGTAATATGGGATTCTGATGATAATATCTCAAGTGAAAAAGCTGCAGGATGTACAGGAAATTTCCATCAATCTTTTGTCTCAGGTAGCCTTGGCATTGAGAGCAGTTTTCATGACATTTCTGAAAGAAATGTCAATAAATCATCTTCACTCAAGGGCCACATTACCAGTGTAACCACTTTTTAAAAGAGTCTAGAAATAGTGTAAAGACCTCAGCTCTGCTCCAACATGAATTTATGGTTGTGAGGCACACCACAGTGTGGGGGACTTAAAACACAAACTGTTTTCAGAAAGACTTCTGGCTTTCTCCTGATGTAGTTTGATGCATAACAGCAGTTTATAGATGGTCACTTGTTCCAACACTTTTTAAAAATTGAGAAGTAGGAATTTCGATTTTTTCTATTTCTCTTTTGTCTATTTTCCCCCTTTTTATTTTGTCCCAAATTTAGAAGTAAAAATACTTAATGAAAATAATTGAAAATTTCAAAAGCTCAAACTGGAATGTTTCATAAGTCAGTAATTTCTTTCCTAGCTGAAATAACACAGCGTGCCACGAATAGAATATATATGAAATTATGGTTACACCTGAATAATATTATTTGTTGTAAGTGTCATAGGAACTGGACAAGAAGGTGAAACAAAGCTTTACTGCTCTGGATGAGAGGTCCCTAGTCACCTAAACCATGTTATCCAGAAGAACATTGTTCTAATTTTTTCCACTAGCTCAATTTTTACTCAAAATCCATGAGACACCTCCCATTTTCCAGGGAGTTAAAGGCTGGGAAAGCCACACTGGTGATCAAGACAGAAACTGAGAGCAAATAAAGTGTGGATTTATTCTAGTGTGGAAGATGATCTGGTCTGATGTGTGTGGTCAGCTTTCTGTGGCTCCCATCCAGGATCCCCATCAGCCTGTTTGTGAGCTTTTCTCTGTCCTTGTACTCCCAAAACACCTCCAGCAATCCATTGGAAGCTGTGGAAAAACAGGTCCTGCACTGAACACAACCCTCTGCAGGAAGAGTGATGTGGAAATATGAAGAATAATCTGTGAGGAGAGTAGCTTTTTATTTCTGATCCCCATTCTGAGAATGACATCATTCCTTTCCAGATACACCCAAAATTAGAGCCCATATTCCTAAGTGTTGTCAATTCGATCACACAAAGAAGAAAAGTATGGAACAACTGATACTTGTGGGAGAGTTAAGAATAATGAATAGGATTTTAAAAATACCAGCCCTACTGAGGTAACAGCTCTGTTCTTCACCCTGGTGCTACAGGCCTTGTGTTTGTTTTTCTGTTGCCAGAAAAGCTTAATGGAGGTTAAGGTTGCTATCAGTACTTGAAACTTTATTTTGGTATCTCAGATACCACAGAACGTGACTCAGGGAAATAATAAAATTTTCTTTCAGTAGCATTGATCCAATTTGGACCTCATGTTATTTGGAGCTGTAACAAGTCAGAAGAGCTATCTTGATCACGAAATGCGGCACAGAAATGCCTTTACTATACACAAATTAAGATAAAATGGTATGATTGCATCTCATTCCCTTAGGCAGTTTAAGGTTAAAACAGCCTGGCACCAGGGCAGAGCTCTGATAGTGAACATTTTTTATGCAGGCACTCCCATCTTCCAAAGCGCCAGCTTTCCCAAAAACCTAGTCTTTGAGCTTTGGTAAATTTGGTAAGATGTTCTGCCCTCACCCTTCTTAATGTCCTTCGAAATATGGGCGTTTTTTTCTTTTGGTTGTAACTACTTATCCTTTCTTCTTAAAAATACAAGAATTTTTTGTTGTTCTTGTTAAATCTAGTTGAGTACCTTGCCAGATTATTGTATCCCATGAAGTTTCTCCGTGTCTGTGGATTGTTCTTTATTTACTCAGATGTTTAGGAAAATAATCTTTCCATCTCTGGCTGTGAAATTGAACTGAACTGAATGAATAGACTGAATGATCGTGGTTCCCTACTAATGCCTGGTGGTTAAGGTGGCCCAGCAACAATTCTTTTTTTTTTTTCCTTTTTTTTCCTCACACAGGATTTAAATTTAGACTGTTCTCCACCCTAACACTTATCTGATATTATGCAAATGCAAGACGAGTGTGAAAGACCACAGAGCTGCACTTAATCTAAGTGCAAATAAATGCACAAAGTAAGGACTTTTCTCTTTATTTGTCGCACTTGGAGAAGTTTAAGTGCTGGTCTTCAGATAAGTCCATTCAGTTCACATCAGGTGAGTGGGAGAAGATTGCAGGCCAAAGAGACTGAACTGCTCACCACATGAAGAAAACTTGACCTGACAACCCCAAAATCTGCCCTCACATCAGCTGCAGGATCAGTGACCTCAGTGGCTCTTTCCCCTTTCTCTCTTCATGATTCTCTTCATGCTCCATGAAATGTGCATTGCTTTGACAGCCAGCAGAGCACTGGAAGATGGAAAACAAATATTGCAAATGTAAAGTTCTTGGCTCACTGAGTTGATCTCCCAAAGGAGATGTGTTTTGTCCTGCATGGGGTCTTCAAACTCAAAAACCATGGAATGACTTCTAGAAGAATTTGTGACAAAAAGAGAGGTTATTATTAGATCCCTAATTAGCCCTCTAATTTCTGATTCCTTTCTCTCTTGTCCACTGTCCTTTGCTCCCACAACACTCTTTAGCAGAATTCAGCTGTTTGAAAGTGCTCAAAGCAGTCAGTGTTTGCAGTAGATAGTTTCCTTCTGGTCACATGCAGCCCGTACTGTTTGCTCCTTGTCTTCCTTGAAGATAAAAGATTTTCCTAAAAGCAGCTGCTTGGCTAAGAACAGAACAGGGAAAGCTGAAATTCCAGGGATTAAATTGGATTTTCCCATGCAAGAGCATGTATACAGTGAGATACGTGCCAGCCTGTTTACCCCTCTGTAGAGTCCAGCGAAGACAGCTTCAAAAGCTCACAGATAGCTCACATACCAGGAGAAGTTACTTCTCAGTGATGAATCCATACTAAATTTATCCCAACTCCAGAGCAGCAGTTTATAGAGCTATAGTTTATAGCAGTTTATGTTTTAAAAAAGAACCTCCTTTCCTTGCCTTCTGAGACTTGAGTTTCACTTGGGAAACTTCTCTCAACAGCTCTGGGTTGTTTTTTTTTTTCTCTTCTCTTTCAAGTAAAATCACAAGCTGCTGAAAGGTCCCAATTTAAGTTCTGTGGGACAGCAGGGCCCTCCAAATGGTCTCTGCAGAAGTGGCTCTTGGCAAAGGCAACATGCCTGCTTTTTTATTTGGTTTCCTCTGTGAGGGTGAAATTCCCACCACGAGGGCAACCATGGGCTGGAGGAGGAAGGTACTGTATAATCCTGGGAGATAAACAGTCAAAATATTAATAATCTGAAAGTAGGAAGAGGGATTACAGACCCCAGAGGGTACAGAAGATAAATAGGTAAGGGTGCAAACTGTCGGGATATGATGAGAAAAGCAGACAAAAAGAAGAGGATGAGGGATATTGTCCTCTGCTCTGTGAGAGCCCAGGGATGCCATTGAAAGATGCCATTGAAGATCTGCACGGGTACAGGATATAAAAAATAATTAGGAGGAGGCATGATAGTCAGGTAACATCATTATAGGAAATTTTCTGGAATGACTGACCTGTAGCATTTTTATTCCTCGGTGAAATAGGTATAAAACACATGAAGAGTCATAATCATAGAGGTTTCTCATCATTCTCAGTGTCCAGCTGAGTGTGGAGAAAGGACCCTGCAATCAGACTCAGCATACAACTGAGCATACAACAGTATCTCTGATATTCTGGTTTTGGGGTGGTTTTGAGGTTTTTTTTTATTTTAAATAGTTGCCGAACTCACTTTGTAAAATGGGTACCCAGTAGCAATAGCTGGAATGTAATACGGCTCTGCTTATTTTCCTCTGAGACTGTAGCCTGGAATCAGCACTGTAAGTGGACCTTTCTGGCCCATGTGGGGGCCTCTTCCTCCAAGTCCACTGTTCTGTCCCCTCTTCCTCCAAGTCCACTGATTTGGATGGGTTCCCTCTTCCTCCAAGTCCATTGTTCCCTCTTCCTCCAAGTCCACTGATTTGGATGGGTTTTGAAGCAGATGCCAAAAATATGTCACATGTAGGCCAAAGGTATCCCTTTCCAGATTTGCAATGTTTCAACAGCGTAGAACAGTTTTGGTGGTTCCAGGATAGCTATGGAGAAGAAGGGAAACATTATTTTCTGGGCTGAAGCAGTGAATTCCAGATAGTGCCATCATAAATTTCAATGGACCTTGGATTCATGGATTCAATCATAAATTTTAGGCATTGAGCACCTTCAAATCCTCAGCTGCAGAGATCAATCTATGAGAGGGACAGCTCCAGCTTTTGCTTGCCTATGTTTAAAAGCCTTTCCCGTCTTTAGAAAACATGTTGGCCGTAAAAATGGAACAATCCAAGGAGGCAAAACCCCATTATTTCCTCTAGATGGGATTTAGTGTGAGAGTTGGGAACATCAAGTCTCAAGAAGCAGGCTTTCTCCTGAGTTTGTGGTAATTAACTATTCTAACAGTGCCAATCCCATGAAAAGGAAGGAGCTTGTCATCTAGAACCATATAAAATAGTGTTTTGTACCAGACACACGTTTGCTTCCAACAGGATTTTTCCAGTAGTTCCCACGTGTGTCCTTTAAAAATGCGTCTCAATACCTGGAGTCACCCAGGTATTCCAGGAGGAAAACAAAACAAAAACCTGGTTGGAACTGAATACTGCTGACAGTGTGCCCGAGGTTGCCTGTTAAAGCCAGAAAAGAGATTAAGATTGAAATAATGTGAGATAATGATAGATGATGCAACTTTCCTCCCTCGTTTTAAAGGGAAATAATGACCTGTAAGATTCCTGCCTGCTTGCATTTAAATGACAAATACTTACAGTCTCAAGATCTTAAGGGCTGCAATCTTCTGCAGAGAGGAAACCATCTTTAGTTTAGTGATGAAAGGAAACAGATGGTCTCTCCTTTATGCACTAATCTTCCTGTATGTTTCAGAAAATTAAGGTTTGGGGAGAGGAGTTGAGGCGGGGTGAGTTCTTCTTCTGGGAAAGAAGATTCAACGAAAATCACTTCAAGTAGATTCACTGAAAATTGTTTGTCTTTTTGTGGATCAGTAGCTTGCAGGCAGATTGCCTATTGCTTTTCCAGAATATTAACAGCTTGTTTTAAGAGCTCTCTGTTGTGTAGCCTCTTTGTAGCCATCTTCTCTCGTGCTGTTCCCAGTTCCATCTGGGCTGCACTGTGACAAAGCAATGCTGTCTCTGCTGCAGGTTCTACTGTGGTTCAGTACCAAAGTGTTCTTCACTTTAGGGTGAGGAAGGCAGATTTTCATCCGGGATTTACTCTCATTCTGCTTCTTTCATGCACTTAAGAGGAAAGACTTTCAGAATTAAATGTGTATCTGAAGAAATCTTGGAGGAAATTTTGGAGAAGATTTTGGAGAAAATGTGTATCTGAAAAAATCAGGCAATTATGGACAAACTTGTGTCTAATATCTTTATTATCATGTCATGTTTGATCTAATCAGAGACAAGTAGAGTATCAGACTTCCAGTGACCCTACAGGGAGACTTTCCTGAGTGAGACTTTCATCTGTTTCCTGAGTTTTGGGTTGGTGCTGGGGTTTTTGGTTGGTTATTTGGTTGTTGTTGGTTTGGTTCGGCATTTTGGCACAAGGCTTCTTTAAAGAACTGTCCTTAAGGTCCCCTCCATAGAACCACAGAATCATGGAATCATTAAGGTTGGAAAAGACCTTCAAGATATCAAGTCCAGCCTCTGACCTTGTCAACTAATTCAGAGCACTGAGTACCACATCCAGTCATTTCTTGAACACCTCCAGGGATGGGGACTCCACCACCCCTCTGGGCAGCCCCTTCCAGGCTTGACAACCTTTTGAAATCCACTCAGAGTACACTCAAATTTGCATCAAGAAGTAGAAAGCTGGCCAGAAATTAGGGAACCCCAAAGTTGTATTTGCCTTGTGAAGAGCAAGCAGTCTGTACTTGCTAAGGAAGCACCAAGGGAGTATTTCTACCTCCCAAATTTCTTCCAGTCTCTGTTCAGAATTCGTGAGCAGGATAGGTAGGAAACACTGAGCCCGTGGCAGTGGATCTGAGAGGACACATGAGCCTTTCTCAGTCATGTACTTGTCCTCAGAGCCCTTTAGGGTGAGGCAGCACAAAGTACCACAGGTCATTTCATGTTATTGTGCCATGGGAGATCAAGTGACAGTTTGGAGGCCAAAAGGTAACTCAAGAGATATTTCAAATAAAGGACAGGTTAGTGGTGACATTTCTGCTTCTGAAAGGCTCAGCATGTTGGGCTCTTGGTCACTACCAGCAGTGTCATCATCAGGTGTAAATTTATTTTGAGATTTACGGGCTGGATCCACGGGCCCGGGGCAGCGGTCTGAGGGTCAACAAGGCCAAGAGCCCGGTCCTGCCTTGGGTCACACCAACCCCCTGCAGGGGCAGGGGGGGCAGAGGGGCTGGAAAGCTGGGAAAGCCCTGGGGGTGCTGGGGACAGCGGCTGGACATGAGCCCAGGTGTGCCCAGGGGGGCAAGAGGCCAAGGGCACCTGGGCTGTGCCAGCCATGGTGTGGCAGCAGGGCCAGGGCAGTGACTGTCCCTGTGCTGGGCACTGCTGGGGCCACACCTCACATCCTGGGGGCACTTCTGGGAACCTCAGGGCAAGATGGGCATTGAGGGGCTGGAGCGTGTCCAGAGAAGGGAACGGAGCTGGGGAAGGGGCTGGAGCACCAGGAGGGGCTGAGGGAGCTGTGGGGGCTGAGCCTGGAGAAAAGGAGGCTCAGGGGGGACCTTCTGGCTCTGCACAACTCCCTGGCAGGAGGGGGCAGCCGGGGGGGTTGGGATCTGCTCCCAGGGAACAGGGACAGGATGAGAGGGAACGGCCTCAAGCTGTGCCAGGGGAGGGTCAGGCGGGATATCAGGAAGAAGAGGAGTGTGCAGGTCGTTTTGCTCATAAATATGCCATATTCAATATTGTAGAAATGATCCCAACCTCTTTCATGAGTAGTAACTGTCCACCACCCAAGAGGAAGCATGAAAGCCCATCTATATCTGGAACTCCCTTGAATGAAGGAGAAAACAACCCCATACTTGAAGCTTGCCAAAGCTGGAGGTAAAGATCTGAAAAGGGGGAAAGTGACAAATTTCCCTCAGCAAACTTAGAAACAGAAGGGGAAGTTACAAATTTCTGCAAACTGTCAGTACTTGCTTGTCTACCCACGTAATGGAAATATGAAAGCTACGCTGAGGAAAACCAGAGCAAATTTTCTGCCATATTTTGACAGCTTTTTTTTTTTCTGAGGACATTTCTGACTTTTCACTACGTGTGCAGGGCTAATGGGAGTGTTCAGGTCTCTATGGTCACAGGAGCCTGTTTATGTTTCCTTACACGTTGACTGAACATGATCATGTGAACTTCAGGAAAGTTCTGGTTATTATTTTAGAGAAACACTTCCCACATTTCCAGCCTCCTGATTTTAATACAGACAGGTGACAGGAGGAACTGGTTAGTTCAGTGGTAGTGCCGTGCTGCAGCACAAGCTGATCATGTTTCTTCAACATTTGATATGATGAGGCATTGCATTGCCTTCAAAGCAGGGCTCTAACATGCAGGTGCACACACCATGACTTGGGAGTTGGTGTTGAGATGGCAAAGCCCAGTTTCAAGGGCCTTGGCAATTAAGTTGACCAAGACCTGCTTTTCTTAAATTCAGCTGTTGTGCTTCACTTTAGTCACCTTTGTTGCTGACTCCAATGAAAAACTTTGCAATGATATGTGATACAGCCTGCTAATGTTCTGCAGAAGTGAGAGGTAAAGGCAGGTGTGGGGTTTCACTTAAGTGATTTCATAAACTAACTTTAATGTGACCTGTAGTTCCTTTGCCAAATAATAGGTTAGCAAATGAATTTGAATATATATTATTTGAAAGATTAAAGCTAATGTTAGCATCTGAATGGGACCTGGAAACCTGACAGGTTTTTATTGAGTGCCAGTCTTATTATTATTTCTAGTGAATAATTCATGTCCTGAAGGTGGTTATGGCAAAAAGACTGCATCACCAGACATGAGACAAAACCAGGCACTTACCCCACCCCATTCACACCTTAAGGTGTGCATTCAGGTAAGAGGACTCAAACCCGAATTCTGATAGGGGCTCAGCAATTCATGATGCAGCCTGGTGTGGAGCAGGCCCAAGAGCAGACAGCGGGGCTATGAGGCCAAAATGCCAGTGTTTGAAGATCAGGAGGGTGTAGTTTCCTACATGGACAGCACTCCCCTGCACAGGGAGTTTCTCATGAGCCCACTGATAAGGGTGTGCCAGGAGATTTGCTTCATGCACCTGACATGGCCTTTCAGTGTGATGTGGTCTGTTGCAAACAACCTCCTGCTTCCTGGATATCATTTAGTGGAGAGTCATTGAATGATTTTCTAAATTATATCAGGGAAAGAAAATGCTGTTAAAACACAGAAATGATGGATTCTGTTGCTTGAAAGCCCTCACTGAAACTGATGCCGTGACTGAGACCAGTTTATATTCAGCAAGTAAAATGTCAAATTAAACACAGCTCTATTGATACACCAAGAAAAGGGTTCTTGGTATAATGCCAACATCAATAATTATAAAGGGGAGACAGCAGGTTAAAAGGCATGGCTGGCAGCACTTTTAAAATATTTGTCCTTGGTGGGACCAGAGACTGGTGTAGTTTAAATTTAGATTCCAAAGAAAAATAACATCTCAAAGGGCATATCATAAAACGTAACCAGTTTATTTGTTGCCAACCAGATCAAACAAAATACAGTAGAATAAATTTTTATTGGTTTTAAAATAGTGGAACACTGCTGCAGTGAGATGAGTGAGTTGATTCAGTTCACAGTAGGTGAGGATTTAGCAGATCAAGGGAGGGGATCCTGCCCTTCTGCCCCACTCAGGTGAGCACAGGAAGGACGTGGAGCTGCTGCAGCCTCAGCTGTGCAGAGGAGGGACAGCAAGAGGATCAGAGGGATGGAGCAGCTCTGCTGGGAGGAAAGGCTGAAATAGTTGGGATTGTTGTGCCTGGAGAAGGGAAGGCTCTGGGGTGACCTCAGTGTGGCCTTGCAGTGCCTGAAGGGAGCCCACAGGAAAGATGGAGAGAGACTCTTGACAAGGGCCTGGAGTGACAGGACAAGGGGCAGTGGCTTCACACTGACAGAGAGCAGGGTTAGATTGGATATTAGGAAAATACTGTTCCCTGTGAGAGTGGTGAGGCCCTGGCACAGGTTTACCAGAGAAGCTGTGGCTGCCCCATCCCTGGAAGTGTCCAAGGCCAGGCTGGATGGGGCTCTGAGCAACCTGGGATAGTGGGAGGTGTCCCTGCCCATGGCAGGAGGCTTGGACAAGATTGATCTTTAAGGTCCTTCCAAGCCAGGCCAATAGTGTCTCCCCATCCTTCTGGGTTTCAAATCTTTGTCTGTCAGTGTCTCTGAGCATGTGGTGTGTTCTAGACAGTTCTGCATGATGAAGAGAAGAAATTTAAATGGACAGATTCTGTCTCAGTCATGGCTCATCTCTTTATGATTTATCTCCAAAAGGAAGCAGGTCCTGCGTGCAGAGGGCAGACAAAAGGTCTCCAAGCAAATATTAGCTATTAAAATCTATTGAGTGGAAATCTGCCTTTAGTTTATGGAGTGGTCATGCGCTTAGACAGTTAAGGCAGAGCCTATTGCCAGTGGGTGATCTAAACATTTTCTGGCAGATCCTGAGAGAAATCACTGTGGCTGAGGTTTGTGAAAGAAGAAAAGACTTGTTAGTTCATTCACCACTCTCCAACCAGTCGTGCACGAGCCCGTGGTGGTGCAGAGCACAAATATGGGTTGAGCTACACTGAACATTCACAAGTGACACAAGTGAGCATTTGGGGACAAATACCTGGGGCAAGGCAACTTGTCCAGATAAGAGAAATGAAGTTTATTGTGGCTTTCTGCTGCTCTGGCTCTGCAGCCTGCTGTTTGCAATGAAGAGAACACATTGCACAGGCGGGGAGCTCATCTCTGGGGCAGAGAGAATAAAGTCTCTGGACACGATGGAGATAACTCAGGCCTTTGGGACCAAGTCCAACAGGGCTGCAGTGCATGATCTTTCCTAACCCTTACTTGGTAGATCCATACTCTCAAAGTCATACCCCTCCAAGGAATAAATCATCATTATCCTTTCAGAGCCAGTGCAAGACTCCTCCATGCAGAATGCTTTTCTAAATGCATTTTGTCAAACTTTTGCTAGGAGAGAAATTTCTACAACTCCTCTTAGAAAGACAGTTTTCAAGGGGGGTTTCTTGGCACTCCCTTATAAAACAGTTCTCTTAAAACTGAGGTACCTCTATTTTGGGGGAGAAAGCTGTTCCTGAAAGTGCTGCAGCAATGTTTTTAGTTTTCACCATTATTTCATTTATATATAAACTGGCACAAATTATCTCTCATTCCTTGATACTTCTCAGGCAATTTACAAAATACTAAGTTAAGAGAAAGTGTCTTGCACCAAGCCAGTGCCTGCTCTAATGTGGTGACAAATGCTATTTTGGGAATACTACCTCTGCCAGAGATGTCTCATTGCCATGCATGGGTGTAATAGCCCACAGAATCCCCTCCCTCCCCTGCTGGAATCACATAAATCCTGAATTATATCCACTTTTCAGCTGGCAATCACCTGATCTCACATATTGTGCCTGGTCTGATCATTAAAAGAACAGTCTGATCCAGTGTCTGAAGCTCTACTGATGGCAGAAAGGATATTTTTTCAAGATCACATGCTCAAAAATTATTTTCAAGTCTTAATTTTCATTCAAAATAGGGAAAAAAACCCATCAAACCACAAAGATTTTATGCGTTCATTTTAAATGAGCGTTCTAAAATTCCAAGTGTGACTGTCTAAATAGTTACTCCAAGGGCTGTGTAGTCCCAGTGGAGATGCCACGTGTTGGATAAGAACTTTTTTCCTGTGCAGCCACAATGTTCTGCAATCTTTCACCTTCCATGTTGTGAAATTACTCTACAAGTGCACAAATTCCAAGGAATTACTTATGATTGCCATTTGTTCGTGTCCTTTTCCAGCCCCATGTGAAAATTTGTTTCCTGCTACCTACCACTAGAACTGGAAATTCCCTTGAAAAATTTTAAATATCCATAGCATCATGCCAGGTCGCATCAAGTCATTCAGGCTTTCAAGACATAACATCAGCCTACACGATGTGACATGGTGGCTGCATCGTGTCACAAATCTTAAGGGATATTATCGTTTTTTAATAAATGATTGTGGAAGTTACCATGGCTACAAACCCTCTTTATTCTGTTCGGATTTGAAACATTTCTTTAGATACTGAGTAAACCACTCTTTCCTTCCCAGCAACAACACAAGTGTTACAAATGTGCTTATTGTCAAGTTTCGAGGATGAGGAAACTCCCAGCATATTTCCATGTGGTTTTTGTTGTTGTTGTTGTTTTTTTTTTTATATCAGCTGTGATTTCTTTCCTTGGCATAAATGTAAAATGTGAAGAAAGGGATTTTGTTGCTATTTAAATAGCACCTAAGAGGACTTAGCTGCTGTAGACCAGGATGACTCCAGTACACTCGTGAAGGTCAAGGTGTTTGTGGGTTGGAAAGGCGCAGTGTCTGGAGTAGGAGGCAGTGCCCTGTGAATGCCACTTGGCATTCTTGCTCAGTAATTCCCATTTTTTTCCTTGGAGTTAACCAGCGGCATTAAGCTGGAACAGCTTGGCAGGGCACCCTCTGGAACAGCATGACCAAGAGGCTTCATTTCCCACCCTAATACTGGTGGGGATTTGGAGGTTTTATCAATGGAAGTGTTTTATCTCATCCTGCAGGTTCTAACAATGCTGCACTGCAGTTGCTACAATGAACAGGAAAAGGGAAAATAATGCAAAATGAGCCTATTTCCCCTCCTGCCTGTGTTTCAGGGACTTGGCTGAGTGCAGGATTTCACACTTGTTCACACATGACCTTCCTCTAGTCCAGACTTCTGCCTCTGGTGGTGGCCAGCATCAGGCAGTCCCAGGGGAAGGAAAACACTTTGAGGGAGAAGGATGTGGACTGTGATTCCCCAGCTGTGTTCTCCCGACACCTCCCTGTCAGGCTGGCACTGGTCACTACTAAGGAGAGACCTTAAGGCAGGTGGTTTAATAAAATTGGAGGGAATCTATTTCTATTTCTCTTACTATGCTGCTGTTCTTCCCTCTTTCTTCCCCCTCATTTCTCTTTTTCTTTCTCTTTTCTGGCCACAGAGGGTTTTATTTTCCGGATTCTGGTGTCCTCCCTTAGCCAGTCCCAAAGTCTGGCAGTCTTTCCAAGAAAGTCTGTGTAATTCTCTTCTGAATTTGCAGCCAGATGTTGGGAGTTTCAGAGTCTGTGGAGGAGTTCAGCCTGGGAAAATCCTCTGCAGAGAGAAGGTAACTTTCTCCTGAGTTTCGCTGATCACAAAAGCAAAGACACATCTGGGTTCATCTTCCTCTTGTGTAGTTCTGGAACAAACACCCCATGGCTGGTCTTACTGGGCTGAAAGGAAGAAAAATATATTTATCTGTTGCCTTTTTAATTTGCTTTTAATCATTTAGATGGCATGATTTTAATTTCTGGATTCTGTTGAAAAGTTGATCTTAGTTTTAGCTAAAATGCATCACTTCATGCCAGGTTTCTTTGCTTGCTGTCTTAGTTGTGATTTTTAATATTTCCCAAAGAAATGAATGGAAATCTTGTTGGAATTTGACCAGATGCTTTAATACTCTTTATCGTAATTATTTAATATCCGTCTTACGAAATGCAAAATCTAGGAACTGGAAACAAGGAAAGGAATACTATCATCCTTTCCCTCTGGGGATTTTGCATCTCATATTTTTATACACATTATATTATTGATATATATTTATTATACACAATAATTACTATAATATGTTGTTTATAAATATTTTAAGTACATATGCTTTTGTATGTACACATTTTGAAGTGATTTCCTTTACTGCTAGGAAAATCGTTAGGACTAATTGCTAGGAAAGCAGCAGTTGGCAGGATGCAAGATCTTGAGGGACAAGTTTCAATAAAAAACATCTATATTAGGAACCTTTTCTCTGCTCTTCCTCATTTTCATCATAAAAATGGAACAAATGTCAGTGATTAAAATTGTTTAAAAATAAATCTTCCTTTCTCCAGTGTGCATGCAAATGTTACTGGTCTCATGGGTTAAAGCTCCCGTGTGGCCAACAGCAACTCCATCAGATTTGCACAGTTTTGTACACCCAGAGTCAGTGTGCAATGTAGTTTTCCTTTGCATTTTATTGTTCCTTCCTGTGGTTATTTCCTGCGAATTCTTGTGACTAATCTCTTTCTGAGGTGGCTCTTTTTGCAGTCAAACCTAATTCCCTGAATGAATGAGACTTTGTGAATCAGTGGGGGTGATGGCACCTGAAAAGAAAGTCGATGAAAGTGATGCAAGTAGCCAATTTAAAATGTCAGGAAAGGGTAACCAGTGTTCTGATTTTTATCCCTCGGCAGCCACCTACAGTGGGTTTGAAAGGACCATTTTCAGTTGTTTTATGATCTGTTCCAATGCCTCTCTTTATAATCCATCACCTGGGCTCCTTTAGCTTCTGTAATTTTTGCTATCCATTTCAGAGGGAAACTGAGATGGGCCAAATTTAATGAAGGCTTTACTGGAATCTGAGTAATTTCATTTCTAATACTCACTCTATCTGGGTATGAAGGAATTTAAGATTGTGTAATTGAAGTATCTGAGAACTGCAAAAAAAAAAGAGAAAGGTTATCATACTTTATTAAGTAGTTCCTTGGTTTGTGGGCAAAACATAATTCTGAAAAGAGCAAGCAGAGAGAATGAGTTTTATCATTAGACTGTGATTCTCCTTGTGGGGCAGCAGGAGTTCAGTTACTCCTCCAGGATTCCTGTTTCCCATAAAACAGGATCCTGGCTCCTACCCTCACACTCACTTGGTTGACATTATTGTGTGCAGCGTTGTGGAAATGTGTTGATGATGTGTGCAGCTCTGCGTGTGTCCGTGTGAACAGGTGGATGTCAGAATCAGGGATGGGGTGACAAAAGCCCTGGGAGATTACCTTGGCTTGGTACTTCCAGAATTCCAAAAATCATTTTTTTTCTGCCCTGTGTCAGGGTGCAGCCAGGGCGAGGCAGATGGGAGTAGCACTGTCATCGAGTGCACAGTCCCACAGACCCAAACAGCATCAGGGAGGATCTGGGGTGATAACCAAGGTTCTTGGGTCAGGCAAGAATCCAGTGATTTTGGGCACTGGCTGACAACCAGCTGAACATGAGCCAGCTGTGCCCAGGTGGCCAAGAGGCCAATGGCACCTGGCTTGGACCAGCAATGGTGTGGCCAGCAGGGCCAGGGCAGTGACTGTCCCCCCCATGCTGGGCACTGCTGGGGCCACACCTCACATCCTGTGTCCAGTTCTGGGCCCATCACGGCAAGAAGATCATTGAGGGCCTGGAGCAGGTCCAGGGAAGGGAACATATATGGGAACATATATGCTCCAGGGAAGGGACTGGAGCATCAGGAGGGGCTGAGGGAGCTGGGGGGGCTGAGCCTGGAGAAAAGGAGGCTCAGGGGGGACCTTCTGGCTCTGCACAATTCCCTGGCAGGAGGGGGCAGCCGGGGGGGGTCGGGCTCTGCTCCCAGGGAACAGGAACAGGATGAGAGGAAATGGCCTCAGGCTGTGCCAGGGGAGGGTCAGGTTGGACATCAGGAAGAATTTCATCATGGAAAGGGCTGTCAGGCACTGGAAGGGGCTGCCCAGGGAGGAGGTGGAGTCCCCTGGCAGCAAAAATCACGTGTTATGATAAAGGTGCTGCTTTTGCAGCAGCAGCAAAAATCACGTGTTATGATAAATGTGCTGCTTTTTCAGAGGGTGAAAAGGAAATCTAAGAGGAAGGGATAAGGAGAACAAAATGGTAAAATAATCTAGAAAGGGAAGATGTTGAATGGAGCTGAAAACATCGCTAAGAGAATCCACCACAAGAGCTGGAAATTTCCAACCAGCCCTGGATTGAGGAAGTCCAACCACAGACATGATAAATGAGAAAGTTTTCTGTTTCTAACATTATGTGTGAGCACAGTGTCCCTAAGGCTGAGCCCTCTTTCTGCAAATTTCATCTCAAGCCAAATGGCACATGTTTTACCCTCAGGCCAGAGGAGTCACCACTCGTGTCCTCTTTGCTCTCAGGAAGCCTTCCTTGCTTAATCTGGGTTTTGAATAAAAAATAACCCTGGTGGGAACTCCCATCCAGTGATACTGTGGCTGCTTCTGCATCTCCTTCTGCCACATCAACCCTGCGTTCTGAATCCCTAGTTGTGAGAAAGATATTCCTGCCCTCTGTGCTTGTTTGGCTTTTTACCAGGAGACAAAGTCATCCTCTGCAGCAGAGTCAGTGTAAGGTCCATTTTGGCCTCAGCAAGGTTACACAAGTTGTTTAATATAAAAAATAAGTAGCCCTGGCAGTGTTTTTTACAGCCTTGGCAATAGCACGTGGGAGGGATTTCATTACTCTGCAGAGTGCAGAGATTTCATTACTCTTCCTATGAGCAAAATGCCAACAGAACCAAAACTTCCCATTTCTCAACAGGCACCTAATGGTTAAAGGGTCTGGTTTTTTGACACTGCACTGAATGATGACTGTACATTTCTAAATGACAGCTGTTTTGAAGGCCCTGCACTCATTAAAAGGTGCTCCAAGTATAGTATCAGTGTTACGGGTTGGATACTGGCAGCCCTCTGCCTCTAACCCCTTAGTTAGCCAAAGATGTAGAGAGGGGATAACTTCTGAGATTCACAGTTTGAATTTTGACTGGAAACTAATCCTGGGTCATTGTGAAAAATGGGGTCTGACTTCACTGTGCTCTGAACTGTGCTGTGAATCTCCTCTAACTGTGACCAGACAGCTTTGGATTTTCCTGGAGAGAGGCTGAGTCACATCCGTAAAGCTTTTTTTGGTGCATGGTGCCTTCAGTTCCCAGTAAGGTGAGTGGGAGCCTCTGCTGCTCCCTCAGAACACGTAAAGAACAGCTGGGGAGCTGCTCCTTTGCTCGGCAGGGCACTGGCCACTGATGCCAGCAGGCAAAATGATGAGAGCCTCACAGCCTCGGTCTCCTTTGAAACACTACTCTGTGGGAAACTTGGACAGAGCTCTTGAGAAATGTTAAGGCAAGTGGATGCTCCTGTCTCTGAGCAAACTGTCCCCGTGCCAGACAATTGGCTGGCTGCAGCCACTGCCCAGGAGCTGATGAGTGGCTCATAATGAACACGAGTGGCTGCAGGGCAAATGCTCCCTTGGCAAACATGACTCTGAGCCAAGCAAGGGAAAAGGTCAGGCTGAAGCTGCGTGCCACAAAATCAGGATGCTGTGAAGGTGGCTTTAAGGGAAACCTTTTAAACCGAGACATGCAAACATTTTACTTTCCACCAGGCTTTGATTTCCTGGTCCTAGCTCAAATTCCGGCATTTGTAACACTGGCTGCCTCTTTTTCTTCTGCTGTGTGCGTGTATTTTTAAGCTTCCATGCGAGATCCCAGCCTACAAACAAATGAAAAGACCCAAATTTGCCAATACCTGCTCTTGGATACGTGAGGGCTGACTCCACCGAAAGCAGCGGCACAACATCTGTGCCTCTGGTGTAGCGATGCAGAGCCCTTTGTGCAAACAAAAATAGAAGACAACAACGGCAGAACTGCTCTGCTGAGCTCTTCAAAATCAAACCCCTTCAGATGATTTAATGGCAGTGACAAAAGCTGTGTCAAATGGTTTCCTTGTTTATCTGGCAGCATCTAGATACGTCAGACATTCGCGCTCCGTTGTGCGAGGCTCGGCGCTTCGATATGATAATAAATACTGTTTGCCCCAGAGCTCTCTGCATGTCCTGGGAGAGATGAGCTGCCAGGAGGGCTGCACAGGAGCTGTGAACTGATTAAGATTAGTATAATGAGCAGCAGCCATGGAACACCAGCTGTCTGTCCTTTGTCTAGAAAGGATAGAGCAGGGGCTAAGTTTTAAACAGATATACCAAGAAACACGTGGAATGCTATTTACACATTATGACCAGGAGCTTCCCCCATACACAGAAGGTAGAATAAAAATATTGGAAGGCTGAGCATGGAGGAAATCTAATAGACAAGTCAGCAAAGGCAGGAATCAGTATCTGCTGTGAAATCTATAATTGAAGATTTGTTATCTGAATTTCTCCCTTTTTGACCATAGTAAATTTTTCTGGGTCTCATTTTCTTCCAGTGTAACATGTACGCCCACCAAATACTCCAGCCAAATAATTTCCAGCCTCTGGATTGTCTGTGGACCATTAAGTTTCTTAGCTTTGCTCTTCTTCCTAAATTGTATGCCATTTTCTTGTCTTAATCGAGTCACTTAAATGAGTGAAGGAGGTTAAATAGAACAGCACAGTCACTGCTGAACATTCCAGAGTGGCTTTCGTGATCCTGAATATCTGAAGTGCATGAGATTTCCATTAATAAAGACCAAAGTGTCTCTACAACCAATTAAAAAAAATTGTATTCTTTTGATCTCTGTGGGCTGATTAAAATCCTCCTCAACCTCCTCTTTCATTTACTCAAAAATACATGTTTTGTTATCCAACTGCATTTGTAGCAACTAGTTTGTGTGCCCTAAAATATTCAGCTACAAACAGCACAAAAGTTAATCTAGGATGATATCCAGCATGAGGGAATCAGTCTTGGCCTGTACAAGTCAGGGGTCAGCTGTCACATAGCAGGGGCAAGTCCCCCAGTGCCCTGTTCCTGTAGCAATGGGACTGGTGTGATGCCAGAGTTCAGGTCTGGAGAGCCTTCGTTGCTTTGGTAACTACAACTTATTTTCATGCCAAATGATGTTGCCTTTGGCCAGTGGGACAGTCTGTGTTCTGCCACTGGCAAATTTCTTTGCAGTGAAAATAAACTCTGGTGCTACTTCATCAAACGGATTAGCTTTTGCCTTGATTTCCAGGTTTTTTTTCAGGTCTCCAGCATGGCTAGCTGTAGCCTTCTGATGGCCAAAGAGAAGGACCAGAATTCTGTGTCCTCCAGAATCAGTCTTCTGTGATGGTTTGGATGGGATCAATTTGCTTGTTTCCTTTGTCTCAAATAAATTGGCAGATTACACCTCCCCCCTTTTTAATGGCAAAAAACCCCTGTTCTCTGTGTTCTTTTGCCCGGATTTCAGGGAGATGAAAGGCCCATTGCAAGTTACCCGCAGCAGGAGCCCGTGTAGCCCCACGTGGTGCCAAGAAGCTCTGAGCGAGGCTGGCAGTGCTGGAGTGCTCTGCGTGCACCTGTGGCCAGTATTTCATAGGGTTTTACAGAGTTATGGGGAAAAGGAACATATCTGCATTCTGTTCTTGGGAAGGAAGACTATGTGGAGTTGTGGGAGTTGCAGATGGTCCAGGGAAGTTTTTTTTGCTTTTTCAGTTGTGGAAGAAAGTGTGAGTCTGTGTTTTACGGCAAAGAATTTAGTGGGAAAAGGTGATCTCCCTCACCTCCCCTTGTTTGCCCTTTAAGCACAGGGAGAACAAGAAGGTAGGGAGTAAGGCAGGAGATATTTGTGCTTGTGGAAGTAAAAGCTGAGGTTAACTCAACTCCGTGCTTTTCTTCATGAAGTACAGGAACAGACAAACATTACTGCATTAAAAGTTATTATAATTTCTTTCTTTTTATTATTACCATTATCAGAGGTTCTCTCAAAGCCATACTAAGCACAAGTATGCTTTTTAAGAAGGCTGAATCAAAATATCTGGAAGCAAATTGTTTTCATTCTACACACAGTTGTGAATTTAAGAAGACAAGGCCTCCTTTTGCCCCCTTTACTGATCTTGACAAGTGTTTGGCTGAATGTGGACTCACGTTGCTGGCAAACATCACTGTGCCACTCTGACCTCTTCCCCGTGTTTACTGACCCCATCCATCCTGGAACAGATGCTTCTGAAATGGACTGGGAGGACTTCTGCAAGTGGTGGGGAATTTTTATGCACTTTATTGGCCTGTATACACATTTCACATGAGCATGGGGGCTTTTTAGGCCTGTACAGTGAGGTGAGGTTTAGAATCACAGAATGCGCTGGGTTGGAAGGGACCTTCAAGATCATCTCATTCCTGTGCCCCTCCTAACACGGGCAGGGACACCTTCCCCCACACCAGGTTGCTCAGAGCCACATCCAGCCTCGCCTTGGACACTTCCAGGGATCCAGGGGCAGCCACAGCTGCTCTGGATAACCTGTGCCAGGGCCTCACCACCCTCACAGGGAACAATTTCTTCCTGATATCCAATCTAAACCTGCCCTCTGCCAATGTGAAGCCATTGCCCCTTGTCCTGTCACTCCAGGCCCTTGTCAGGAGTCTCTCCATCTTTCCTGTGGGCTCCCTTTAGGTCCCGGAAGGCCACGGTGAGGTCACCAAAGCCTTCTCTTCTCCAGGCACAACAATCCCAATTCCCTCAGCCTTTCCTCATGGCAGAGCTGCTCGATCCCTTTGATATCCTTGGTGCCCCTGCTCTGGAGTGGCTCCAGCAGCTCCCTGTCCTTCCTGTGCTGGCCTCCAGGGCTGGTTGGCTTTTCAGCCCCTCAGTGAGGTGTCTTTGGAGCCTGGATAACTTGTACCTTAATCATGGATTTAATGCAGCTGTCATTTAAGAACTGTTTAAGTGAAAACTATTTAAAGGTGGACAAGGGGGGTGTTTAATTGTCTATAGCAGAGGCTGACATGGTCTTTGAAGAGCATGTTGCTGATCCTTTGTAACTCCTCTAAATGCTCTTTGGACTGTGAAAGCATTTGGGTAACAGCCAGCACTTTGGTTGTGGGAGTCCATGGAAGGTCATGGCATTATCCAAGGAATATCTGTGTCCTCATGGAGTCAGGCAGGAGAGGGCTGTGAGCCCCCTGTGCCCAGATGGTCCTGCCCAGCTCTGTAAGTGCAAGCACACCTTGTGCTTCTCTCTGCTACCATTCCTCATCTGGCTCACCCAAAATGTGAGCCATGAGCTTGCTGGGAGGTGCCCTTCAAAACGTGCTGCACAACTTTCCTTTCCTTAAGAAGGGTCAGTGCTAGTCCTAAGCAGCTTGGCTGTGGTCCTGTTAATTAAGTAGCTGTCACTGATTTAAAGGATGAATCAGCAGGGACTTCATTTGTTGCTGGCTGAGAGCATCCAAGCAGTCAGTAAAGCTGCCAGGATGTGTTTATTCCTACATACTCCTACGCTGTCCCCTCCACGTGACACAACCTTGTGTGGGGCTGAAACGAGTCTGGATTCACAAAGCTGACATGAAATGTCAATACTGCAAACCATTTCTGACATGCATGAGCTTATACTAATCCAACTTAAGGTTTATGCAGACCCAGTCATTCATAAGTCCATCAGTCACCCAGCCCCTCATGTGTGCCCTGAGCCCCTGGAACAACACAGGGCCATCTGTTGCTTTAATGGAGGATTAATTTCTAGGAAAATCCAGTGCCCAGTATCAAAGCTGATATGCTTACATCCATGTTTGGCCAATTTTTTTAGTATTTTTGTTCGGGGCAGGAGTTGAATCTCAACCAAGATAAATAATACACATGCCTATCTTGAGGTTGAGCCAGCATGTGTGTTCTGGGTTACAATGTATTCCATTACCATGGGCTGTTGAAACCAGATGTAGCGATGTTCCTTGCCTCCTCCCTCGGGACTATCTCCTGTTAATGGGCCCATCAGTGCCTTGCTGTATGACTCAGAGATAACCCGAACCTGGGCTATCTCCTGTCAATGGGCCCAACAATGCCTTGCNCTGTCAGGTTAAACCAGTGTCTCTGTACTATTGCTTTGTTATATATATAAAAAAGTAAAAAACCTGTTATTCCTATTCCTCATATCTCTGTCTGAAAGCCCCTTAATTTCAAATTTATAATAATTTGGAGGGAAGGGGGTTGTATTTTCCATTCCAAGGGGGGCTCCTACCTTCCTTAGCAGACACCTGTCTTTCAAACCAAGACAATGTGCAGTTTTCAGAGCAATACAGACAGATTTGCTCAATCTTGTGACTTCAGGTGAAGGCTTTGTCATTTTTTGTTCTGATCCTGTAGATGTGTACGGAGACTGTCTGGTATTTTGTCCTTCTGAGGAAGAAAAACCACGCAAAAGAGATTTAATGAATCACAGAATGGGCTGGGTTGGAAGGAACCTTAAAAAACACCCAGTCCCAACCCCCTGCCATGGGCAGGGGCACCTTCCACTATCCCAAGTTGCTCAGAGCCCCATCCAGCCTGGCCTGGAACACTTCCAGGAATGGGGCAGACACAGCTGCTCGGCCTCAGCACCACTCGGAGTCTAAACCAACTCTCTGTCATTTTGATCATGATGTCAGTGAAGCCAATGTGACAGATAAATCTATTTATTTACTTAATTACTATTATTTTTAGCAGCAAATTAGAATGTGAGTACAGCTGAACATGAAATGGTTGTAAGAGGACAATGAGAAAACCACTGTCAGTATAAGGTAGGGCCCTGCACCTTCACTGAGTGGCATGATAAATTTTATGGGGAATATCTGTTTTCTTCAAGCTCTTTATTTTTTCTCAGGGAAGGTGGTATGTTTAGGGGCAGGCCCACATTTCTGGAGGTTGTTGTTGTTTTTCTTCAGCAGCCTTTTCTGTGATAACTTCTGCACTGATGGTTTCCTGTGTATCTAACACACAATTCTAACTCTCATTCAAAAACTGTCTAGGTGAGGGTGGCTTTGAGTGCTGAGTCCCTGAGAGCTTGGAGCTCTGGCGGGTCCCAGGGATTCAAATGGCACCTGAGCACTCCACCTTCAGGCAAGTTTTAGCTGGATCCAGCATCAGCACACAAACCCAGGCAATACTGGGATAGAGATGAGTGCTCACATAGGCCTTTTTTCCTTTCTTTTCATTCCTAATACTCAAAATTAAACAGCTTCTCCGCATTTGGTGGGATGTCTATTTTATCTGAGGGATTGAATGCTGTGCCATGATTCTTCTTGATACCAAATCTAATAGCAACTGCTCTCTTTCTCTTCCAGAAAAAATCCCCATCTTTTCTTTTGGATGTCCTCATTTACAGCTTAGCTACACCAGTAGATGGAAGAGCTTTTAACCAAGAGCTTGAGTACTGACTAGGAATAAACTTCTGTGATTCTGTGAAAAGCTAAGAATGCCTGTCTTCCTCTTCCTCCATGTTGTTCTCTGCCTTTTGATCTTGATTTTCAGTCTTTCAGAGAATCATTAAGGTTGGAAAAGACCCACAAGGTCATCGAGTCCAACCACTGATCACACATCTGGAGTTCAGCCAAATTCCTTCCTGTTTTTCCATCATTTTATCTGCAATAATCTTCTTCCCTCTCCAGTTTCAGCCACTCTCCTGCTCCTCTCTCCTCCAGCTCCCAGTTGTTGAAAAAGTCTGTGATCCATGTTTCTTGAAGTCCATGCTCTTGTCTCCCCTTGCAGGGGAGGAAGGAAGGAAGGCAGGAAGGCAGGCTCGTTCCCCAGGCCATCTGCTCCATGCCTCACTGGAAATGAAGGCAGGGAAAAATGCAGGAATGGTTCTCAGAGCAGAAACTGGACAATTCCTATTTGCAAGAAACTCCAACTTGGAGAACAAAACAAGGCACAAAACTAGAAGGCCAATGGTGTTTGAAAGAAATAGACAGAAGAAAACATGGGGTTTTTTTCAATTGGAGATGGAAAATTGTTGAAAGACTTTAACGTGGGCAGTAATACTAATAACCTAGGTTGTTATTTAAAATTGTAGTTAATGATAAGGAGTGTTGTAGAAAAGAAATTGCATCCTATTTCTTGGGCCAAGTTGTCTTAGGGATCAGGATAAATTCATTTAAAAAATCCCCCAAACTGAGCTTATATTTGATTAAAGGGGCAGTTGGTCAGACTAGTCTGACCTATCTCCTTTGTTTTAACCTATCATAAGCAGATTTCTTTCTGTGCAAATAAAAAATCCTTCTGCAGCAGCCTGCATTAAATCCTTCTGCAGCAGACTCAGAGCCTCTGTCAAAATCTCTGAAAAGTAGGTTAAATTGATACAAATAGCACTCGATTTTTTTTAAAATGGGGTGTTTTTAAAATAGGGTGATACATGCTGCTTGAATTAAAAAAGAGAGAGGAATGAGGAGAACCCAAGTATCTGTAAACTGGGAATGAGAATGCTCAGAACAGATTTGCTTTGCCTTATCTTTTTTTTTTAATATTCTTCCTGAACCCAGCAAAACAATCCCTTTTACTACAAGTGTATGGTTTGTTGTGCTGAGGCACAAACAGGGAACTAATCTGGGGTTATTTTATTTATCCCTGTCAGACAATACTGATTGCCTGACAGTGCTTGTGTGAAGGAAGGAAACCCTTAGTGAACACGATGCACATCTTGCCATGAAATCCTAGACCTCCGAATTAGAATGAAGAGACATTTTAACTTTATTACGTTCTTTAAATAACCAGCCCTCAACCCCTATGGCTCGACCCACCCTATTGTGGTTTCTACAACATCCCAAGGTGTGAGTGGTGAGCATGTGCTTGTTTTTGGGGTTGATTTTCAAGCCTTGCCTAGCTCAGTTCAGCACTGCCCGTGGTGATCCAGGCATATGTGACCTCTCTGTTTATGGTTTGGTTTGCTCCCAGATGCACAAAGTCTGTGCTGTGTGCAAACCCCAGCCAGCTTTCCTGCTCCAGACCTGCGGCACCTTCGTGGCTTTGACCTTGGATTTGCTCTGGCTCAGGGATACAGCCTGGCTGCATCATCTCCTCTCAGGTGGGCACATTCAGAGGACCATAAAAAAATAAAATCCATTCAATGTTAGTATCAAAAAGCAGTAGTGCAGCTGGAATGATTTGAAAAAATATGGCAATTGGGTACATTAATATTTTATGTTATATAAAAAGTGAAGGATATCTTAAGATCCTGTTATTAAGGCATTATTGTATCTTATTATATACTAAGATATATTCTGTCCCCCTGCTCTTCTCTGCTGAGCCCCACCTGCAGAGCTGCCTCCAGCCCTGGAGGCAGGAAGGACAGGGAGCTGCTGCAGCCAGCCCAGAGCAAGGACACCAAGGGGAGCAGAGGGATGGAGCAGCTCTGCTGTGAGGAAAAGCTGAGGGAACTGGGACTATTCAGCCTGGAGAAGGGAAGGCTTTGGGGTGACCTCATTGTGGCCTTGCAGTGCCTGAAGGGAGCCCACAGGAAAGATGGAGAGAGACTCGTGACAAGGGCCTGGAGTGACAGGACAAGGGGGAATGGCTTCACACTGACAGAGAGGAGGGTTAGATTGGATATCAGGAAAAAATTGTTCCCTGTGAGGGTGCTGAGACCCTGGCACTGGTTGCCCAGAGAAGCTGTGGCTGCCCCATCCCTGGAAGTGTCCAAGGCCAGGCTGGATGGGGCTCTGAGCAACCTGGGATAGTGGAAGGTGTCCCTGCCCATGGCAGGAGGGGTGGAATGAGATGATCTTGAAGGTCCCTTCCAACCCAAACCATTCCATGATTCTAGAGTATTAAGAACACAATCTTTCCTCCTTTCCTCAACTCAGCATAGATGTCATCTATGGAAAATGATATAAATAGGATCTTTCCCTTCAGCTGCTTGGAGTTTGTCCTGTGAACCAGACATGGCTGAACTGCAAATCAGCCTTCATCAGGGAGCTGATGCTGCCTCTTTGCTGAGACATGACATCAGTTTGTGGGGGACTCTGACGATTTTTTAGGTGGAGAGGAGGAAATGGAGCCTGATTAAGACCTGTCACTGTCCTCTCTTGGTCACATAAGTGGTCCCCATCAAAGGGATTTGAAGGGGATTACAGCCTGGTCTAGTGGAAGGTCTCCCTGCCCATGTTGGGGAGCCTGGAATGAGATGATCCTTAAGGTCCCTCCCCACCCTAACCAGTCCATGATTCTGAGATGATTCTGTGACTGAAAGTGACTCCCTCGGTTCAGCAGTAGTGAAGTCCAAGCCTTTAATTTTCCTCACAGCTTGGAACAAATCTGCTGGGTTTTTTGGTTTGCAGCCCCCTCCTTGTCTTTTACACACCACGGGCAACAAAGACAAGGCTCAAAACGGGGATCAGATTATGGGAGAAAGGTGGGGAGTTACTTCAGGCTGCAGCCTGGGGACCTTCAGGGCCACCCAGCTGTGTTGACCTCGGTCTGGGGCTCTCTCCTGTGGCATGATCCACACAACACCACGTCCAGAGGATCAGGCTGACGTGCAGTGTGTCTTCCCCTAAAAGGGCCGAGAGGCAGCGGGTGGTTTTGGCCCCCTCTCTGCTGGTCTCTGCCGTGAGGGTGCGGGGCATCCCTTGCCGAGAGGCAGATGCCGGAGCTGTGGCTGCCTGGAGCCAGGCTGGGCGGCTTGGGCAGGATTAGGAGCGGGTGACAGATGCACAAGGTGGCCTGAGGGCTCGGAGCGTGGCCGGCCAGGCATAAATACCACAGCTTATACCGCAGGCTCGGGGGTCGGGCACGGCTGGGGCTGCGGAGAGGAGGTGTGGGTGGGGAAGAGGAGCGGGTTCAGACCCTCTGCGGGAGAAGGGAGGAAGGTGGCAGATGGGTTTTAAGACGGGGAAATACTCGTATCCGCGATTTAGGGCTTTGGTTCAAGGAGAAGCAGACGGTGTTACAGCAGCGTGGGGAAATTCTGTTCCGCTGGGAACACGCAGCGGGCTCCAGGCTGGCATACGAGGATTCCTGCAGAAAGGCCAGGCGCTTCCTTGCGCACATCCTGGAGCACAGCCCTCGGTGCTCCCGATGCCTTCGCCCGGCGGGGCCCGGCATCCCGGGGGAAGATGCCGCCGGTGTTCCGGGATCCCGCAGGCGGCCCGGGCTGAGCCAGGGCTGTCCCAGGGCTGTGCCAGGGCTGCGGTGATCCCGCACTGCTGCTCCCAGCCCGGCCCTGGGCTCGGGGCTGCCCCGAGCCGGGACCCCCCGGCAGCAGCCACAGCAGCGGGACCCGCCGC
>VXAZ01007529.1:60612-173376 GCA_013399875.1 Gymnorhina tibicen
CCCCCGGAGCAGAGCCTGGGCCCTGCTCGGAGCCCTCCCTGCAGACAGGGACACCCAGGGCTGAGGGCCCCTCTCAGCTGGGGCTCCTCTCGAGGCTGCACAGCCCCAGCTCCCTCAGCCTTTCCCTGTCAGAGATGCTCCAGGCCCTAAAGCATCTCCACAGCCTCTGCTGGCCCCGCTCCAGGAGCTCCCTGTCCCTCCTGTCCTGAGGAGCCCAGGACTGGACACAGCACTGCAGATGGGCCTCACAGGGCTTCCTAATCTTCCAGGAACCCTAAGGCTAGTCCAGGACTATTACAGCTTTTACTTACACCCAGCAGACCTGGAGTTAAACTCCATCAGCTGCTTAACCATAGGAGAGCTCCTTTCTTTTCAAGCAAGCATTTCACTACTTGGATCATTCCAGTTCCTGGTCATCATTCCAGCTCTGCGGCAACTTTGAGCTCCACCTCTGGCTTTGATTTGCAGACACCCCAATTCTGGGATGTTTATAAATGCAGAATATTGTAAAGGTCAGTTTTCCTTGCACACTTTGCCGAGTAAGGTAGGCAGAGTTCTGCACCAACATTTCACTCTGTGATTTTAGGTGTAGCATCAACTGAGTTCTCATTACAGTGCCAGACACATATTTTTGGTGGTTCTCTCTGCTAAATGCTGGAGCAGGAATGTTTTGCAAAGGTTAATGATTTAAATGTGGCAGGTACGAGATTTCTACAGTTCTAAAGGTGGAAACAGCAGTAAACTGCTAGTTCCCAGTACGGAGAATGAACTGGAAAACTTACAGTCCTCCAGATATCACCCAGACAGACTGAGAGGAACTCTAATGGATGTTACAAGAATTGGCTTTGGTTTTCTCTCATAAAATTTGCAGTACATTCTGTCAGAGACGAGTTGTACTTCTTGACAGTGTAAGGGATTGCTGCAGTTCTGACTGGAATTTGAATGCTTGCCACAGCCTGTTAAGCAAAGCAGCAGTCTCCACTACTTTTGTCAAATCTGTCTTTTCACTTAATGTGATTTTACTTTAAAAAATAAAGGTGAAATCCTTGTGAGACCATATTTTTAAGTAGAACACATTATACAGAAGTAACTGGAGCTGCTGAGTCCTTCCAGCTCTTCACGTGTACCTTGACATCTTCAGTGTGGAGTGAATTTTCTTCCTTCCCACTCCACACTTTCCCAAATGGGAGACGGCTCCCAGGACTCCAGGGAAGGAGACCCACAAGTATGGTGAACCTGAGTGGCCAATGATTTCAAATTAAGGTGATTTTGTGACTAAAACAATATAGAAAAATCATCTTTGTGGACTTTCGACTTGGTGGGACCTTTAAAAAGCAGCTTTCAAAGTAAAATTCCAGTCAGAAAAAAAAAAAAAAACAGCAAAACACCACAGTTGTATAAGATGCAATATAAATAACAATGTTTTACTAGTTTTTGACAAATAAATATGTAAATTTTTTTGCTTCTTTCTCATTCACACTCTGTTCTGAAACCTGCACCTGTCATGAGAATTCTTAAAGATAAGCACTTTATATTTCTTCCACATTTAGCATGGCAGCTTTACACTTTAGAAAACATTTGCTGATCTGTGTCTTTATTTCTGAAAAATGCTGATTTAAAAACCTCAAATGTTTAGCTTTGGAAAAAACTCAACTACCTTGTCAGGTAAAAGTTTTAAGATGGTCCTGTACTATGATTTAACAGTTCTGAGGATTTTTCCTTGTGTTTTTTTCTTTTTTTCCCTGCTTGAAACCACTTTCCTCTATCTAATTAATTAAAAAAATATATCTTTAGCTTGAAATCTTTGGATTTTTTTCCTAATTCAGGAAAGAAAACAATAAAAGTCACCATATCCAAATAGTATGATAGGAAACCATTTCCCAGCAGGAGCCATGGGCACCTGAGTCATTTGACCCAGATTTTTGCATTATGGCTGCAAATTCTTATACTGAAAACTCCAGACCAAGAAGTCTGGAAGAAATATGACTTGGTCACCTGTTGTCCCAGGACAGTGTCCTCCCAAAAAGGATGCTTGAGGTTTCCAGCAGGTGATTGTTATTGCTGTTCCAGCCTGAGTCACCTGAAGCACCATCTGACACACTTACACAGTTCTGTGGGATGATGAAATGACAGGAATTGCTTTTTACTTATGGGTCTCATGAAGGGAAAAGGAGGTAAAGGCATCAGAAAGCATCTTGTCCTCTGTGGGTGAAGAAGGAGGATCCGTATCAGGAATATTTGCTGTCTTTTCACAACCAAAGTTTCAAGCGGTGACATTCTGAGTACACTGGTGACACCAATGCCCATATTTTTCACTGTCCTTTCAGATCAGGGTTGTTGGAGAGGGGATGGAGCTTGTTCAGCCTGTTTATGTTGCTCAGGTGTTGGTGTCATACCTTCTGTTCCCTTTTCATCCGTGAAAGGATGGGAAGAATGTGAATAAAAAGCAGGGCCCTATTTCCTAAGTACATTGACAGGACTTGGCAACTCATCCTTCAGATCACATTACAAATGAGATTCAGCAAGTTTTTCAGCCTTTCCTGCTTCTCACAATGGCTTTGAGTTTGATACCCTTTTTATGGGAGACGTGTTTCTTTTGAAACCTCTCTCTTCAAAGTCCCTGCCTGTTCCCCAAGTTCCTTCTGCCTTTATCGCCTCTTATCAGGAATTCAGTGTGCTCAGGAGGGCTGTTTGCCTTTTCTCTTTGTTAGTCACAAAGTATCTGCTATATTGACTTTCCATCTCCAGAGCCTCTGAGGGCTCCTGGGAAGGACATGAAATATAAAATTACCCAGCTCTGTCTTTAGATCATGGTGATAGTCCTCTAATCCCGATGCACAATATCAAGATACTTTGTTTTATGCAGGTGAATGTTACCACCTGAAAAGAAACCAAAGATTCCAGCTCCAGCTCAGCGAGTGCAAGCTCTCATCCTTCCCGTCACCAGGGATAAATTTGTGCTAAGGCACTTTGAGGGAAATTTAGTTTACCTAACAAGCTAGCAGCTTGCCAGAGGATTTGGTTTAGGATTATTTGCTTTCAAAGCTCTCTGGGGGAACACAAATTTAAAAGATTCCCCAGGGAAAGATTACCTTTAGAAAACTTACTAGAAAGCAAACTTCTTTTTTTAACTGAAAGGAAAGGTCTTTGCAAATGCAAAGGTAACAGTGATCCGGCCAAAGCGCTAAAGAACACCAGACTGGATTGTGTTTCCTCAGATATAACGTTTATTTGTGACATATTTGGTAAGATAAGGAGATATGGTATTACACCATTGTCCAGAGGCAAGGATTGCCTGTTACAGGCTTGTTGCCCTTCTACTTGGCCATTTTCTTGGTCTGGCCTTGCTGCTCTTCAATAGTGAAGAGAATTCCCACAAATCAGGTTGACTTGAATGCTATGAAAAAGTATTCCCCCCTCCACAGACGCTAGCCTGAACTCAGGTTTGGGTCACACAGAGAGGGTAGGACTGCTGTTATTTCCTTTTTTTCCTACCCCACAGATGTTCAAATGCCATCTCCTCATTACCTGGAGGTCCTGCCCTCTGTGGGTGACTTGGACTGGCCCAGCAGGGATAGGATCTGACCTGTGTTCCTGAGCAGGACACTTGGGATTTGGAGGGTGCTGAAGAGTTGGGTGATGGACAAGGGATATCTGGGGCATGAAACTAAACAAGAGTCCTGTTGTGCTGCTTTGCTGTGCTTGTTTATGTAGGGGGCTCTGTGGAGATTTTCCTGTTTCCACTCCCTTTGTAGTTTTGATTTTTCAATCTCAGGCTCCATGCTTCTGAGAATTTTCGTGTTTCTGAGTGGAGAAGGCCCAGTGTCCCTGCTGGCCACCACAGTGTGGCATTTGTTTTCCTACAACCTGAGATAAAAGCAGAGCTCCAGGAAGGAGCTTGTTTGTTTGGGTTTTGTTTATTTGTGTTGGTTTTTTTTTTAGTTTTTGTTTTTGTTTCGTTTTGATTTCGAACAATGTTTAGCTGGATTGATCCTGGCAGCAGGCACAGGATGTCTGCAGATGAAGCAGGCCCTGACAATCCTTTCCCATCTGTTCACCTGCATGTGCCCATGCTTCTATTTTTGAAGCAGGGATCACATCTCTCTTCTGTCTGGGTACCTCTGGTGCTGGTAAGTGATGATAATTCTGCAGTTCTGCAAGAATCCAGAAAGTTCCTCTTCAAAATAAGTAGTTTTTCTCTCAGACATCAGGAATATTTCAATGTCCTTGAGACTCTCCTTTGTTTTCCCCTCTGCTTTAGCTAATATTTATTTTCATTTCTGATTCTTTTTTGCAGCTTTGCCAGCAGAAGCCTCTGCAGCCTTGAGTCTTGAAAGTCAGATGTTGGTGTTATGAATCCTATTTTTGCTCTGAGTACTGGCAGGGCACCCACAGGCAGTCTGAGATGGCTCCAGTTCATATTGTCCCTTGTTGTTGTGTCTGTGTGCTAGAAAGAACATCTCTTCCTCTTGACTAGCTCTCCTGTTGACTTTTTTTCTTGTTTTCACATGACTTCTCTTTTTTCTGGACTTCAGCCACTCAATAATAATTAACAAAGCAAATAGCAGGCGATTACAGCCAATCTTCTCTTACGGTCCTTTCATTCTAGGGGGTTCTGGCATAAATATAAATAATATAATTACAGTGTAATCTATTTATGGATGAAGTTCCAAGTCCCGCTGAGGACTTCCCAGTGGGAACAGGGAAGGAGGACGCCAGGGCCGTTCGTGTTATAAAGAAGCAGCACCATCAACACCATCCTGTTGAAAGGGAATGTTGCAGTATCAGTCCCTGTGGAGTTGCTGTTTTCTCCTCAAATATCCACCAAGAGTGGGACCTTGGCAGCCTCTCAGTGTTTTAAGTGCAGTACACGTAAAATTAGATGGATCTGGACATCATTAAAAAGTCAGACCTGCAGGCAGGAGGTTGCTGGGATCTTGTCTTGCTCCCTGGCATTGACTGTGACTTCTGCTACTGATCTCCTTTTGAGATGACCCCCAGCCTTCAGCACTCAGTGTCTGGCTCTTTAAAGGGTCTGCCTTCTAGATATATTGAATTGCTTTTATTGGTATTAAAATTAGAATAATTTCCCGCAGGAAGCTGACCAGATGTCCTCATGTAATCAGAACAGATCCCTTTTTATTCCTGTCTAACATCCAGCTGTCCTATCACCTTTCAGAACAGACTCATTAATCCCCCTTGACTCATAGCTGAGATCCCTGAAAGCTGTCAAGAATTGCTCACTCATAATTGCATCTCTGATCCTTTCATCAGGAGTAAAACACGACTCAAAACTCAAGGAAATACTGGTTAGTGCTCAGAACTTCTTTAATAAGAAAAGGAACTGATACTCTTATTGCAAAGGAATTCTTCAGTCCAGTCCCTAGCGTAAAAGATTTTTAAGAGTTCATTATTGAAAGTTTTTTTGGGTTATCTTTGATTTAGCTTGTGCACTGCTTTGTCAGGCTGTAGGAATGCAGTCTGACAGACAGCGTACAGGAGGATAAATACACATTTTTACATACTGGGGTGCTGGAAGGCTGGTTTGACTTCAGCTTGGCAGTACAAGAAAGAAAGATTTCCTTAAGAATGATAGCCACTGTTGGAAATGAGGCTGATCCACGGACTCTGAGTAGCATGGAAACAAAACCCTTGTCTCTGCTAATAGCATAAACAGCACAATTGGAAGGATGCTTGAAGATATTTTTATTCCAGTCATAAGACCCTGGTGCATTGTGTAATATTTTTCATATTAAGTATTTTTTTAATATTTGGTTTATCTGTTTTCACCAGAATGGAATAAATGACTTTAGGATAAGCTGTGCTTTCACTTTTGGTGCAGTTTTAATCAAAACAGGATATTTAATTTATAAAAAATTCTTGGTGCACATAAGAGCTCAGACTGAAAAGGGGAAAAATAGGGCACATAATCACGGGCAGCTCGCAGTGGGGTCGCTCCCTATCCCACAGAAATCTGCCACTCTGCTCACACATTTATTGTTCACCATAATTACGACAAATCTTTAAATCCTTTCAGTTGTTTCTGAGATTCTCTGGGGGCTCGTGTCCCAGGGTGTCTAATTTCCATTTGGCCAGATAGCCACAGTGGGCAGAATATGGATTAGATTTAAAGCCTCGGGTGACTTCCCACAGCAGCACCTTATTTACACTGGAATAGAAAAGTACATTCTTGTATATGGGAAGAGATTTTTGGATAAAGTTTGTTGTCTGTGTTGTTTGGAAGCACAAAACAAATTCCTGGAACAGTTAATGAAGAGAAAACAGGCCCTTGTTTTTTAGGAGTGCTGCTGACCTGGGGGGTTTGATCCAGCCCAGAAATCCAAGGAGATTCCTGTCAGTGACAGCAACCTGAGCAAGACAGCAACTTCTTTTTCGACATCATGGTTTGCAGACTGCACTACAGCTGCTGTATATGGCTGTGATTAAGTTGGACTTGATGATCTTGGAGGTCTTTTCCAGCCTTGAAGATTCCATGATTCTGTGACAGTCTGACACTCAGAAATGTGGCCAGAGGACAGGGTAAAGGCTCAGCTGCTCAGCCACACAAGGGAGGGCTCTCAGAAGGGACACTGAAGCTTTTTTCCTCAGAGAAGGGGAAGAAATGTTGTTCCAGAAAACCTCTGTGAACAAAGTATTTAGTGTGTGGTGGGGAAAACAAGAGTGTGCCGAAAAAAAACTTTAAAAGGACCTTTGATTGTCAAAGAGCAACAAAGGCAAGGGAGGAGCATTATCCCATGGATGAGGAGTCAGTCATGGTGTATTTTAAGCAGCCAGCAATAGATCCTTTCATACATAAAAATAAAGATCTGTGGATCTCCTCCAAAATCCAAGAAAGCAAATGGGATTATTTTCATTGACCTTTGAGCTGGAAGCCATAAATAGATGGATTTTCTGTTTTTCCCCCTTTTGCTGGAGAAGAACAGGACATTTTGGGTTTTACAGCTCTTTTCTAGCTGACAGACTCTGTCTGCTGATAGTTATGCACAGAGAGATCCGTCTCTACTCCCAGTCTCAGGAAAAACAGTACAGCTGGAGCTAGGACGAGCTGAGAACAGGTGAATCACGCAAATGGCAGCCTCCAACATGGCTGAGGAAAAGAAGAGGAAAATATTTTTACACAGAAAAACTGGCAATTGGGATAACTGTGGTGTCATTGTGGGGGGTGAGAGAATTGGGGTCATTAAGGCAGAAAAGGGATGAATCTTCAGATACCTGCTCTGACTTTCTTTGTAACTTGTGCTGTGAAGCTGTGCTCAGGAGTGAGCCTGGAGCTTGTGGCTGAGCAATAAGGTATCTGAGAAAGCTTTCCTTGATTTCAAAGCAATCAGTGTATGTTTGGATGACACAAAGTGTCAAAAATGACCCAAAGTGACTAAATCCCATGTATGCAATCCTGCAGGGAAGAACCTGTCTCTCGGTGTGTTTACAGAAGGCTGCCAACTATGCAGCCAGCAATCTCCTGCAGTGTTGTAGTATTTTTATCCCTCCTTGTCCCAAAAAAAGTGCAGTGACTTTGGTGCCTGTGCACTGACAGGCTTATGGCACACAGTGGCTTGAGCAGAGAAAGGACAGATCCTGTGTCGGCTCCTCAAAATATTGACAATCTTCCTGCTTGGGGGTTGATCCCAGTCCTCCCATGTCCCTGCACTCTGTCTACATGGATGGCTGAGCCTCCCTGTAAGAGCTGCCTGGCAAAGGTTTGGCTCTATACACAGTGGTCCTTGGTTTGCTTGATATTTCAATTCAGTTACTGAGTTCTGTCCCTCTGGAAATATTTACCAGAGTCCTGGTACCCCATCCCATCTCCAACAAAGAGGAAACATCTCCAGTTGCGCCTGAATCCAACCATGTGGTTGTATTTGCCTTTAAAGTCACTGCTGAACTGTTCTACTGACACCTCTTCGCTTTTTTGATGCCCTTTCTGTAAGAAGCAAAACATCAGCAGCAGCGACAGTTCATGAAGCAACAATTTGTAGGGTGGCTGCTTCAGGCTTTGTATGTCATTCATCTCTTCTTTTGCATATTCAAATCCAGTTTTCTTCTCTCTTTTTTGTTGTTGGTGTGGTGGTGTTGTTGTTGTTGTTGTTGTTGTTGTTGTTGTTGTTGTTGTTGTTCTGGGGGTTTGTTGGTTGGTTGGTTGGTTGGTTGGTTTTTTGTTTGTTTGTTTGTTTTGTTTTCAGGTTTTTTTTTGGTGAGTTTGTTTTTGTTTCTGTTTTTTCTTCAGAGCGATTTTTAAAAATTCTTCTGTTTCGCAGGAATTAAGAGCACTGTACCCAAGATAAGATTCTTCTTTGAGACGGGAAGCACCAGGAAGGGTTGAATGCCCAGGGTCTTGCACCAGAGCAGCTTTGGCTGAGTGATGAGGGTCGGACGTCCAAGGAAATGAATGTGGTACACGTCATACTCTCCCAGTGAGTTAGCAGGACTTGTTTGTCCAAAAGCATTTTTGAAAATCTAAGGTTATATTAAGTCTAGGTAAAGCTTTGAGCATTAGTGTTGAGTGGAAGATGTCTTTTTTCAGTCTCTGGTTATGGCTTCATGCTCTGAAAGCTTTTTGCACCTCCGGGGGCAAGAGTTACTTAAACAGACATTTCTGGAATCCACCAGTGGTTGCTTTTGACGGAGGTGAATTCAGTGTTCATTTCCACTCTCTCACCTTTTAAAGTTTCCTACAGCTACTGTAGATTTCAGACACCATGTCCTGCCCTCTTTTATCCACAAACCCAGACTCAGCCATGCCCAGCGGTGCCAGAAACAGCTACGTGGTGTGCTTCTGTGATTCTGTGATTACTGAAGTGTGTCCTTCACCAAACCCATGCTCCATGTGAAGCCGTGCTGGGCTGTTCCCTCCCTTTATCCCCGTAAAGGATGTTCCATCATCTCCTGCCCGGTAACTGTGAAGGCTGGTGTGAAAGAATTCAATCTTTCAAAAAGAAACCCTTTGATACGTGAGCCCAAAGCCTGATTCTCTTTATTTACTCTGCAAGGACCCACTGGACAGGGTGTAAACCAACCGGGAATTTATCTCACGCCTTGTGTGAGATACACACACATTTTTCTGCTCGGATTCTATCTATTCCGACTCTGAAAGCAGGATTTTCCTCATTAATACCAAATTCATGTTTGTCTGGCAGCATTTCAGTCTCCAGGCATAGCCAGTGCTGAGGGAGGAGCCAGAAGGTGGTGGTTTCCCTTCATGTTGCCGTGAGCTAAGTATCCAGGCACCTCTTTTCTTTGCGGAGGGGCAGGAGTTCGAGAGGAAAAAAAAATCTCTCTCATTTTGCTTGAGAATGAAAAGAGTATTTGAAGGTTTATTTAGCTATTTCGCATGAAAAAGAGTTGCTTTGAATTTTCAGCCAGCTCATGCCTCAAGCATTTCTTTGAAACTGTGGGGCTCTCCTACAGCAAGTTACTGCTTATTCAGGAGAAGCTGAATTTGTGATGTGGCATTTTGATATTATTTTGATATTAGATATTACAGCATTTTAGGAGAAACATGCTGTGCTGTGAAGCTTATTCTAAAGGTGTTAGTAATGCAAGAATTTGCTATTATGAAGGAATGGGGATCCAGGCCTTGGGAAGAGTATTCAAGCACTGTTAGGATGGATTATGGAGATCTAGCCTTACATATTCACTTAGTTTTTCCCTTGTCTTATCAGATACCATGCCACTCTCTCAGAGAGCCTTCTTTGCTGTTGAGCTGTCCCCAGGAACTTGTTTTGCCTCTCATTTAGATAATGTTTTAATCACCCTTCTTTGCAAATGAGGGCTGTAAAGCACTCAGGGATTTGCTGTGGTCCTGATGCTGCCTGGGCCCACTTTTCTGGTTCAGTTAATTCACTTCAACTGGTTTGTAAAGGCTCTCCAGTGATAACATTCAGGTAACAAGAAAGAAATTACAGCTCTCCTTCCTGTACAACAGTGAGAGAACTCTGAGTTAGTAGTTAAAGAGTCACCCTGTGAACCTGTAGGATCCAGCGCTGATTTGTAGCACCACCTTCAGCAAGCAGCCTTTGGTTTTGTCCGTCAAGGTAGCCCTTCACAAGGGTACCAGGGATGCAGGGCTCTTGTGACCCTGGTAGGTGCTGTGGGAGGCCACCTCTTCAGGATTAAAGGGGTGGGTGGGAATCACGGAATTATAATGAACTCTAACTTGTGAGACACTTGGAGGCTTTTTGTGATGCGGGGCTGAGCCTTCTGAACTCCAGCCAGCACCGCTGGTCATGCTCCTGACACGCCTCCGAGCTGATTCCATGGAGATTTCCTTGCATTTGGTGAAGAATGCCTGCTCTCAGATGGTGTTTCACATTCTCATGACTTCAGCCTGCCTGTTCTGAAATGCCAGCGTGCCTGCTGCTCGCTCCTGTGTGCTCCAGCAGCTCAGCAGTGCTGTTCCCTGCCTGGCGTGGCATTTCCCTCTGTTTCTCAGGGATACGGTGTCAGCTTGGCTGTCCCGAGTCTCTGTGTCCTGAAAGCCTCTTTCCTCATCGCTTGTCAAGCCACACCTGCCTTTTCTCCTCCTCATCTCTCTCTTTTTGTGATGTTGTTAAACTTTAAATCTTCACTAGGCCTCGAAGCTGAAGCAAAGGTGGCCAAAAGAGGGAGGGAAAGGATCTATTCATTCAATTACAGGGACTGCCTAAACAAAAAAAGGGGAATATTTATCACTGTAGTTCTCCTGCAATTTTGGTATGGCAAAGGTGATTCTCTTCTTTCAGTCAGAGACAGATTTTTCAGAGCTCTAACAGCAAATTTAATATGCCCTTTAGGATATGTGATTGCACAAAATGTGCTGGTGTTTTTCTGCTGGAAAGACTGTGCTCTTTGCAACAGTTTTTGCTCTGACTCAAGTTCACAGCGCTCAGGAAGCTCTAACAGTGGAAGGAAGGCAAATTTCCACTTGAAGGAAAAGGAAATAAGCATAACAGAGAACCTGAGAGAACCCAATTCTGTGTTCAGGACAGTGCTTAAGTACTTTGGTGTGGTAGCAGAATTTCTTCTTGATGAGGGAGGACATATTAGACAAGTCCCTTAGTAACCTACCAAGTGTCCTTCCTTATCAAGTTTTCCACCACACATACATTTATTTACTGCACCTCTCTTTTACACCCCTGTTCTGTGAGCAAGATTTTCTGATGCAGAACTTTCAATTTAATGCTGGACTGCCCCAGCTCAGGAGTAAAACTTCTCTCCTTGCCTCTGAAATGCCCCTGTTGTGTCTGTTCCACATTTTCTTGTCCCACTGATTTCTCTGGATGAGGCACCAAGGGGAATACGTGACTTAAGACCCTGCAAGGAGACAGTAGCAGATGAAGAAGTGAAGATTGCACAAGTTTTGTCTCCAACACTAAATCAGTGAGAATATACACTGTGTCTCATGCCACAAAAAGGTGATGGTGAGAGACATGAGCCACTACCATAAAAAGAACAGTTTAGGTCGTGTATACATATATTTATCCCCTGACATTTGGAATGTTCTCTTTCCATATGTAAGAGATGTAAGTGGGATTCTAGCTCGTATATCCCGGCTGCAATGTGTCAAATGGAAGAGGAAATTGCAACAGTCTGATGCTGAAATGACGATGAATGTGTGGGAAAATTGTGGGAACTCAGACCTCTCTGCTGAGATCCCATTTACTCAGTGTACGCACCATGCCCTTCATTATATCCATTTTTATATTAATTTTATCTCTTTTTTTCCCAGCCTGTGATACAGGCTATTGACCTTCAGCATTTGTACAGGCTGATAGCAAAGGACAAGTAAAGTACAGATACAAATGATTAATCAGTACCTCCTGTGCCCATTGCCCAACTGTTAATTTTGCAAAACGTCTTAAGCTGTAACATGGCAGATATGGTTTGTTTGATATGATAGCTTTAAAAGTAAAGTGCTTTAGTGCTCAGTGTTCTGCAGCTTTAAATTCTCATTTAAATGCTTGTTTTGTGCCCTGAAGGCCACAGCCTTTACCCCTTGAGGCAGAGACTTTGTCCTTTTTCACCAGCTGCTTCATTTTTCTCATTTCTTTTGATCCCTTTAGCTGGAACTTTCAATTTTCAGTCTGTGGAAGAACAAAATTCTAGCATTATACATAAAATCATATTCCACCTTCGTTTCTGAGTAGTGCTTTTTTGATTCAAATAAATAACTTTATTTGAAACAAGGAATTTAAACAATATGATACTTTGGATAAACATTACTGGGATCAATGGAGCAAAATAAAATAAACCGGTATTTGCTACAAACCCTGAATTTTACTTTTTTAAAATTTTCACTACAACAGTTTCTCATTTGTGATCTCAGGCCAATCAGCTCGTTTCTGCTGTGATAAGACAGGATTCCCATCTTTCTCCTGGTATCTTCTTCTATTCTCCTGATGATTTTGGACAAAAATAGGCAGAGAGAAATTGGAGAGAAAGGGAAAGTATGATGCCAGCTGTTATGCTGTGACTGTGTTAGCTTCATTGACTTAGGAAATCCTGTTTAAAGATTATTCTGGCTCATCCTGGACACACAGATAACTCCTTGTGGAAGTGTAAAAATTCAATCTATCCTACCAGTGTTAGAAAGTCAGACCATATCGGCATCTCAGTAAACCCCTGGATTAGAATTTTAAATGGAATTTAGGTAATTTGTTATCCAAAATCCTGGTTAAAAATATTTAACTATTCCCAGCCTTAATTTCCCTAAAATATTCATGGGATTTAGAAAGCCTAGCCTGTGAAAGAGGTTCTGTGATGCACCTGAAGAGGTACCTGAGTATCTTTAAGAAACTGGGACCACATCTCTCTTTGGAAAACAATTCTTGGACATGTGGCCTGTGACCCTTCCCGTTGTCAGGGACACACACCTTCTGGGTGAAACAGATCCTGGATGCTTTCCCACAAAACTGGGAAATGGTAATGGAAAACTGGGTGATGGAAATTACCCAAAACTGGCTAATGGAAAAGGAATCAGGCTTAAAGACGTTGCATACAACAAATATGATACTCTGAGGCAAATCAGTCCCTATTTACAGTGTGCCATTCTTGTTGTAATTCACTATAAAACTTTGATCTTTCTGGGCATAAATATTATCCCACAGAATATTAACAGCATATCCAGCCTTGTTTCCCAGTGCTGTCTTGTTGGTTCACATATCATTAGTTCCTTGCCTTTCTCTGCCTTGTCTTCCTCCTCTGGTGGAAGGGCTGGATTTCTGCTTCCCAAATGGGCTGGGTGCATTGGAGCTGACTCTGTCTGTTCAGGGTACTCTGCTATGCAACGTCATCCAGCCAGCTTTCCCAAACTCTGCATTCCTTTTCTTTGGGTTTCCCACTGCTCTTCTCCCTCCTTCTGCCAGATGCTGCCTCATTCTGGGCCTGGCTTGAGGATACTCAGTCAGACTTGCATCCCACAGCTGTTATTTGATCTCAATTCCCCTCTTTTCTCCCTCCTCTCCCTCCCAGTTTTGATCTAGTTCCAGAGTTTCATTATCTAATTCATTTGTTCTGGTAGACCTTTAATTTCTTCATCTTTTATTAGGCCTTATGGGAATTGTTTTCTCACTTTGGAGCTTAGTGATGGCTTCTTTTCCCATTTAATATGTCCAGGCTGCCAGGCACTCGCACCAGACTCCACCTCAGCCTCCAGCAGGCCATGGTTGTTATCTGGCTTTTCCCAGCAGTTGTTTGGCTCAGAACCAAGAATGCAGGAGTGCACAAATGCCCCTGTGACGTCTGCCACTGACAATGGGACACCATTACCAGCTCATCTCAGAGACTGTCACCCTCAAAACGCTGCATTTCTCTACACGTGGCTGGACATGATTCATTTTTGAGGTTTGCTTGGGGGACAGGCAGGAGAGGTTACACGTCCTGCAGCAAAAACCATGCTCAGCTGCCTTTTTGCCAGGTTCCAGTCTCAGGAATCCAAAGAGCCATCTTGGTCGTGATTTAATGATGGCAAACCCTGACAGCAGCATGCTGAGGGGTTTCGGTTTTCTGTGCAGGCACGGGGGTTCGGTTTCTAATCCTCTTGTGTCCTAGTTCAACGTCTGTGTGGTTTTTTCTCTCACCCAGGGCTCCTAGGTACTGTGTAATACAGGTGTAATCCACAAGGAGTTGTAATGAGTAACTTCTGCTTCAATGAAAAGGATGGTGACTACACACCTGAAAAAGCTGCATTTTGCGTTGCATCTTACCCAATGAAGATGTAACTGTTTAGGTGTCTTGGAGTTCTTCAGACACCTACTAAGAGTAGTAGGCCAACACTAATTAAGAGTAAGTATTGCTTGCACATAAAATAGGAGAAAGCAGGAGTGGGAGAAGGCAAGGACAGACTGATCACATGAATGATGTGATTTTGCTTTTTTATAATATAAATGCTATAGATTTCTCTAAAAATTAATTATCTATGTTTAGAGCTTCTTGGAGAACAGGATCCCCTTTTTTTTTTTTTTTTTTTTTTTTTTTTTTTCCTGGGGAAATTTGGGGATTGGGGGAGTTNTTTCTTTGCCTGGGGAAATGTAGGGAATGTGGAGATTTCCAAGCTTCTTTACAAATCAGTCTTACATTGATGTCTTGCAGGTGTTGAGTGCTGCCCACACTTGGGTAGCAAGGTCATTGTGTGGAGACCCCATAGCAGCCTTCTGGTATCTGAAGGGGCCTCCCAGAAAGCTGGAGAGGGACTTTTCATCAGGAACTGTAGTGACAGGACAAGGGGCAATGGCTTCACACTGACNATCCCAATTCTCTCAGCCTTTCCTTGCAAGAGAAGTGTTTCATCCCCCTAATAAACTTGGTGTTTTATTCTGTGATTTTGGAAAGCTGGTTTTGGCTGGGGTAGGGTTAATTTTATCCCCAGTGGCTGGAATGGGGCTCTGTTTTCCATTTGTGCTGCACACAGGGGTGATAATACAGAGATGTTTTTGTTATTGCTGAGCAGGGATTGCACAGAGCCAAGGCCTTTCCTGCTTTTCCTACTGCCAGGCTGGTGAAGGAAGTTGGGGGTGCTTGAGGAGTTGGGAGGAGACACAGCCAGGACAGGTGACCCCAACTGACCAAAGGACATTCCAGACCATCTGACATCATGCTCAGGAAATAAAAGGGAGTCAAGAAGGAGGAAGGGGGAAATGTTTGGGGTGATGGCATTTTGTCTTCCCAAATATGTGTGATGGAGCCCTGCCCTCCTGGAGGTGGCTGAACACCTGCATGCCCATGGGGAGTGGTGAAAGACTTCCATGTTTTACTTTATTTGTGCACACAGCTTTTGCTTTCCCTGTTGAACTATCTTTGTCTCAACCCATGAATTTTCTCACTTTTACCTTTCTGATCCTCTCCCTGATTCCTCTGGTGAGAGGGTGAGCGAGCGGCTGCTGGCTGGGGTTGAACCAGGACAGGAAAAGGGACAGGGGACTTTGACACACCAAGCAGCAGATCAGAAATCAGGCTTTGGGCTAGATGGAAAGAAACAACTTTTCCTCATTAAAGCAGTTGCATTCTGTTATAGGTTTGTTGGAACAGTTAAACAAAACCCATCATTTTTGTTACTGGAAATCTTTGTTGTCCCTCATTTTTTATTTTAAGGGGAGGAGGAAGGACCTCAGTCCCCAGGCTCTGGCTGTGTAGAGGAACAGGCTGTGGGGTTATGGGCACACTTTATGGACCACACAGTTCAGCCAGGCATCCCCATTCTCATATGAGGACAGAGGCACATGGAACAACCAAGATGTCCAGCAAGGCCTCACAAGTCCTGTATGATGTCAGTAACAGTATTTTAAAGCAAAACATTTTGCATTCTTAGCAAAGGAAAAAAAGTTCTTTAAATCACAGTTCCAGTGAAAACCTTTCCCCAAGTTATCACATTTAGTTGTGTTTACTTGGTGCAACCTAACCTTTCCTAACAAAATTTAGGTGCCTGGAGCAAAACAAATCATTTTCATAGAGCACTGATGCAAGGAAATCAATTAATCTTGAACAATCTGTAGCAACAAGTTCCCTGGACAGGGCCTGTGCAGTGCTAATCCTTGTTCACAGGATTAAGTGTTTTGTTACAGTGAAGTGTCAGTGTTCTGGCCTGAGAGGAACTGCCTGTGCTTGGTTTGGTAACTGTGGGGTTTCCTTTTGTTTTCCTCAGTGTGGTTTGACGTGTCAGACTTCCAGCTCCTAGAACTGATCTCCCTCCCAAGGTCTCTTGTGTTCAGCAGCCTATGGAGAATTGCCACTTTCAGGAGGGGCCTGTCTCTATCCATTAAAATAATTTAGACCCTCAGGATATCTCCAGCTTTTCTTCATGCCTTCCCAAGTGCTCTTCCATTCTTTGGCTACACTCTTGCAGGTGCTCCTGAGTATTTCCCAGTTTCAGATTCAGCTTTGGTACTTGGCTCCAGGTTTGGGAGTGGATTGGCTCAGAGAACTGAGAAAGGTGGCACAGCTTTATCTGGTACAAAAAGGGTTCTTAGTTTGTAGCTTTGTTATCTGGAACGATTTAAAAGGATGATTAATTCAGGCAAAGGTCTCAAACAGTTACAGCAACATTTGTGTTAAACAAGGAAACCCCCCCTTACAAATAAGGAACTTTGTGTGTCTTGTATCCCGTTTGCTTCTCAAATGAACTTTCTCCTTCCCATAATCTTGTTAAGAGGGTGAAACAAGCCTAATTAATATATTCTACAGTTCATTTTTTCTGGCAAAATGAACAGGGTTTGTGCTGAAGTTCCCTGGAAGTTTTCAGAAAAGCTGTTTTGAGCTCAACTGGTAACAAGGCTCAGCAAAGCTGATGGGTGATGGTAGCTCAGAACTGCTCTGCAGGTACTTGAGACTGTTCTTGGGAGACGCAAAAGCTTTGAACTTAGTGTAATTCCCAGCCTCTCTTCTTCTGCTGATCTTGCCCTACAAGTCTGAGACAATTCAAAATGGTGAAAAACATCCCTGAAAGTAACTGTTATTTTTTTCAATTACATCTTAATCTATAAAATGATTGAAAATCAGACAAATGTGTCACAAAGTTCGGATATTCTAATCATGAATTTGAGCAAGTAACAATCACAATTGCAATTGCCTGAAAATCAGTGAATTAAGTGGGAAATTGGGGAGATCTGTCCATTAGCTAAGATATCAAACAAGTATAATCATGCCAATAATGAAAGTAACAGAGCACGAAGATAGATCTGTAAAATACAAATCTCTAGAGAAGACGCTTTTCCATTTAATGCTAAACCTTTGACAGGAACATTTTCAGCAAAATGATTGATTGAATTAATTAAACAGTTTTAACATCAAACCCAAACTTGTTTACCCAGGAGTACTTGAAGCAAATTTAGACTCCTGCAAATTTAGACTATCTGCATCGAATACGGATATGGTTGATGTGACCTCTCTCAATTTACTTGCTTTTTGATCCCGTAGTATTTAGGTGATTTCACTTCCTCCTGTAGAGTACAGCATGGCCTTTGGCAGGGCAGATCTTTTCCCTGCCAAATGCCTGGCAGTTTTGAAAGCAGGGACTGCATAGCTTATAAGTTTAGGAAATGGTGACAGATGTCTTTTTCATAAGAGCTCGTCTGTGTGTGCTCCAACACATACTTAGAACTTCAAAAACGTCAGAGAGAACGGTAACCGGGGATAGTCCAGCCTGTAGAAAAACAGGGAAAAATACACAAATGGTTCCTTAAAATGGGGGGAATGATTCATTCCTTGATTTGCAGTCTTTGGATGTTTGTGGGGCAGGCAGTCCGTCAGACATCACCTGTTCATGACTCACCTTGTGCTGATGGCTTCATTTGGAGTGCCCAGGCTGGTTGAGTCACTGCTTCATCTTCTCTTTCCAAGCTCCAAAAGCAGGAATCACTCTTTGCTGGTGCTGCAATGGCCTGGAAAAGAAGGGCACCATCTTCTGCCTTCAGCTGAGCCCTCAAGGCAGTGGTTGTGACCTGTCCTGCCCTGCAGCCCCTCTGCCCAAGGTGTGCCCAGTGAACCAGGAGATGCAGATCCCTACATCTCTCCCCTTTCCCTTTGTTATCCTGCTTGTCCTCCTCATGGGCCAGCCCGGAAAACCTCACTGAGCCTGGCAGATCCTTTTTAACATCCCCTCTTACAGCCACAAGCCATGCAGGCTCCCAAAATAAGCAAGGAGTGGGATAAACAGGAGGTGAACTTACGGAAGCTGCCTCAGCCCCCAGCTCTGGGCACCACTCGACACCAGCACAGTCATTTTCCCTCACCCACATTCTCAAATTTAAGAGTCTTGACATGTTCTGGGTTGTGGCTGACGGTCCAGTCAGTAGTTGCTGCTCCTTATCCATGCTTCTACATCTCCATACAGTTTTCATATACACTCTTGTTACTCCTAAAATAGACGCAGATGCGTTTTGGGAGCTGTCACAAGCCCTGTTTTACCAAGCAGTGAGTTAGAGAATTAATCACTTGCAGCTTTAGGCAGTACAGGGATATAGAGTCACTCCTATCAATTTGCTAACCAAGAAACAAAGTGCTAATTTAGGTTCCTAGCTATATAAAGTTCACACAAGGTAAAGAAGAGTAAAACATATGTGAACACATAGTCTGACTCCTCTGCAAATTGTGAGTTTGATGGTACGTGAAGTAAATGCACCTCAGTTACTGAATGTCTTTTTGCATAAGAGGAGTATAAATTCTAAAATGTTATTTAAAATATTAGTGTATTCCTAGTAAAGTCTGATTGTAACAAAACAGTGTGTTAAATGAAATGCTTCGGGGATTAACCAGTACAAGAAACCAAAAATTTTCTGCGGATTTTTTGATTCAGGACATACAGGACTCACCTTTTGAAACGATACAGCTTTTTAGATTGGCTGAAATTGCCTTTCCTGAATTGCTAGTCAATCCAGAAGGATGTTCCCTAATATTTATTAATTCAGTCCCCACATTTTTGGCCCCATTTAGAACATAAATTAGTTCTCACTACAGCAAGTTATTTTACATTACCAGCATTACTTTTGTTAAAAGCTGAATGCAAAACCCTTTTCAGTTCTTGAGCGTTTCTCACATTAAGTCATCGATTTGCTTAATCTGGTACAAAATAATTCCTTCCATCTCTAGCAATGTCATGGCTCAGTGCTGCTGGGATCATCCATCACAGGAAGAAAGGAGCATTTCCTTTTCAGACATCTCCGATCACTTTTCACTCTTTAAAGATCCTCCCCTGAGGCTCCTGATGCTACAAAGTACCATGGCAAGACCTCACTGTGCGTTGTTATTAACTTTCTTTCTGAAATTATTAAGCTGGTTTTATGTGACTGAAATCACCTGATCAGTCAGAACAGCAGCTTTTACATTATGTTGATGTTTGCAGCTAAGGGCTCAGTCAAAGGGCATTTCACCTGCTGATCCAGCAGCCTGGATAGAAATGGGATTAAGGTGTGAAAGAGGAACTGCAGAGAGGGAGATGTTCAAGGAAGGGGTTCAGCCATCCTGTTTAATGCACTAATGAAGGCCACGAAATCCCAGCACACTGCAGGTGGATGGAATAGTCCTCTGCCATTCTGCAGCTTCATGGTGAAGGCAGGCTGGGCTCTGTATTGAATTTGCAGTCTTGAATTGTCCCCTGTGGCTGGCAGGGGTGGCTGAGCCATAGAGGGCACACTCTACTCCCTTTTCCCGAGGATCCAAGATGTGCTTCTTTCCCTTCCCCCTGCCTTTGACTGGCTCCTCTTCAGAACTGATTTAGCAGCTGCTGCCCTGGGTGTGTCCCAGTGGGATTGGGCCGTCCCAGCTCTGATCCTTTTCCTTCCTAAGGTGGAGATGGAGCACTGAGCTCCATGAAAGGTAAAGGCCTGGGATGTGCTGCTGGCCTGGAGGGCACGGCTGCCATCCCGGCGTGTCCTTTCCCTGGTGCCCCCGTTACCACCCCCACTCGGCTTTTCATGGCCACTGAAGGCATTTCCATTACTCATCTGAAGTCTGGGTAAGAAGGCAGTAAACAAAATTTGATCAGGAGGTATGGGATGAACACCTACTTTTCCAAATGCATTGTTACAGTACACAGGAGGCGGTGGGAAAAAATAGATTGGACAGAGATGCTGGTGAAAATTATGTTTCCTTTTTCGGTCTGCTCCGAGGAGATGTAAATATCCTGGTGTGGTGCTTGATCGCAGAGTTTAGCACAATCTTTTCCAACTCTGTCTTGTAACAACCTGGTTTTTTTTAATTTCAAAGATATAACCTTTTGACAGTCTGCCCATTACCCTGAGCATGATAGTGCAGGTACATTTGTAGCCCTGGCTGAAGACATTTTACCATTGAATGACCACAGACTGTTCCTGCTAATAATGCACTTTTACCCTTAACATGTTACAACAGTATGAACACTAATTGAATCCCAGGTGCTCACAGCCCATCTGCAAAACTGGGACTATACTGATGCCTGAGGTGGCCACCTAAAAACCAGAGACTAGACAGAAACAAGGGAATAAAGGTAGGTATTTAATTGAAGGGCCTTCAAAGATACAGCCTGGGGAGTCCAGAGACTACTCCCAAGATGGACCCCGGGTCACAAGTTCTTCACACTTTTATAAGTTTGGTTCATTTGCATATCCAATTAAAACTTCAGTTAATGATGTAATTTCCCCAAGCTTACCTCCCTTCTAAAGATGTTGGTTTACACCTTTTGGGCCTAGGACAGTCTGGGTGTCCTTGCAGAGCAAGCTTGGAGAGGCTTTGTTACATCTAACTGGCACGAGAGAACAGCAGCTAACAGCCTACAAGAAACTGCAGAGTTACACACTAGGCAGCACAGGATTTGAAAAATATGAAAGTTAAAACCTAAGGCATCAGTACAAATCAAGTTTTGCTACAGAGAATGCAAGGAATGCTGAGCCCCAGTCCCATGGGACGCTTGTCTTCTGAGCTCCACAGAAAGGTGTTCAGGCCTACCTAAAGATGCTTGAGATGTGGGATTTAGTGCAAAAAATGAGCACGCCCCTTCTCTGGCCTGCCTTTCAAATGCAGAAGGAGTCACACGTATATTATGCTTTGTCTCATTTCTCTCTTCCTCCATTTCCAGGAGCTGTTACTTGGCTGGATTGAACAGAGAGAACAATTTCTAGCCTGGCACGATTTCCTGGCTCTCCCCCTTTCAGCTGTAGCCATCCTCTGTTTCTCCTTTGAGCCCCAGCAGGCCAGGCCCACGTGTGTGGACATGGGGTGTAGCACAGTGGTGCTCTGCTCTGTGTCACTTTGCACTTTTATCCAGCTCTCAGAGGTGCTGAAAGTGCTGTAAGCACTTTCCACTGACCTCAATTGTGCTTGTTTCCTGTTTCAAGACTGCTTTTTATTGCCAAGTAGTGCAAAAAAACCCATATTAGAATAAATGAGATGCAGGCCATAGATTTATGGATACAATACCACAGCTAACAAATTAATATACCACAGCTAAATAAATTAATCTAAAAATACCCTATCAGTTCACCTGGTACAGGATTATGTGCAGATGAGGCCCAACAATATGCTCTTTATGAACAAATGGGCACTTCTTTTTCTACCTGTAAATTTACAGCACTTTGGACCTTGTCTGTGTGACGCTGATTTCGACCGAACTGGTGAAACAAGCTCAGCATCGATGTGGTTAAATGAATGCTAATCTCACGCAGTCCCAGTTTAATGGCACTTGTTTTATTTTATCTGAAGTTAACAATGATTTATCTAAGGTCCCACCTTCAAAGGGCTGAAGTAAAGCTTTGTTTGGTTGTTTTTGTTGGTTTGGGGTTTTTGGATTTCTTTGAGGCTTCTCTATGAACATTTCACAGTCAGCTGCAGCGTTTTATGGTGCTGTTGCCCCTTCTGTGAAGGATTTCCCCACCACATGCATTGGACAAAATGCACTTGCTCTTCTCAGACACTCCAGGGAAATTCTGCCTCTTTGTGTGTGTCTTGTAGGGAAGTGGCAGCACTGGAAGTTGCCCTGAAGCATGTGAGAAATGCTCCCACACGCCATTCCCCAGACACGGCTGTGGAAGCAGGGACTTGGCCAGGACACCTCCAACAAATAACAAAGGTCAGCGACATCTTGTCCCACTGCAGCTGCTTCCTACTCAAATATGAGTCCAAGATTTTGCTGTATCAGTTTTTAAACTGATTGAACTGGTATCTGCCATTTCCTGGCTAGACAATGCCTCACTCGTAAATCCAAACAAATCTGGCCAAAGTGGGGGATGACAGTGTCTCACTGATAAACTCTGAACCTTTTTTCACATGTTGTGTGTTTGAATCACAGTAAAAGAAATGTTAGATATATAAAGAGGAAAAAGAAGAGCACAATCTTCCCCCCTGCCCCAAACTGCAAACAAAGAAACCTTCTTCCCATGTATATTTACGAAAGTAAACCCTGAAATGCTTTCTGGATGGTTTAAGTGAAATAATGTCCTCAGGAACGCTCACTTCGCTAGTGAGACATTTCACTGATGCCAGCATTCACTTTGTGCTTTGGAAAGTCTGTCTGAAAACTGCTTGTGTTTTCCCTGTGTTCTAAAGCAACTTTTAGTACCCCTGTGAGAAGTAACACTAAGAATTACTTTTCCAATGCTCCAGGATGAAGGGGCATCAAAGTGACTGACTAGTCATAGTGGGTATTTTTTGTTTTCCATCCTTTTAATTCATGGTGTAATTCTTTATGTAGAGGCATCACTAAAGACTTGTAGCATACTGAGCCTTAACCAAGGGGGACTCATGTCCAACAAAATGCTGCAGGTAGGGAAGGGACACAGATTTTTCTTTAACCCAGCTGCTGATCATGCATTTAAATGCCTCATGTGACCATGGCTGTGTTTTATAAGTGGAGCTTCTTTATAAGAAGCCCAGCAATGCTATTGCTTAATGTAGAGAGCTCAGTGCTTTGCGAGGAGGACGGGTTAAATCCCTCTCCTTTCCTCTCTGGAGCTGGAGGAGTAGCAGGATCATCCCACAAGACCCCAGGAAGAGCTCTGAGAGGGGCTCAAGTCTGTGTTGCCCCAAGAGCCATGGAAGCCCCAGTGATGACACAATTTAAAGAAGCCTAACTGTGGACACAGTCAATTATACTCACTTCTGTGAGTACCAATTAAGATATAGACATAATTAATAAATCAGGATTAACTTGTCAGGGAAAGCATATTTGAAGCCTTGTCCCATTCACAGAGACACTTAAAGGGTCTACTCCTTCTGCTTAGTTGTGTTACTAAAATTCCATGTTGCACTTTAAAAGAAAGACACGGGGTTTGATCATCCTTGTTTTTTCTCAAGCAGATATTTGCCAGTTATTTGTCTGTAGTCTCTCTGCTATTTCTAGAACAGGCTGTATGCTATAATTTTTGTGTGAAAAGCAGGGTTGAAGGTCCATAGGGGGCCAGAGAAACTCCTCTTGGGGCTGAGAACAGCCAAGGACAGATCTAAATATGCCCTCGGAGGTCACGGTGCAGTCTGAGGGTGAAAAGGAACACGATCCTTGGCCTGCCTGTCAGTGAAACACATTTTTTGCCACTCTAACCTTGCGCTGAGGGGGTGGAAGTGGATGGGGTACCATGGGGGTGGTGCCTGGGTTCCAAATCCAAGCGAGGCAAGGGAAGAGCACGCCAGGTTTTCTCCAGGATACACAAGTTCACAAATATTAGGGCCGGCAGAGTCACAAGGCTGGCTTTGTTGATTTAATACTATTCAGCTGTTCCCTGTTTCCATGTAACCCTACACCTTTCCTAGCAAAACTATTTATTATCCCATATTAATAATAGCAGTGTTTTTTCAAAGTCACCTACCACGACCTGTCCTCACATCCAGGTCTCAGACTCTCTCGTGGGATTCTGGGAAGGAATTGTCTTATCTGGCCCAAAGATTTCAAGTTTTATGAGGCGGCATAAAACTCTGCCTGTGTGACATCTCTGCCCCTAAACCAGAGCTCCCATTTGGCTGTGGAAGCCTCGCAGCACAGAATGTTCTTTGTCATTGACCCAGGGATTCTCAGCTGAAGTTTCTTGTTCTCATTGCAGCCAGGGAGTAGCATCTCTTTACAGCAAAAAACCACAATAAAATAAACCACACTGAGCTTGGACAGCCCAAACCAGTCAGAAAATTTAGGACCCGTTGTGATGGCTATGGCAGGACGTTGAATTATGTGTGTCTGGTATCTCATTAATTCCCAGTTCACCTTTTTTTAAAAAAAATCAATTTATTTGGGGATTTACTGGAAGGCATTAAAGCTTCTTTTGGGTTTTTTTTTGTCTGTGTGTATGTGCTGCTTTTCTTCAGAGTAAGGACTCCTTGGGCTTGGAAGTCCTTGGGACTCCTTTCCTTTATAGGTTCACTTCAAGTAAATAATCCCCTACTTCTTGAATTGGACATCAATTTGATTTAAGTACATTTTTGGTTATGTAAAATATCTGTTATGATTAAAGTTATGGATTAAGAGATTTTCCTCTTTGACTTGTTTAACTTAGGCATTCCTTATTTGAAACTAGGGTTTGACATCTCTAGCTAGGAGCATTTTCTAATTAAAGATAATATTCTTTTGAGGTCAAGCATGTATTAGTAGCCTTCAAACTAAAATTTAAAAAAAACCCCAAAACAAACCAAACAACAAATCCCAGACATGTTAGTCTAACACTATACTAGGAGGATGTTTTTTATTTAGGAAAATGCGTTAAGTGCTTCAGGAAAGAAAATGTTTATTTCTGTTTTTGAAGAACTGAATATGTTGTTCAGATCTGATATGCACATTTATATACCATGATTTAGCATTCTGGTGAAGCTGTACTCTCAGGAAAACAGTTTAGAAGGATAATTCAGGTTCAGAATAAAACTATTATCCAATTTATCTTGTGTAATGTGAAATCTGTTTGAGAAAATCCTTTTTGACTTCCTAAAGATCGATTTCTTTTTCATGAACAATTTTTAAGTAGGAACGATCTCTCCTGATAGAAAGCAAGGTAGCTCCACATTATTACAACAGACAAAAAAACCCCCAACAAACAAAGCAAAAAAAGGAAAAACAAACCCCAAAACGGTTGGGTTTTTACATCATGATCCCAGTGAAACAGTTGCTGAACTGGGGCGCTGTAAGATATCAAATCATCCTGAGTCTAATCTGAGCTCCACCAAAAATCACTCGTGTGACCTTGTGGGTTTTTTATCATTTCCAAAACTGGCCATCTAAAATGGCAGGCACCTAAATCCGTAACCTCAGTTCTGCCCCTTTGGGAAGGTTAGAAATAGGGGGGTGCATCTGTGGCTTGGAAGGATGTCTAATGCCCAGTATCAACAAATATATTTTTCATCTATTTTAAGGGTCATCACACTTGAAACAAACCAAGCAGCTGAAACCACACAGTTCATTGCTTGCTTCAACTGTCTGAGCATAAACAACATTGTTCAGTGCAGTTTCACATGACCTAACACTATTTTTATCATCGTTTCACTAATAGGTGTCAAAGGCACTTAATACTTCTCTCATTAAAGCGCCTCTTGCTGCCGTTGCCATGGGGCTGTGTGCTCTGAACCCACCCACAGTCCTTCACCTCTCAGCCCTGAGGGCCAGAAACAGGGAAGAGGTTCCACCTCATCCTGGAGGTCCTTTGTCCCCCACCTCTAACCTCGATGGCTCTTTGTGCAAGGTCAGTGTGACAGGGTCTATACAATATCTGCACTATCCCTGGAATTCAGAACTGGTACTTCAGCCGTGGAGTTTTACAGCTGAGAGCACACAGCCAGCACAATGCATTTCTTTTCTGCACTCCTTCAGAAGTGCAATGTCACTTTTTCTGGGCTGGCTGCTCGTGCAGACTTCCCAGGCTGAGGGACTTCGAGATGTGTGAGAGTCTTTTTGTACAAATCATAGAATCACAGAAGGGTTTGGGTGGTAAGGGACCTTAAAAGCCATCTACTTCCAACCCCCCACCATGGGCAGGGACACCTTCCACTATCCCAGGCTGCTCGGAGTCCCATCCAGCCTGGCCTGGAACACTTCCAGGGATGGGGCAGCCACAGCTTCTCTGGGCAACCTGTGCCAGGGCCTCACCACCCTCACAGGGAACAATTTTTTCCCAGTATCCAATCTAAACCTGCTCTCTGTCAGTGTGAAGCCATTGCCCCTTGTCCTGTCACTCCAGGACCTTGTCACGAGTCTCTCTCCATCTTTTCTGTAGGCTCCCTTCAGGCACTGGAAGGCTCCAGTGAGGTCACCTCAAAGCCTGAACAATCCCAGTTCTCACAGCCTTTTTATATGGATATTTATGCACACAAATGCATCGTGCTGTTGTACAGGAAACTGGGCAAACTCCTTAAATCCCTCTTTTTCAGTCTCCAGCTGGAGGTACACAGATTGCTGCTGATTATTGTTTCAAGGACCAAAGCTGAGTGTTTGCTCTCACCTCTGAAGCATGGGGTGCTGCTTTGTAGTTAAATACTCTGTCCCCAGCCCATTTACGTGCAATTACTTTGAGAAAACCCAGATGTGGATACCTGATACAAGCTCTACTTTCCATAGCTTCGTTGTGAAAATTGTTGGAAGTTTGCAATATTGCTGTGAGGTGGGGGGGAGATGGTGCTGAACCCAGTGTGTCCAGTCTCTAGAAGTCTCTGCAACTGGTGCTGACACTTTGGACTACTCAGTATTAGCATGTGACAACTTAGAGGTGCACTCGCTTGTGCAGGACCCACCAATTAATATTTACACAGAAACTATCCCAGGCATTAAAAATACCCCTTGACAAGTCTGTCCTTGCTGTGAACAGAGAGCTGCTCTTCAGATGAGTGACCTCAGGAGGAATTTTCAGCAACTGCTACATCAAAAAGGGATTTTCTTTCTCAGAGGCTCAAAGCCGTGGTGCGTCAATAATAACTCATGTTTGTGTAATGTGATGCCACAAACCATAAAAACTTCAAGAAGTAACTTGCTCAAGTTACCAGGGAAACCAAAAGCAGCAGAAAAATGTGCTTTTCCACCTCATGAGAAAAAAACACAAATGGTGATCAGTGCTCAGTACAAATCTGTGTCTTCTAAGGGAAAGGTGAATTTCAGCTTCCCATTGCGATCCCTGTAAAAACCAATTGCAAACTTAAAAACGGGGACCTTCTGTTGGTTCCACCTCTGAAAATTCAATTTTTGTGGCTCCTGTGATGGGAGGGAAATTCTATTTCTGCCATTTCATGTCTGCTTCTTATTTATTCCTGTTAGCACAATAAAGGATTGGCAGGCAGGATGTGTGGGAAGCCAGATGGAGTAAGGGAGCAAAGTGGGTGGCCACAACTTTAATAAGATGTGTCCTCTTTGCAGATTATTCCTGTCATGTTATCCCTGACCAGACAACCACTTGCTGGTAAGAGCAGCCAGAGTGACAAAAGAGCTGCTCCTGAAAATCTCCTTTTTTCCTGCTAAGTACTTTCAAGTACTTTTTTCGTGCGAAGAAAGGAAATATGGCACATTAGCTCTGGAAGTAGAGACTGCAATTGGGCTTAAGTTTTCCAGCCCCTGGTACTTCAAAGGACTTAGTAAATCACGGGACTGGATAACTACACGAAGCATCAAAGGAAAGGCAGAAGATTTTGTATGGTGTCATCCAGGGACTACTGTGTTGTCAAGTAATAAATAAATAAATAAATACGGAAATAAATAAATAATTCTTCATACCTAACTGAGAGAGGCCAGAAATGCTAATTAGTTGCTAGATTTTTGCAAGGCTCTTGCTGTTTTCTTGACGTTTCAAAGTATTCTATTTTCAAAAGCAGTAGAGTACTCACTACCTTTAAATGTTATTTAATGTCATTAACCAGCTTTCAAGATTCTGAAGATTTCACATTTAAAGTCTTCACACTTGGAAAATATGGAAATTGAGATCTGAACAGATTTTTTTAGCAAGACTGGCACGCTTCATAAAGGCCATGTTAAAAAATAAAATAAAATCTAACCAGTAATTTACATAAACAGGATTTAGGTTATTGAATGAAGTCGCTGATTTAGATGGTCTTGATTTAAATAAACCTGATTCCAGTACTGTTATTTAAAAAATGTTGTGCAGCAGCATGCAGTGACAGCCCATACATTGCTACTGTGTTGAGATATTGCATGAATCATGCATTTTATATATGTTAATATATATATTATCCATATACTAGTACATAGAGATGATTACTGAAGAGGTAACATAGCTGGAAATGTTAATTACACTATCTTAAGTGGTTTGCCTTGTTAAAACGAACACTAAGTTCCAGGCTGATCAAGGTTACACACCTGAATATTATTCATCTGCTTCCAGCTATGAATGGTGATGTAATGAAATGTTTTGTCAGTACCTGATAAAGGCTTTGTCACTTAAAGCCTCTTTGTTGTAACACTTTACAGTGGATGTCGTCATAAACATCTTCCCTTCTATTTGCTTTAACTGGAAAGCCAAGCAACTCCTAGTCTGGGTTCATCGTGGTGCAGAATGATCCTTTGTTTTCAGGGCCATAGGAAATGCTGCATGGGGAATACATGGGCCTCCTGCAGGCAATTCCTCAACAAAAGTGGGAGAGAAATGCATGTTTTTGGGGAACAGACGCACTGGTTTGCCCAGCTCACCTGATACCCTTCTGCATAGACTGAATACAAATTTGTTGTTGTTAGAAGAGATTTTCCTGCCTTTGTTTGGGGCTGACTCCAAGTGCACCCTTTGTGCTTCTCCAGTGGTTTGGTTAAGAATAAGGAGATCTAATATCTCTTCTCCCTGACACAAACACCCAGTGCTTTCCAGGCAGCCTTTCAAGTACAATGGGGATTTCACTGATGGCTATCACTAAAAAACTGATTCACCATCTGGAAATGCCCACTGCATTCATTTTCTATGCCTCATTGTATTTAGCAGCAAGAACTAGCTGGGACCTTTTACGAAGCTTTTTCCAGTTAAAAAACAAGATATATTTAGATTTCTTTTGCTCAAAACGTAGTTTAAAACAAAGACTGAATAGAACAGATTAAACTGACAAGGCTTTTGCAATCTCAGAATCCAAGACAAGATTTTCTCAATAAAGGAAGACAATGGCAGCTAACATATATGTGTACAATAGAAAACTTTTCTAACAGGGTTCCCATTGTTAAGGGCTCCTCTTCAGATCACAGCCCTGCTTATCTTTCCAGCAACAGCCTATTACACTGACATTTCACAAGCTGAGCCAGGTAAATCTATATGGGGCTGGGTTCCATATTCCATTGGCCTTTAATCTAAACTCCCTCGTATTCAGAACCCTATAGTCCATTCTGGCTTTTATCTTGCTGGTTGCCTTTGTTAATGGATTATTTCCATTTTCTCTTTTAACTTAATGATTTTGACTAGGAATAAAGAAGTGTTTCCAGCCCAGACTTCAGAACTGCAGGACCAGCTGTTCTCCTTGTTGCATCTGGCATGAACTGGGGTGCACTTAAAAAAATGAGTCAGTTTATATCCACTTTATTTGAGAAAGGTTTAAAAGCTTTTCAAGCTGCAGTTTTATACTGGTTGCTTTTAACACCAGCCAAAGAAACTTGTGCTATAAGTGGCTTTTGTTTCCAGGCCCATGACACTGGATATTAGGATTGAAGAGTTAGCACAGCCGTCTCATCAGTGTTGTGCAATGGGACACTCATATCTCTCATATAAAATTGATTTCCTCGTTGTGTTTTGGTGGATCAGCTTTGGGAATGACCTTGGCCTGAAAATGTGGAGAGGTTTTAGAAAACAATAATATTTTCACAGCCTGAAATTAGCCATAAGTAAAATGCAGAGTGTATATCTGTATATATACATGCCTCCGAATACAGTAAAAAAATTTTAAAAAGAATAAAAGCGGTTTGCTGGTGCTGTGGAATTTTCTAAAGGAGATTTTTTCCTTCATCTATTAAAAAATTATGCAAATGTCCAGCCTTCTTAAAAAATGAAGTGGAATTAAAGGGGTTTTGACCCAAGAGGTCCCTGTAAAAGGATATGCAGAGAAAGGGAACACTTTAAAGTGTTCCCACATTTGAAGCATGATACTTGGAGTTATTTTAAACTGACACTTTAGAACAAAAGACATTTAGTCCACCTGAAGTCAAATAGTAAATACTTAACTTAATTTGGAGTCCACAAAAAATAAAAAGTAACTTCATTTCAGATATGTACAGAATTTACTGCAGAAAAATCCATGTTATAAAAGGTGTTTGACTGAATTCTGTCAAACACTCTCAGAACCCTGGGTGTTTTCCAAAGAAGTCAGAGCTGTTTTGAAAAGAACTTCTTTTAATAGAGATTTTTGAGTAAGATTTTATTTTTAATGGGTGTTTTTGAAAAGATACTGTTCTTGCCTTCATACAAATCAGGACTTCTTGCACACAGAAATATAAATTTACAAAAGTCCAGGTGTTAGGGGAAAGAGCAGGAGATGGGACTGTCTTAAATCCTTTTCAGAGAGTTATGGAACAGGAATTACAACCACAACCCAGAAAGAAATGCTTAAATCTTCCTCATGGATATCTCCTTATGCTCCTCTTCCTTCTTTTTGATGTAAGTGAGGTTGGGGTACCTGAAGAGAGCCTACAAGGAAGATGCAGAGGGATTTTTTTACAAGGGCCTGGAGTGACAGAACAAGGGGGAATGGCTTCACACTGGCAGAGAGCAGGGTTAGGTTGGATATCAGGAAGAAATTATTTTGCTGTGAGGGTGCTGAGGCCCTGGCACAGGTTGCCCAGAGAAGCTGTGGCTGCCCCATCACTGGAAGTGTTCAAAGCCAAGTGTTCAAGTGGATGGGGCTCTGAGCAAGCTGGGATAGTGGAAGCTGTCCCTGCCCATAGCAGAGGGGTGGAACTGGATGATCTCTAAGGTCCATTCCAACCTAAACCAGTCTGTGACTCTGTAATTCTGTGACTTATGTACTTGGTGGATGCAAATGGCTCCCAGGTATTGTTTGGGAGCCTGTGTAGGTGATGTAGGAGCTATTTCTCATTACCTGATTAGGCTGTTGGGCAATCCTTAATACTACTTAATCCAAATCAGAGTGAACAAAGCCCTTTGGGGTCAGTCTGGAGGAAACCTGATCCCTGAAAGCTTGTTGTCATGCCCATCCCTTTTAACACTCAGCTGCTCAGCCCAGCTCTTTTCCTTGGAAGCCCTACAGCTCTTGCTCAGGCAAGGCTTGTGCAGGCCCTTGGAAAACCCCGGAATCTCCAGGCTTGGGCCACCCAGCACTTTGGTGGTGAATTCAGCAGCATGAGCCCACCAGGGCACGCTCAGGCAATGGGATGGTGCTCTGAGCCAACCCAGAAAAAAGTTGCTGCTCTGCTGCTGGCTGGTGGGAGAGGACAACCAAGAAGGCATCTGAGCAGGCTGTGGTTGGAAGCTTTCTAAATCAGGGCTGAGCAGGGGTGTGGTGACTACACCGTGTGGAATCTGCCCTCCCACACGTGTTGCAGAGTAAGGTAATGAATGCATCCGCTGACAGGGCATCGTGGTTTGATTTAAGCAGCAGAGATGGGGCTAGAGTGTCTGAGCTGCCCTGTGGAGCAGCTCAGGGGAGCCCAGCTGCCGAAGCAAGAGGGAGGAAGTTGCTCACACCCTCCAAATCAGAAGCCTGGGTTCAGAAACCCTGGACCACTCCCGTGTTTTTCAGGGGCTTGAGTGACCCTTGCACACCGGGGCGTGGCAGCCCTCAGAAGTGCCGTGTGTGGTTGGCATGCGGCAGCTTATGGGCACCAGGGGGCTGTTTGTAAATTAAATGTGGGATTCCCACTGAGACCTGGTGGCTGATTACCACCATGAGAACCCGGCTCCTTGTCACGGCCACTTAGAAGAAAAACAACTAAGAAGACTCCAGGAAGGCTAAAATGTTTTCAGAAAATTCTTAAAAAAGCAGGACCTTTTTCTTTAGTTGAGGGTGATGAAAATTCAAACGCAGCAGAGCTACTGAGTCTCAGACTGGAGGAAAATTGGGAAGTCTGATCAAGTCCCTGCTAAAGCCCTGTGGGGCAGGTCCAGCTCTTGGCACACCCCTCAGCTGCCTGAAGAGAGATGTGTAAACACACATTTGCAGACAGTTGTGAGAGAACCGCCTCCATTCACTCAGGGCTTGGGTCACATTCAAGCTGAGACCCTCTTTGCCCAGCCCTACTGTCCTGGCAGTAAAACTCGAGTGTTATTTGCGCCTATTTTTAAGTTCTTTCGTGTTGCCAAATTGAGAGTTTGTGTAAAGCAGGGTCAAGCCTGCATCAGTTTACATAGATAGAATTCCAGAGAATTCCATAGATAGAATTTTGTCTGTCTGTCTTTTGTGGCAGGGATAGTGTTATCCCAACCACTCCTACGAGCTTCACCACGGTGGCCTTTGCTATGCAAATAGGCCCTTTGCAGCATTGCTTTTCCAGGTGCTAAAGCACAAATAAAAGATACAAAAAAAGCCTATTCACACATACACCCGCTCTTTCCTAGTGCATGTTGGGAAGTTAAGGCTTTGTTTTGGTTTTGTGTTCTGTCACTAAGTCAAATATTTACATTCTGTTAGATAATTAACTGTACTAATCAACAGGAAAATCCAAGCTTCCTGTTGTTGTTGGATCCAAAATTTCCCTGGTGTGATTTGACAGTGGAAAGCAATTGCCTTGGTGGAAAACACAGCTAGGTAAATGCTAGGAAAGAATTGATTAACCTGGAGTGACATGGCTTTTGAGGCAATGAATTATTTATTTTTCTTTCAAAGTGATTCATTGGGTGAAATGAAGAATCATAAAATCATACAATGGTGTGGGTTGGAAGGGACCTTAAAGACCATCCACTTCCAACCCCCTGCCATGGGCAGGGACACCTTCCACTATCCCAGGTTGCTCAGAGCCCCATCCAACCTGGCCTTGGACACTGCCAGGGATGGGGCAGCCACAGCTTCTCTGGGCAACCTGTGCCAGGGCCTCACCTCGCAGCAAAGAATTTCTTCTATAATTTCTTCTACTTCTTTGACTTTCCCTGGTGAACCACTTTTTAAGTGGTGGGATAAGTTTTAAAGCTTCTTCGTGCTTAGAAGGGAATTAAACGGAATTCCTTACTCCTGAGAAGAAAGCCCTTTGTGACATCAGAGGTGACACTGGCAAAGCTGGTGGATACATTGCTGGGTTATACAAATTCTTACTTTCAAGGGCACCAACTTTGCATCCACACCATCAGTTTTCTTGTGCATGAAGCCCCACCTGTCAGATGATTTTCTAGCTCTCATGGCAATTTTGTGTGGAGATCCATTTGTAGCCAACAAGTCAAATGTGAACGTGTCATCTCTCTACCATGGAGCAGGAGAAAGGTCTCAGGACTTCAGCTTCTCAGGTTTCCAGACCTCTTCAGATTATTAACTCTGAGGATTTCTGAAAAAGAAAAAAAACAAAACAGAAAAGAAACCAAACAACAAAGCAAATTCTCTCTTTGTGAAAAATGTTGGATTATTGTTGTACTCATTCTTGGCAAATATGACAACATGCAGCTCTGGGAGACCACACTACTGAGTAGATTTTGAAAGCAGCAGCTCTCTCAGCAGTGTCTCTGCCAAGGTAATAACAACAAACAATGAGCTGCTTGTTGTCAGAACCCTGAGGAGGCAGAAGGAAAAGTGTCTTGGAAGCAGATAAACTTCACTTTAAGTTCTTCTTTGAGTAGACAAAGAGGGTGCTGAAAGATTGTCAGTAGATACAGAGATAGACTGGAGAAAACAACAAGCTTTGGAAGCCCAGTGGAGATTTGGGTCATTGCAAGGTTAGGCAAAGTATGTGTTGGGAATGCAATGAGATGTGTGCTTGTTTGTGTGTGTGTGAGAGTAAGAGAATTTTGGGGAGCTGGCTTCCAGGTCTGACTGCAGGTAAATGCAGAGTGACACCCCAGTGTGCCTGGTGGGCAGGGCTTGATTCTGGAAACTGAATCTTGAACAAGATTCTATCATGTTGCTCAGTACAAGGGGTGGTAAAATAGCTTTTGGAACCAAGCTGCCCCTGTAAACAGCCACCACTGCTGTCAAAAAAGCCACTCCTTTCCCTTAAAAAGACAACCTTATTTTAAGTGTTGTGCATGGCCATGGGGAGAAACAAGGTTAGTGGCTTTCCTGTTGGAAAAGGATTTTGTGATTTGTCTGGAAGGAACACTTGGCTGAAGGCCGAGTCAAACCACAGAAGAGAGAAAAAAAGTTTCCAATGGTCCATTTTTTCCCTTCTGGGTAGGTGTTGATTTGCTGATGTCTTTGGTCAGCCGTGCTGGTTGTTCTGGGAACTATTCTGAGGTCAGACATCGGGCAGTGGTTCTGGCATTTAATGGCTTCAGGATGGGAGCAGCAGGGAATGAAAGAAAAAATTGGACAACTGCAGTGACTGGCTCCTTATTTCAATCCATCCTGAAGTACCAAATCAGTGCAGGATCATCACTGGATCTTAGTCTCCTTCTGGTGTCACTCCTTTGATTTCAGTGAACCCCTTTGTTTTAAGTAGATGTGGGTGATCTCAGGGATCACCCTGATGTGAGGATCAGGTCTCAGCTATCAGATATCTGCAATTTATTTTTCCAATTTCAAAATCTCTTGAGTTTTAGTATAGTCAACTCTTGGAATAGGCACAAAAGCCTTAACCTGGAAGCTGGTATGATTTAAAGGGTTTCATTATCTTGCTTATCAAGCTTCGGGTCTGTCCCAATACCTGATATTGGCACTGTGTATCCCAAGTTGCAACAAGTAGTGCTTTTGTATCAAAGCAATTTTGCCAAAATGAGTAGAATTTACTGGGAATGGGTACACAGCGTGGAATGGGAATATATACTCAACATGTGAGAGTGCATAATGGCTATGAACCTCAAATATGAAAAACAGTCCAGAAGGCAGAAGGCACGGTTTAGTAAATTCTTGGAGTCTGGCATTTAAAAAGTCCTAATTTACAGATTTTTGCATTTGGTAGCTTAAAAGTAGAAACTATAGGGAAAATCCCTGTCTTACTATAGCTGATAGAAATCCCAGAAGAGGCAAAACGTTATCTCTTTGTGCATAAGGCTGGTCTTGTCCATGAATGCAAATTGAATTGATAAACTGCTTTATCTGCTCCCTCTATGCCTGTGCGGTAAATACTCCCTTCATGTTACCTGAGTTCCAGGTGGTTTCTAAGAGAGTTGCTGGCTTTCAGTGAAGGATTTTTCCTACAAAACACAGGAAAGAATTAGAAACAGCTTCTAATGCAGGGTTCAGAACGCGAACTCACCATTTTCCTCAGAAATCTGTGGATTAGGAATTGGGAGAGGTAGGTGTAAATTTGGTGAGCACTGAGTAGATGTGTGACGAGAGCGAGGATATAGCAGGAGAAACGGAGCAGGCATGATAAGGAAAAGAGTGCAGGCAAATGATGAAGTTGGAAGTGGCTGGGAAAGAAGAAAGAGTCCTAGAAGCAACAAGTGGACTGGGTTTAGCTGCAGGAATTAAAGCCAACAAAATACTCCCTGCTGGAACTGGAAGGGAACCCAGGAGCCACGCCAGCACACAGCTCTGCGGTTTGTTGGCAAAACACAATGGTCCACACTAGAAATGCTAAACTATTGCAGCTGTCCTCCACTCCCTGAGCTCCAGGAACTGAGATTAGGCTGAGGTGACTCACACAAGTGTCAGGAAAATGCCCTTTGATGAAGTGTCCCTTTTACTGCCTTGGTAATTTTAGAGCAGACGTCGTGGGTGATACATGGCAGGACACACACGGGCTCGGCTGCCTTCTGCCAAATATGAGATTTGGGATGAACTCCCGGAGGCTGCTGTCAGTGCAATGGGTGGGTCTGAGGAGCTTTACAACAGCACCATCTCTCAGGGCACAGCCTGGAATCTGATCCAGCACGAGGTGCTGCTGTGGGTTGCTTTGCATAGCAGCTTTAGTTTTGTGATGATGCCTGAGATGGCCACCTAAACCAGAGACAAGAATAAGAGAATAAAGGTAGGTATTTATCTGAAGGGCCTTCACAGGTACACCCTGGGCAGTCAAAAGGCTACACCCAAGATGGACCCTGGGTCATGGGTTCTTCACACTTTTATAAGTTTGGTTCATTTGCGTATCAGGGTTAATTCTCCAATTATAACCTCAGTTCATGATGTAATTACCCCAAGTTTGCCCCCCTTCAGAGGCTTTTAGTTTACACATTTTGGGGCCTGGTGTCCTTGATGTGGAAACCCAGAGAGGTTTGTTATGTCTAACCAGCATGAGAGAACAGTAGTTAACAGGCCCCAAGAAACTTCAGAGTTACACACTAGGCAGTGCAGGATTTGAAAAATATGAAAGCTAAAACCTAAGGCATCAGTGGGAGCTCTGGGTCCTTGTGGCTGCAAGGGTGCCATATACAGAGCATGCTAATGTTCCTAAGAATTCTGAATAACTGGAGCCTTCGAACTCAATTGTCACACGAGCAATAGTTTTTATTTTAACATCTACTTCTTGTCCCTATTGGTAAAGGATGTTTTTGGCCATAAATCCGTTCCTGTTTGTGAAGCCTTCAGACACGGTGCTCAAGCACAAGGAGTATAAGATGTTCAGTCAAGCACTTTCCCTTCCCTCACTGTGGCACTGAAGGGCTCAGGCAGGTGATTTATGCTTGGTGCTTGTGGGAAATCCCATGGGGAAATGAAGCCTTCTGTCTTCAGAGCAGGATTTGAATAAGTGTGTCCTGAGGCCACACACAGCAAGAGAAGTGAGTGAGGAGGATGGCAGTGAATGAATACAGAGCAGCCAGAGCACTTGGAGCACACAGAGAGAGAAGTGCTTTAAGAGGAAAAGATAAAAAAGAACTAGGATCACTCAGTTCCAGAATTTATCACATTTCAATCTCACAGAAGAGATGAACTACAGTTCTCCAGGGTGTACTTAATTTCTGGCATTTTCTGTCTTTTAAATGCTTGACCTGACAACTTTTACAGGGTTTAATACATTTCTGAGGGTGGGGATTCATGCAGATATCTACTCACAAGCCAGGTGTGCACAATATAGTTACCTAACATACACATTAGATACATATTTGAATTCAAAAGCACTTCTAGAAAGACGTTTTTAGTTACCACCACTCTTATAACTGATATTCCTCACTTAGGGAAGTGGTGGATTTTATCTGTGATGTCTGAGCTTTATAAAACCTCTGGAGAGGAATGGGTTATGTAAAGATTGTTTCTTTAGTTAGACCAACTTGCAGTCTATGTTAATAACCAATCTGCACAGAGATTTTTTCCAGTGTCCTAAAAAAATTGTCCCCAGATTTTGCTTCTCGCTTGTAGCCAAGCTGCATCTGGTGCCCAGCTGATTTATGTGTCAGGATACCTACAGCAGTCTGGTGTGTATGCACAGAGATTCACAAACACGTGATTTGTTCAGGCTGGAGCTCTCCATCATACTGCATTCCCCATATGGGGGAAGCAGGATAAGAAATCATTGTTTCCTTTCAACAAGTCCAGAAGGAAAGCAGAAACCTGCTCAGGCTGTTGCCTGAGAAATGTCTGATCACAGAAGCACAGACTGGTTGAGGCTGGAAGGGACCACAGCGGGTCACTGGTGCCAGCTCCCTGCTCCTGCACGGCCATCCCAGAGCACAGGGCACAGGATTGTGTCCAGAAGGGTCTGGAATATCCCCAGTGAGGAGACTCCACGCCCTCTCTGGTCTCTGTTCAGGGCTCGGTCACCGCACAGGACAGAAGTTCTGCCTCCTGCCCAGGTGGAACTTCCTGGGATCAGTCCCTGCCCGTTCCTCTGGTGCCATTGCCGGGCCCCTGGAGCAGAGCCTGGGCCCTGCTCGGAGCCCTCCCTGCAGGCAGGGACACCCAGGGCTGAGGGCCCCTCTCAGCTGGGGCTCCTCTCGAGGCTGCACAGCCCCAGCTCCCTCAGCCTTTCCCTCTCAGAGATGCTCCAGGCCCTAAAGCATCTCCACAGCCTCTGCTGGCCCCGCTCCAGGAGCTCCCTGTCCCTCCTGTCCTGAGGAGCCCAGGACTGGACACAGCACTGCAGATGAGGCCTTACAAGGGCTGATTGTTCAAGTCATATCTATAAGAGTCCTCAAACCTCGCCCTTTCTGAAGCCAAAAGACTGCATTTAGTGAAAGCAAGGTGCTTTCTGCACAAGGAGAAGTAAGAAGGCCCAAGTAGCAGTTCTGCCTCTCCCCGTCTCTTGACAAGCAGAAATGTGTGTGACATTGGCCTCTTTTCAGTCAAAAGGAACTTTTCCTGGTTGCCATGAGCTTTTGAAGGTGATGAGTCTCAAAGTGACACTGTAGGGCTCCCTTGGCACCATCACAGCTATACCAACTATTCCCATGAACAACTGGCTTAAGTGCACCCTAGCTGTCTTCTTCCTGTAATCATGAGGAAATAATAACGGTCTGATTCTGTGCAGGGCCAGGAGATGGACTTCAATGATCCTGATGGGTCCCTTCCAACTCAAGTTGTTCCGTAATTCCATGATTCCTCTACTGTGAGTAGCACTATGGTCCCCAAGATAAGTGTAACTAAATTTAGAGATCTGGGAGGCAGAAAAGTGTACTGAATATCTCATTTTTTTTCCATTATTTTAGGTCACCAAGCCTACTGAGCAGCAAGCTAGTTTTGCCCTTAGCCTTCATTTTGCTGGCAATGTATGGAAGCCCTTCCTGTTGCTCTTCTTCTTTCAGTTCCAGCTGAGCTTTGGGTTTTCTTACTCCACCCCTGCATGCTCAGGCAGTGCCTCTGTATTCCTCCCAGCCCAGCCCTGCTGGTATCGCCTTTAGACTCGCTTTTTGCGTTTGGGCTCAGGTGGATGCTCGTTGTTTACTCACGTTGGCCTCCTGCCACGTGTTTGCTTGAACTCCCACACAGCAGAATGTGCTGCTGTCATGCTTTGGGGAGGTGTTGCTTGAAAACTCCTTGGAGCTCATTTGGGCATTTTTTCCTTCCTGCAAGAATCATAGAATTTCCTGAGTTGGAAGGGACCCACAAGGATCACTGATTCCAACTCCTGGCCCTGCACAAGACACCCCAAAAACCCCACCATGTGCCTGAGAGTGTTGTCCAAAAGCTTCTTGAACAAGCCACAGGTTTCTCTCCTGAAGTCCAGGGCTATGATTTGTGTTGTTTCATTGTCTCTGTTTGTGCTGCTGTGATTTTGAACTCCACGATTTGATGATAACTGCAGCCAAGGCTTCCTTTGATTTTCACATCCCTTCCACCTTTTTCCTGAGCAGTAGGTCCTGCAGAGCACATTCCCCACTCATCTCATGGATCAGCTGCACCATGGAATTGTCCTCAGCACACTCCAGAAATCTTCTGGGTTTGCATCCAGCCCTTTTGCACTTCCAACAGATACTGGTACAGCTGATATCCCCAGCAAGCCTCAAAGCCCATGACTTCAAGACTTGTTCTACCTGCCTGAAGAGGGTTTCCTCTGCTTCCTCTTCCTAAGCAAGTGGTCTGTAGCAGATTCCTGCCCCAAATATTAGCCTTTATTCTGATCATTCCTCACAAATTCGTGACTGATTTATCAACAGTTCCAAGGTTATTTGGACACCTGAGCTGTCTTAGGCGTTTTCTGCTCAGGTCTCCCCCATCTTCCATTTCTGGCGATAAGAGCAGTTGCAGTCACCTCAAGTTTATCTGCCTGTCCTGGTGTAAAATCTCCTGCAGTAAGAAGTGTTTCAGCCCAGCTGTTGAAAGCAAAATTGAAACTGGAATGAAAAAAAAAAAAAAGAATTTAAAAAAGTGTATTTTTAAGCATTTATATTCTTGCAGGGTACTGGTGTATTTGAGAAAGCTATTGAGAGAAAATGGAGGCTGGAGGGAAGAAGAAAAAGACAACAATAGAAAACAAACAAACAAGAAAAAGGAAAAATAATAAAAAAGGAAGAATTTCATAGCTGGCAGTGAATAAAGTGTTATAAACACTTTCTTCCTTCTTTTTATCTGCTGGCAAGATTATAACTTTATAATTTATAAGATTATAACTTTATCCCAGGAAAAGTCCATCTTCTGTGACCACAACTCTTTCATTTTTAGCATAATCAGCATCACAGCTGTGTGAGATCTTTTCACCATGGAAGAAATGAGGCTGGCAGTTGGCGACAGCCACCAGGCATAACCCTGAGAGCTGGACAAGGCGCTTTGAACTGGACTTGTTGCCTGGGGCATTGGTGGAAGGAGCAGTAAATGAGGATAATGAATGTATTTGGCAGAGGGAAGGAGAAGAGGTAAGTTGGGATATTAATCTGTTGAAATTTTCAGATAGGGGCGCACATGCGACATCGTGTAGGAAATTACTTACGCAGATTAACTCGGGAATTCACTATCATGATCACTTTAAAATTAGCACATCAGCTCATGGATAAGACTGGAATAACATGCAATACAGGGAATGTGCCATGTGGGTAGGCTTTCGTACATCCTTTCCCCAGTAGAGAGCAGCAACTCACCAAGGGATTCTTTAGCATGTCCTTCCTTACAGAAACTGTAAAAATGAGTCTTGGTTTGTTTCATATTTGAGTTCATTCATCACAGGTTCAGGTCAACTCAGCTTTGTAAGCATTGGTTATGGCATTAAAAGGAGCTTTAAAAGAGAAGATAGAGAAGTCTGGCATTTCCTAGCACATCCATCTTGCTGGAGAGCAGGATGAGCAGATACACCACATCATACTCTCGGTTTGGTAGTTTTTGCTTCCCTTCTACAAGCAGAATTTGCAGCATCCACGTGTTAGACTTACACTCCCTTGGGCTACTGATTAGACTTAAGCACTCTTTGGCTACTGATATCACAAAATCATCTTACTCCATCTCATACCTGCTGGGATGATGCTTTTAGATGAACCTGGGTGATCTTTGCAATGTTCTCATATTTCACGAGTGGTCTCTTCTTACAAACACCAAGTCAGGAAGAAGAAACAAAGTCATGTAACTGTCAAGACCAGAATGAATCAAAGCCTGACTTCTTTTTCTCTTGAAGATATTTAGCAAACCTTTGCCCCTAGAGAAAGGGGTTACTGTTTGAGAAGGGCCACTGAAAATATTGGACCCGTGTACATGTATTTTTGCTGTATTTCTTCCCTCATGAAGTACAAAGACACTAACTAGAGGAGGCTAGGTGTGATGATATGGGATTCTTTTCTATTTTTCCCCTTTCTATTCAGTCTAAAACCTCAAGAATGCCATATCAAATTTTATCTTCCTTTCTGGGGACCTTTAGAGGTATTTATTATGTGATCTCATGCTTTTTCTAAAGGGGATGAATTCTGCTAGAAGCTGAGTAAGGTTCCCTTCTCTCCGATTCATTTCCAGTATAAATTAAGTGATGAATAACAAACACAGAAAGCTCAATGTCTTAAAATCTCTTTTTCCATGCAGTGCCCATCTTCCCATCTGGACAACAGTCCACATGTTCTCCAGTCATGATAATCTAAGGAGCAGAAAACATCTCCTTGTCCTTTAGATGGGTCCTCATTCCTCGGCATCCTGGGCTGACTCAGGGAGTGCAACCACTGCCAGCCTGTTCCTCTCAGTTTTATGCGGGCAGGAAGGCGACAGGAAGAGATGTGACGTGAGCAGGGTGTCAGAGTATCCACACACGCCTGCTGACACATCAAAGCTGCCATAATGGAGGAAGGGAACTTATTTTAGCAAAGGCAGGAGTCCCATAGAATCATTAAGGCTGGAAAAGACCTCCAAGATCATCGAGTTCAGCCTGTGACCAAACATCACCCTGTCTACTACACCAGAGCACTGAGTGCCACATCCAGTCATTTCTTGAACAACCTCCAGAGGCAGTGACTCAACCACCTCCCAGGGCAGCCCATTCCAATGCTCCACAACTTCTTCAGAAAAGAAATTCTTCCTGAACCTCCTCTGGTGCAGCTTGAGGCCGTTTCCACTTGCTCTGTCCCTTGTTTCCTGGGAGCAGAGCCCGACCCCTCTGGCTGCCCTCTCCTGTCAGGGAGTTGTGCAGAGCCAGAAGGTCCCCCCTGAGCCTCCTTTTCTCCAGGCTGAGCCCCACCAGCTCCCTCAGCCCCTCCTCATATGAGTGAATCTCCAGACACTAAAGAAGAAGTGGAGATCGGAGAAGTAGAATGCAGCAGTTAAAAAAGGATCTGTTTTGTGTTTAAGGCCCTGTTTTACCTCTGAATCAGACAGGAAGATGGTGTTGAAAAGTTTGCAGAGTAACAGAGAATCTGCCTTTCCCCATAGCAGCATCAGATGGATGGAAGATGACCGTGAGCTGTCAGACAAGTACTGGGAAGAAACTTTTTTCCAGAGGCCGGGAAATGTAAATCAAGGCTGAGAAAAGTGGCAGTGGCGGTGCTGCCCTGCTCCTGTGAGGGAGGGGGTGTGGATGAAGATGGCCCTTCCGGCTCCGGGTGGGGTGGCAGCTGCAGTGACACTTGCAGGGGAAGGAGGAGAACCTTCTCATTGCCTGCTGGGAGCTGAGCTGAGCACACGAGTTGCCCTGGGCCGCTGAGCTGTGCGTGTGAGACAGGGAATGGCAGCTCATCCCCAGCTGCCCCGTGCAGGCTGGCAGTGATGTTAAGCAGGGCAGCTTTGAAGTGGGAGCTGTAACAAAAAGGAGGCCCTGCAATGAGTTTGTACCATCTGTTTATGGAAATGTGCCCTCCCTCCACCACTTCTTAGGCCGTGCCCTGAATGTCTTCAACCCTGACTACATCTCCCCTTGAGATTTCTGCTCTGTTGAGCCATTGCCGTCTTTTTTGTAGTGTTAGAGCCTTAAAGTCTCTGCATGCTGAAACATTTCCCTCTAGTCTGGGTCTCTAACAAACTGCTGTCACCACAGATGTATCACAAGCAGCTCTTGCCCCAGGACACTGCGTGTTTCTGAAGAACTACTTTCCTAACATTCCAGTGGAATGTTCTTTTAGAGAATACCTCCTCTTTACCCATCTTTCTTTTAAAGTGGTCAAATTGTACATTGTTATCTCTGTGTGTTATTAAATCGCTATTTCATTATATTTTCCCCAGAAAGGTAAAACATTATCTTATTTACATAAATAAAAATGGTTATTCAAGTGGAGAAAAAAACCAATAATTTGGTGTCTTGGGAGCAAATCTAATTTTATAATAGTGTAAAACCCTGTGAGAATTCTAAACCAGTCTTTACAATTCAGTCTGAGTACTGCTTTTATAAACCCAGATCTTGGTCTGCTGTTACCACCTATATTTTAGTGAGAGGTAAGGGTATGAATTTTGTCAGATGATTGATACACTCCCACGGCTGTCAGAGCCTGTCCTCTTCAGCAACGCCCTGAGATTCCATTAGTAATACTGAGGGACAGTAAAAGTTTGTCTTTGTTCTGAAAAGTGATCCTTGAGGATTCGATCCTTTCCCTTAGCTCAGCACTGCTGTATCGTGTGGGCAGCCAGAGAGATATCTTTTCTTTGGGAACAAAAGTAAGCCTTTATTCCTTTCAGCGCTGCCAAAAGAGAGCGGGATCTCCTTCTCACACGTACAAACGTGAGTACAAGCTCCCCTCTGCAGCACATTAAGCAACTGCTTCATCAAACCGCTCTTCTGCAAAGCCTCTGTGGGTACCAACATTGCACTGATGTCCCTGAAGATTAACGTTAAAAGCACCCATTTACACAAGAGACTGTCCTTACAAAAATTCATCTTCTTGATTCTAAGTCAATGAGCTGGAATTACTTTAAGTTGGGTTTTTTTTGGGCAAGATTCTCATAAATACACTTGTGGGTAGAAATACTTGAAAAAGCAAACCTTAAAAGCTCTATTTAGAATGCAGGTTTGGGGTGTTACTCAGCTGTCTAAGTATCAGCACGTAACATATTCTGAGCTGTTCTGTGATATCCCTTTTTGTCTGGATCTGTTCCTTCAGAAGGTTTTCCATGAGCTCCGTGTAATTTCTGTCCAGCTCAGGTGAGTCTTTGGTATCCTCAAGTGTCTCAAGTTGCACCAGATTGTCGTGTACGCACAATTGAATTGCAGCTTTTGAAACCAAGATACAAAAGGATCAGGAGTGTTCACACAGTTCTCTGAGATATTTGCGTTTATTCATCTTTAAAACATCTGCATTAAATAAATCTGAAGAGTTTGAGTTTTACATGTCAGGTTTTGGGAGGGAATTGTCTGTAAATCATCTAATGGCCAGAAGCTAATAGCAGCCCTTGTCTAGACTGGGATGAAGCAGACTTTATTGGAGGGTTATTTTCCTGACGAAAAAACCTCTGCCTTTGAACAACTGTATGATGCTGTATAGGAAAATGACTATTTTACTAGAATATTGTTTTCTCTTTGGAAAATCCAAACAGTATCTCCCCAGCAGGCTGCCTTGAAGATTCTGGTCCATTTCTCTCACTTCCATTAAAGAAAAGAAAGACTTCAATTCTGCCTGTAAAGAAGCAGAGTGCAAGGTTGAAGGTAGAAAAAAGTGATGATCAAGAAGGCAAAGTTTCTGGGTTTGTAGACAATGGAACCTGAAAGAGTGCTTTTTGCTTTTTCTTTTTAAATTTAAGTTATTGCAGCTTTTTTCCTGCATTGAGAAAGCAGAAATGCTTTCAAGCTTTCAAGCTGGGCAGCAAGCAAGCCACCAAACTCCCCAAATGGAATATTTTAGAATTCCTGTCTTATGAACAACGCCTGGGTTTTTCTGTTTTGTCTTGTTTATTGTGAATCAATATGAACTTGTTTTCCAGTCTCTTCACACTTTCCAAGGGATGTTGATTCTGTTTCTCTGGGCCAGACCTATTCTTAAGATTTTGGGCAAGAGCTCCCAATGGCAAATAAATATGAAAAATAAATTAACAGCTACAAAATCAATGTGATCTCTGCGAGTTCTGCACTCAGCTGGAGTTAGGGATGAGCTCTCTGAGACGTGGATATGGATCTCAAGGATCTTGATGTGTCTTATGGCACGTTTCCCCACCTTTGGAAAGCAGCCTTGCTTACCCACACCCCTTTCTTTGTGTATTGTCAACACTGCACAGCCACGAAACCCTGCACCTGGGGACTTATTTATATTCCAGAAAACCCATTTTGAAAATGCCAAATGAGCTCCATGACCTTGTTATGGATCTGTTACGCTAGGAAGAAGGCTGGGAGGAATTGTGGGACTAGATCTTGGAGGTCTTTTCCATCCTAAATGGTTCTGTGAATAAAAGGCCTTGAGGAGCTCTGCATTAGGGTTGCAGGAAACCTTTTCCACACCCTGCAGACAGCCGGGATATTCCTTCCAGGCACCATTCCTCACAAACTTCCAGACTGTAAATTCACATACAACCCAGCAGAGCACCCTTGAAAAGCCATCAGCAGCCTGGCACATCTGAGAGCCACAGTGCACAGGGAAGAGCCAAGCCACTGTTCCTTTGATCCATTTCGGAGACTGGCAGTGTTTCCATGCCTCTGGCTCTCTCTCCCACCAGGTGTGAGTGCTCAGGATCGTGCAGGATCTGTGCCTGGAGGTTTATGTGCCTATGTTTCATAATGATCACCTATTCCCAGCTGAAGTGTTGCACTTGCTGCCCTCAAGTGAGGAGTAGAGGGCCCTGTTACCAATGTTTTATTCTCCTACTTACTGTAACCATTTTGGATTCCAGCCAGCACATATAAACAACGTGCTTGGGCCTTTCCATTTCTGCACTGCCATTTTAGGACTCTGGACATTAGCCAGTGCCCATAAAGTGTGTGGCATTGATTTAATTTTGGCTGGCTTCTCAGACTTTTGATAAATGGATCCAAGGTGGACATGTCTGTCTGAAATAGGAATTTAATTCTGTATTGGGGGTGAACTGTATTTGGTTAAATTCTGTCGCTGACACAATTACCAGCATTGCTTTTAACTTTTGTCTAACTTAATGCCAGAGGAAAGGTGCTTTAAAGAAGAGGATGGCAGTGAAAAGACGTCATTCCGGTGGGGCTGTAAGCTTGATGTTTTATGTTTTATGCCCAAGTGGACATTCAGACCGTGATGGAAATGACTTGCTGAGATTTATCTCCTTCCCATAAGGCACTTGAGCATTACAGTATTACGCACAAATTCTTCTCATGCAGTCAAAAAGACTTTCACAAGTTCAAGGTGCCAGTTCTCATTTATTAGAAGCAGAAACAGTCACAGAAATATCCCAATGCAGTGGTTTAAGTAGTGGTGTGATTCTAAATTATCTTCTGAAACCTCTTTGTTTCATGGACAATGCAGAACTAATAAATCAGAAAATACCGCACCAGCTTTAATTTCAGAAGAAAACGTTCCCCTTTTTCATTTTGTGTTCCAAAGAAGTACTGAACTGCTGAATATCTGAAGAATCATAATAACATTTTAACAAACAGTAGGAATAACTCTCAGGTAGGGATTAAAATTTGTAAATGAGCATCAAAACAACTTTGTGAATTGCACCTTTGTGTTTTCAAAGAGCTCTGGGCCTACTACCACAGCTGCTCTGTTTCTGGCACCTTGAGTAGAGTCTGCACCAGGTAGTACCTCTAGAGTAGCTGGAGATTAATTTACACAAGGCTCAGGGGAGAAACAGAAGGGAAGCTGTAGAAGACTCTATGGACACCTGGCAGTTGTCCTTCATGCTGTGTAGGAGGCAGTGTATAATTTCATTTACTAATGCTGGTTATCATTTTATTTGCTAATACCATTTAAGAATTGAATTGCTTATACTATTCAAATGCATACTGTTATGACAAATTGTAACCTTTCAAGAAGCTCCTAAAATCACATCAACCCTTAGCTACCTTTTGTAGCTACTTGTAAGATTACTGTACTTATCACATTAACCCCACATCTCAAGCAGTATTATCTCAGGGTCTATTTCTATCTAATATACATGAAGAGACAAAAATGTAAGCTTTGCAATGTAATTAAAAGCTCTCAAGCAGATAAAGGATTGAAAGGGTTACCAGGAAATCAGAGATTGTAATTTTGACTGATGTAGGGGGAGCAGAAAGTAGAGCAGACTGGAAATCACTCGAAGGTGAAAGGAGATGTGGTTTTATCTGGGCAGAAAGTCTAAATGTTAGCTCACAAATTCACATGCTAACTATATTGTATTTAGTTTTCCAGCCTTACCAAAAATTGTTGGGGTGCCCTGTGCAGGGCCAGGAGTTGGACTCAGTGACCCTTGTGGGTCCCTTCCAACTCAGGATGTTCTGTGATTCTGTGAATATCTCCTCTCTTTGGCTCTAGTCAGTGAAAATTTTTCTTTAAAGATGGTGACAGTGTGACAGGAGCGAGACCTAGAAATAAATAACCCGTTGTGCTGTGACAGACCCAAATCCTGATGACAAACCCGTCAGCTGTTCACAGTTTTGCTCAGAGGAACTGCCTATTTTCTTCCATGGGTGTTACCATAGTACCATGGAGGTCCACAGTATTCATAGGAATAAATACCTTCAGGAATTGCATCCCTGAGCCTATTCACTGTCAACGTGATGTCTAACCAAACATGATACAAATACAAATCTGGAATGCAAGAGAAAATCTTAAATGAAAATGGGGATTAATTTTGTGACCTGAAGTCAAAGAAATAGTTTATTTTAATGTTATCTTGTAATTGTCATTTTTCTGTAAAAAGACATTTGGCATGATGATCTGTAGGAAAGACTGGAGATAATGGATAATTGGAGCTGGCATGCCAACTGATTGTAAATTAATCAGAAAGTTTCTAAGAGAGGCTAATACACCATATATCCTTCATTTTATCAACAACATTCTGTATTTGCTTGGATATTTACCAGAAATATGGCTTAGAAATGCTGTAGAGTTTTAAAAGCATCTGCAGATATTAATCATTTTTTTACATTACAATTGTTTCTTTTAATTGAATCACTAACCCTATAAAACCTAGGTTTATAAAGTTCCTTAAATTTTATGAAGTCAGCTCTTTGGAGTTCAGTAAGAGCCAAAAAGAAAAAAAAAGTAATTAGAGACCTGGACATGTTTCAATTTTAAGAACAAACTCCTTGGGTATGCCCAGGACTGGAAGGAGATGACACATGTCATTCTCCCTTCTTATTTATGAAATCATTGAATCACAGAATGGTTTGAGTTGGGAGGGACCTTAAAGATCAACTTGTTCCAACTCCCTGCCATGGCAGGGACACTTCCACTAGACCAGGCTGTCCCAAGCCTCATTCAACCTGGCCTTGAACACTTCCAGGGATGGAATGTTCTTAAAATTGTATTTGTTTTGAGCTCTGTCAGACAGATTTTTTTTGTGAATGGCCACTGTTGTATTTTGAGGGAATTTTCAGTGAGAGGCAGAAGAAGAAAACATTTTAGCAGTCTTTTTTTTCTTTAATTTTTCTTTTTTTCCCCATATGGCAGCTGCAGAAAACTCCTCAGAGGACTGGCAGGCTCTGAGCAGCCTGAGGGAGATGGATTAGTGAGCATGGGACAGGTGAGTTCATCAGAGATGCATGAGAAATTGCAGAACTATGTTATAAACACTTTTTTATCACAGGTCTATCTTAAGAAGCCCCCACTCCTTTCCCTGTCTCATGAGGGAGAAGAGCTCCACCAAAAGCATTGCTAGAGGGTTTGCTAAGCTGGGAGTGAGAGGAGAAAACATCTGGTCCGAAAACAACTGGTAATCAGTATCTTAGACTGCCTAATGTTGGAACTGCACTGGGTGAGGGCATTGTCTTCCCAGCTGAAGTGTGTGTGACCGGCATGTCACTGTGTTTGTTCCTTCCTTCCTTCCTTCCTTCCTTCCTTCCTTCCTTCCTCTACTCTTTAGAGATGTCTTAATTTTCATCTACATCTCCAGGCCCAGAGTACCATTTGGAAAAATTAAAATTTAGGGCATTCACCAAGCATATGGGAGACTAAATTTCCAAGCCTTTCTGGGAGAGTCTCCCATACCCTGGTTCATGTCATAATTGCCACTTACTTTGGCATAGGCTTCATTGCTGAAGCTGCCTTTTTGACAGTCTTCCTAAATGTTCTTCAGGAGAGGGAAGTAAGATGTGTAAACATGACTTCATATGTTAGTGATAAGGGCACCCGGGAGAGGGAGGTTCTGGATTTCTGCCCCTCTTTCATTGAAAATTTATGTAGTTTTAACAACTGGAAGCCAGGGGTAGGTAGGAATTTGTCTTTGGCAGGAGAGAGATGATGACATCTCGTGGAGAAGAGAGAAGAGCAAAAGCCATCTTTAGTTCTTAGCATGAGTAAGGGAGAAATAATGCTCTGGATAAGAGAATTTCAAGGCTTATCTGTTTGTTTTCTGCTGCACGGAGAGCCTCCTTTCAGCACAGGTGTTTTATTTCAAGCACGCGCTATATCTCATGGAGTTAAATCTGTTTTATTCCCCAGCTGGCCAATTACAGTTTGGCTGTGTCACATTGATTCTCTCCCAGGGGCCCACACACTGCGTGGGGTTTGCGTGGCCAGGTTTTGGTAGCAGGGGGGCTCTGGGGGTGGCTTCTGTGAGGAGCTGCTGGAAGCTTCCCCCACGTCCGAGATAACCAATTCCAGGCAGCTCCAAGCTGGATGTGCCCTTGGCCAAGTCTGAGCAGATCAGGAATGGTGGGAGCACCTCTGTGATAACATTTTTGAGAAGTAAAAAAAGATGTCTTTCTGAGGCAATTGTGGCCAGAGAAGAGAGGAGTGAGAATACGTGAGGGGAACATCCCTGCAGATACCCAGGGCAGTGAGGAGGGAACAGAGAGACTGCTCCAGGCACCCATGGTGCAGCCCATGGGAGAGCAGAGATCAACTTGCAGCCCCTGGGGGAGCCCTCGCTGGAGCAGGGGGATGCCCAAAGGATGCTGTGACCCTGTGGGAAGCCCACCCTGCAGCAGGGTCCTGGCAGGAACCATGGAGAGAGGAGCCCAGGCTGGAGCAAGTTTGCTGGCAACACTTGAGACCCTGTGGGAGAGACCCAGGCTGGAGCAGCCTGTTCCCAAAGGACCATGGAAGAGATCCGTGCTGGAGCAGTTTGTGAGGAACTACAGACTGTAGGAAGGACTCAGATTGGAGAAGTTCATGTCTCCCAGGGCAGGGACCCCACACTGGAGCGGGGGGGGACTCCTCTCCTTGAGGAGGAAGCAGCAACAGAACCAGTGTGGTGAACTGACCATCACTCCCAATCCCCATCTCCCCACTCCACTGAGGGGCAGTGGTAGGGCACAGAAAGGAGGGAGAAGCGAGGTGCTGAGGCACTCTCTGTCCAGCTAGCGGGGTGACCACAAGCGCTGGGCACCCGTCCGCACGGGAGGGGATGAAGGAGGCTGCTCGCAGGGCACAGAAGGGTCAGCGAAGCTCCAGCATGGGTTTGCCCGAGCCACCGGTGGTAAGGGCATGCGGAGGAGGCGTAAAGAAAGCGGAGGGATTTCTTCGTGGAAAAACAGGAGAGGGTTTATTGAACAAGGGTCCAACAGAAATCAAGGGAGAGGCATGAAGAAGCAAGAAAATGACTGTGACGTGGGGTTTTATACCCCTACAAAATGGGAGGGGAAAGCACCTAACAACCAATGGGATAACCGTAACGGGGTGTTACAGAGGCGGGGAATAGAACCAACAGGGGTACACGAGGAGGATTAACATGGGCCAATGAGGGGCTGAGGAAGGGAGAACTCTCTGGAAGGGAAACCACATATAGGGGGAAAGGCGAGGAGATAGTGGTGGCCATTTATGGGGGCTAGATTTGCATGCCCCGCACAGCCCTCTGGGAACTCACCCTAACCCGAGGGTTCTTGGGCTGTGTGGGCATCCAACCACTGGCCCTTTGGTCCCCTTGATCTTGATGGCTGTGGCACCGGCCTTGGCACACCGCAACAGCGAGGAGAAGTTATTTTTATGATTTGCTTTACTTCTCATTGTCCTACTCTGATTTGAGTGGTACATAATTGAACTAATTTCCCCAAGCTGAGTCTGTTTTGCCCAGGACAGTAGTAGGTGACTGATGTTTATCTCAACCCATGAGCCTTTTGTTATATTTTCTCTCCACTGACCAGTTGAGGACGGGAGTGAGAGAGCAGCTTTGGTGGGCACATGGTGTCCAGCCAGGGTCAGATGACCACTCCCCACACACAGAAAATACCCATCCAGCTGCTCCTCATTCCTCCTGTGATCTGATCATCTGCTTTCAGACAGGTACTCAAGCTGTAATTTAGGGCAGACTGTCTCAGGAAAACACACTTACTGTGTCCCCCATTTGGGAATACCTATCATCCCCACATCCCCACGTGGTTCTCACACACAAAATGTAGCAAGATTTTATGATTTTATGATATTTTATTATGAGCACATAAAAAACCCCAGCAAACCAGAGGTTTCTGTGGTGTGGCTGCTGGGCACAGATTATTTTCTCTGGCTTTTGGCTTCTGAGCCTGTGCTGCTACACTGTCTGTTTTGCTGAGGAGAGATTTCTGCTTCTTGAAACCTGGAGCTTCTATAAAAGAAGCTTGAAATAATCAAGATAAATCAGTGACTGTCCCTAGGACAGCACTCATAGGAACTGTTCATCAGGCACTAAAGAGGTTTTGGCATATGGTACTTTGAGCCATTTAATGTCTGATCTCTGATTTGGGTGCAAAGAATTTCTTTTTACTCTCCATTCCACGCCTTAGTGTCAGGACCAGCAGCAGTGTGGCTGAGAGCTCAGCAGACCGTGCCTGACCCTAATCCCTGAGAATACAGGGATTTGCTCTAATAAAGGGAGATTAGGGAAAATAGTGCTAAAACCTTGTGTTCCTGTTCACTTCATACTATCTCACAGCTGTTCTGTAGAGCAGAGGTGGCAGAAGCAGAGGGGAAGACACTGTTTGTTTGACAAAGATGATTGAACTGCTGGGACTAACACATCACTTCCATAAAGCCACAGATTCATGAATTATTTGGGTTGGAAAAGACTTTAAAGAAGTTCCAACACCCCCTGCCATGGGCAGGGATACCTTCCACTATCCCAGATTGCTCAAGACCCCCATCCAGCCTGGCCTGGAACACTTCCAGGGATGGGGCAGCCACAGCTTCTCTGGATAACTTGTGCCAGGGCCTCAGCACCCTCACAGGGAAAAATTCCTTCCTCATATCCAACCTAAACCTGCTCTCTGTCAGTGAGAAGCCATTGCCCCTTGTCCTGTCCCTCCAGACCCTTGTCAAGAGTCTCTCTCCATCTTTTCTGTGGGCTTCCTTCAGGCACTGGAAGGCCACAATGAGGTCAACCCAAAGCCTTCTCTTCTCCAGGCTGAACAATCCCAGTTCTCTCTGCATTTCCTTGCTACCCACACTCCTCAGAAGAATTGGTTTTTACACCTCTGTGTTGTTTCTTCTATAGTTAAAGAAGGCCTGAGAGTGACATGCATCAAGGTAGATGAAAGAAATTCTGTATCAGCCATTGAAAACAGCCTTCTTTTTTTTTTCCCTCCTGATGAATAACAGAATATGCTAAAGTGGGAAGAATTTCCATGCTTATGATGTGTTATGTTATGCCAAGTGTCTCGACAGATTATTTTCTGTTTGTCTGTGTTCTTGCTGGATCCCATATTCTGGGAATTTGGTTCTGGGAACTGACACCTCTTTGTTTAGGGAGAGGATAGGAACTGTCTCCTGGAAACAGAAAGAGCAGGCTGGACTAACCCCAGGGTTTAGTCCTCAGGCACCAGGAGCATCCAGGTTTTGCTTTTAGAAGTTGTTCTGTTCCTTGCCACATTTCTTCATTCATGTTTCAATGTGAGAGAAAGAAAAATGCTGTTAAACCTTTATGCTGATTTAAAGCAGGATGGGGCCTAGGGACCATGTGAGTCAAAGTCCCTAAAAGACCACGTTTTTGGGGACTTTTTGTCTGCCAAACAAGTGTCAGATCTTGAACTACGTGTACCAAAGACAAGGCTTGCAGGGTGACAATCTCCTTTTGAACACATCCACTACTGATTAAGGAGATGACTTCAGCTCAGCTCAGAGGCTTAGTCTGGGGAGCCTATGCTTGGAAATTTGTGTACAAAACAGAACGTGTTTCTTTGTACAAAACCAGAATAAGTTAGGACATAAAACTGTTGGATCAAGTCCAGAGGAGGCCATGAAGGTGACAAGGGGACTGGAGCACCTTCCCGATGGAGACAGGCTGGGAAAATTGGGGCTGTTCAGCCTGGAGAAGGGAAGGATGCATGGAGGCCTCACAGCACCTCCTGGTATCTCAAGGGGCTAAAGGGAAGCTGGAGAGGGACTTTTCATCAGGAATTGTAGTGACAGGGCAAGGGCCAATGGCTTCACACTGTCAGAGAGCAGGTTTAGATGGGATATCAGGATGAAATTTTTCCCTGTGAGGGTGCTGAGGCCCTGGCACAGGTTGCCCAGAGAAGCTGTGGTGCCCCATCCCTGGCAGTGTCCAAGGCCAGGCTGGATGGGGCTCTGAGCAACCTGGGATAGTGGAAGGTGTCCCTGCCCATGGTGGGGGGTTGGAACTGGATTAACTTTAAGATCTCTTCCAACCCAGGCCATTCCATGATTCTGTGTTTCTGTGATTCTAAGATTCTAAGTTTAAGAGGTATGTGAGACATTAGGCATGAGAAACACCCCTGTAAGCTCTTAACTTGAGATCTCAGTCCTGCCCCAGATCCCAGAAGGGAGCTGGAAACCACAACTGGGCTGCCAGCAACCTGGATCCCCCCCTGTAAGCTCTTAACTTGAGATCTCAGTCCTGCCCCAGATCCCAGAAGGGAGCTGGAAACCACAACTGGGCTGCCAGCAACCTGGATCCCCCTCATCCTGGAGGAGAACCCGCTGCCCTCAGAGTAAAACACTGCTTGATGTCAGTCTGCAGTGTTTTATATGACGAGGACATTTGGTTGCGTGTTTATTTGTTTTAGAAACTGAACACAATCCATGTGCAGAGACATACTTTTGTGCTGACTTGACGGGAGCCACTGAGTGAAAAGTTGGCAGGTGGGAGATGTGATTTAGTCTCCTTGTTGATGTCCCTTTGACTCAGGTGGTGATTTTGTTGCCAGAGGAAAGATTTACCATGTTTTTTAATAATCTCTGAAGAAATCTTTCCCAGATCTCAGATCCAACACTTAATTCTTCATTAACTTGCCACTCTTGTTACCAATTCCCTCACCCAGGGGTGAATAACTGATTGCTATCAGTCCTGTCAATCCCCCTCATCATGCTGAAATTCCTCATCACAGGAATAGCTTCTGCTTTGGAGGCAAATCAATACCAGTTTCATAATGGAGGGAGTAGGTCTTGGGAATGGGGGTTGAACACACCCTAATCAGGAGGGAAAATGTAAAAGCACAACTCTTGGCTTTATTCCTCTGTTAGTCTTAAATCTGGAGCTGTTCCAAAATAAGAGACTTTTACATTTTAAGAGATTGTTCTAAATAAGACTGAATAATTGCTCAGTTTTTATCTGAAAAAACCTAGTAAGATTTCTTTGGACCCAGTGGGATGTTCCCATTTTTTTCTGCTAGATTCTGCTGAGAATTCTGGAGCAGGGAGTTAGGGTGTTTCTTTCCAGCTGGTTAAAACACCAAGCGTTTGAAAGCAATTGAAAATCAGGATTGCTACCTAAAAACACAATGGAAAGAAGAAACTGTCCTCATACCTCTTGGGGAGGAAGATTTTTCAACTTTTCCAATTTAAACAGTAGATCCTACAAAACCAGAATCATGGAGGTTGTATTAAGGCTCACTAGACTGGAGCTGTATTGTCTGAGAAACTTGTAAACATAAACACATCCTTCATGCAAACATAATGTTTCAGCTCCTTATTGCTCACCTAACATTACATATTTTGTGATTTTATTTCTTTTCTGTTTAAAAATTTTGCTGGATTTGTCAATACAATACATCAAGCTCTACCTGCTTTTTTTGATGTTTGAATACTGAATCCTCAGTTTCTAGATTTTTTTCTGGAATTTACAGTCTAGGAATGACAGCAGAGTGGATATCTCCATATGTAGGGATGAGGGCAAAGTTTGGGAATTAGCGGAAAAGTTTAAATATACATGTTTAGAAAGTAAACTATAAAATGACAAGCTTTCAAAATAAAGTAATAAATATTCTTAGATTTGGTTGGAAAGTAAAACTGATAAATAGGTCATGCTTGAATGTTATCATTTCAGCTGCCTTTGAATAATGCCAGAAAAGTTAAATCAGAAAGCTTAGCAAGTTAAGAGCAAACTTAATCTTACCATACAATGCTGGACCAAAAGTAATTTTCACAAACGTCCTGGAGAAAAATAAAGCATGAATTCTAATTTTTGACAAACTGCTGTGGAAAAACTTTTTTGTAATACATCAACAGTAGGAAAGGAGAGTTTCAAAATGAGATAATAATAGTGTTTGTAAGAACCAAATTGAAGTCCTATAAAAATGTTGGTGGTTTGGGATTTTTTGTTCATGGTAGCTATTTTAAAAACTCAGCAGTTGCATTTGAAATCTATTTTCTAACCTTAAGAGAAGTTTGCTAAGCTCTTAAAGTTGGGAGTCATCCTCTTGTTCATTTCAGGATCTCTGCCAAGCACTGTTTTCAGTGATGAAAGGAAAAGGACCAAGTTGCTGGACTCGTGTAGGAGGGATAGAAAATGAGGTGACTAAGCCTGACCTCTCCTCTAGTTCAGATTCACCTCCTTGTCCTACATGTTCCTAAGGAAAATATTTTTAAATACTTGGAGTTCTGAGCACCTCCTGTTGACTTAGGACAGCTCTACCCACCAGAACAATAAAAGAAGTTTTAATCACCCACTCATAAATATATTTTCCTTCTTGTTGCTGTTTTTATTTTTTATGTAATGACAGAATTTCCCTAGCATGCAAACTGTGAAGCTGGGAACCAAACCCAGAAAGGTTTGTCTGGGCAGAAATCATTGCAATCTGCAAATCTCCCAAGGAGCTCTTTTTTCCAGCACTCCCCAGCCTTTCTAGCCTGCTCAGAACTATCAAGGACTCTGCAGAATTGCTGTGGTTTGGAAACCAAGGACAAATCTCTCTGTATTTATGTGTGTGGAGAGTTAAGAGCTTAGAGGAGGAACACAGCAAGTCCAATATGCTGTGTCACAGCACACCCCAGGAAAGACTTGGTTTCCCCAATGGAGAAAATAGAGGTGGAATCCCACAGCAGTTGGTCCTGAGTCGATGCTGGCTGATTCTTCCTCTCTCTGTCTCTTTGGTTAAGCCTGGTTTGGCACACGCATTATGGTGATGTGTTAAGGAGCAGCCAATGTAGGGAGGAAAATCACCAAATTTGAGGATTCTTCCCTGATTTAAGTTGTTCTGAGCAGTATTAGTGGTGTTGAGACTTTTTCCCTGTCCAGAATGTCTTATTAAGCCAGGACATCCAGAATAGCTAAACTACTGCCAAATAGTTAAGAAAAACCTAAAAGCCGTGCACATTAAACACTTTTCCCTGCTGCTCTTCATTAAATAGATTCTTACTATTTGACATCTTTGAGAACTGAAATTTGGTGTTTTCTGTACACTAGAACTGATTTGATTTTTTTTTTTTTTTTTTTTTTTTTGAATGAAGAGTGTCAGGGTTCAAATTAACAGTGCCAAGGCTAGAACATAATATCTGTGTCGAGCTGTAGTAAATGCAGGGTATAACGAAAGCAGTTTGCAGTGGTTTCACATACAACTGATTGTAGTATGTAAACCCCGGTGCCAGCCAGACCACTGCTGGATTCCTGGTAAACTCCCAATCCCAGCAGCAGGGTAATCAGCTAATCTTGTAATCCTGCTCCCTTGGGGATTGAGATCAGCCAGCAACTCTTAACGCAGGCTCTGCCCTCGGAGCCAAGGCTGGAGTGACTCCCACAGGGAAACAGCTCTGGCACATGGATGGATTGCCAATGGCATCTCTGTCCCAAAACTGGGGCATTGTAGGTGCTGAGGGGAGGTCAAGATTGGCCGTGTAGAGGAGGCAAAATAAAACCAAGTCAACAAGTCTCATTTAGTATGGAAAATCAGCAGGGTCTTGGTGGGGTCTTTCCAATGGAACATCTGGAAGCTACGGAGGGATTTGTTTCCTTTTCCCAGTTTCTTAAGTCTTGTTAAAGCTAAAGAAAGCCTGATCAGATAAAAGGACCCCAAGGGTCAAACATTGGAACAGTTTCCCAGAGTCGTTGTAAAGTCTCTGTCCTTGGAGCTGTTCAAAATTTGACTGGATACCGCCCAGATCAAGGGCTCAAATTCAATATTTACTCATAGTCTGCTCAGGGGCCACAGATCTTTCCAACCTAAATTATCTTGTGATTCTGTACTGGCTTCTGAAGGACTTTGGGCATTGAGCTACATGCAGGTGCAATAAATGGGGAAAAGGTTTAGAAGAATCCCTCCTTCTCCCTTGTTGCACCTGTTAATGTCCAGGGAAAGAGTGCAAAGGCAGAAATTTATATGTGACAGGCATTGCCAACAACCTGAAAGTACTTTTCGGGGGGGGTAGGAGGAAAAAACCAGATCAAAGCCACAGCAGGAGTAATGTGTGAGGGTTACGTACAGAAACAAGGGGAAACATCTTTTCCCACAAACCACTGGAGCTCTCCTTCAGTGTGGTGTGTTTGGAAGCCACCACAATTGCAAGGATGTGTAAACCCTCCTCCGTACTGTGGCAGGCCTCATGTATATAAAAGCTTTAACTGATCCTTAATTTGCTGTTTCCTACTGACTCTGAAAAGCCCATGAAATACAGTGGTTACTGGCAACCTCCGAGCTCTTGACTCAGTGAAAGTGAATCATTCTATTTATGTTACTACAAGGGAGTGGAGTCTGGCAGAGGCCCTGTTTGGAATTATTTAATGGAGCAACTCCTTTAAAAGGGATTATTTTTTCTTGGTTTTTTGACTTTTTCTTCAGGGAATTATTTTATTTTATTTTATTTTATTTTATTTTATTTTATTTTATTTTATTTTATTTTATTTTATTTTATTTCATTTCATTTTATTTCATTTTAGACAGAGGAGCTTTTTTTTCCCCCTTGCTTTTAGCCCTTCCAGCTTCCTCTGCTCTGCTCTCCTCTCCTCTGCCATTAAAATCTTGATCTACATTATGTGGCACAATATTTGTTGTATTTTCAAATTGTTATGAATATGCATATGAATATTCAATCTTATTCTGAATTTGATTAAATTTTTGGCTTCTCTGCCTCTTAGTTTCTCACTGTACTTAAGCCTTACATGATTTTTTAAGAGTTTTTGAGACTTTGAAGCTTCCTGCCTCTAAATGTCATTGGATACCCATCATTATTTTGTTATGGACTACCATGAACAAGATAATTACTTCACACGATTCATTATTTTTCAAATGCTTGAGAGATCTTATATTTGCCCTTCATCTCAGTTCAACATTTCCAAGCATTTCAATTTCTCTTTGGTCTTTTCTAATGTGGGGCAGTTCTCTTACACCTCACATGAGATAAGGCAAAAAATTGTTTCCCTGAGATCTCTTTGCCAGATATTTTACTGCCTGTAGGAAAGGAAGATCCCTCAATAGAACCAGTGGTGGGCAGAGCAGACCTTGCTATATCTCAGTGAGTGAAACACAATTTAATCCAGCTGTAAACGCAGGGAACTGGGCTTTAGACGGATTGTTGTTATTTCAATGGGAGGCTTTTCCCACCTGTTCCATATTAACTCCGCTGATAGTCCCTAAATATGCTTCTGTCCAGCACTGTGTGGCTACTTCTCAGCACTGTTAAAATGTGAAAAAACGGAGCAGCGAAGAAGCAGCTCTGGAAATGAGAAAGGAGGAGAAGAATGAAGGACAAAAGGGATGGAACAAGAAGAGCTAGGGAAAAAAATATTTCCAAATGGAAATAGTTGTGTAAGTTAATGAAAGATAGATGGATTCCCATGTTGCACACAAATGTTGAGGGAAACTATTATCGCTTTCTAATACTTTATAAAGCCTACTCTTATCCAGAATCAGATTGATGTCCTTGCTGGGTTTAGTTTTGTTTTGCTTTGTTTTAAATAAAGTCCACCTATCTTGAAGGTCATGGTGTGAACTTTACTGATTTCAGTAAAACCCAGGAAATTAAGTTAATGGTCCTGATCTCTTTCCCTGAAATGATAGAGTCCTCTGTGGAAGGCCAAGGCTGTTCCAGCTCCAGCCTGACCTTGGGAGTGCCTTGTCAGGAGCCAATAAACTCAGCTTGATGTTCTTCATTCCCTGGATCCCAGTGCCTCGGTTACACCCAGTAAAAATCAGCTGACTATTAAGCAACTTTGTTCCAGCTTGGAATCTGCTGTCCCTTTTATCTGTTCCTGGAAACTCTTTATCTCCCCGCTGAGGTGGCACTGGTGAAAATAAAATTACTGTGGCTGAGACAAGAGGGATATACTCAGAGTAGCGCCGTTCACATGTTCACTTCCTTTCTGACAACCTTCTTTTGAAGAGGCAGAAGATAAATTTCTAAGGCTTCTGTGATGCAAATTGTTAGAGGAAGTTTCTATGGAGGAAGCTTTAAAGTCATTTGTGACTTATTAAGCTGTCAGGTGTTAACACTGCCCAGCGAGGTATAACTGCTCTGCTTGTTTTCTTAGCAGCTCTGCTGAAAACACTGTGAGAGCTCCTCCAGGTACAACACCTGTGGCAGGAGGGTGCCTTGTGTTTCCTGCTCCAATGCAGACTTTGCTGATCAGAAACAACTGCAGATCTCTGGCACTTGCCCTGTTGAGCATCTGCCCTGCAGCCAAGAGAACAATTCCCTCTGCATGCTCACATGGTTCCCACTCACTCACACAGACAGAGCCGTCACCTCACACTTACAACGTAGAAACAGAGGGTGCTGCAGCAGCTGCCTTCAGGGAGCAGCTCTGTGGTGCTGGCAGTGAGCAGGAACATTATTCCAGGGAAGAGCCCACGTGGCATCGTGCCTGTGCCTGGCGCAGCATCCCTCAGAGCTCCATGGGAGCGGGTGTCTGGGCACACCTGGTCTTCTCTGTGCCCGCTGAAGCACTGCAGAGAGAAGGACTGGAACAAGGGCTCTTCCTCCAAAGAAAGGCAAGGCCCCATCCATAGTCCCTGGTGCTTGTGAAAGGGTTGGGGTGGCTCCCTTGGCCCTTCTGCCTTTAGATCCATGCAAAAGGGTCACAGTCTAAAGGGCCAGTTCAGCCTGGCAGAGAATATTTGATCTGATAAAAATTGTCTCTGCAACTGGTCCTGAATTAAGGAAAAAAAAAAAAGGAGGACAGGAGAAAAAAGACTCACCTTATAAAAACAAATCTGAGTACAGAGTAAAAGCACTATATAGAATTCAACAATTCTTGTATTTGTCACAGAATCATCAAGGTTTGAAAAGACCTCCAAGATTATCAAGTCCAAGTTTTGACCAATCCCAACCTTCTCAGCTAAACCAGAGCACTGAGGACCACATGCAGTCATTTCTTCATGGATGGAGACCCCACCATCTCCCTGGACAGCCCATTCCAGTGCCTGACCACCCTTTCAGTGAAGAACTCAATGTCTTTTAGTAGTGACAGGCCCAGAACTGGACACAGGGGCCGAGGTGTGCCCTCACCAGTGCCCAGTACAGAGGGACAATCACTGCCCTGCTCCTGCTGGCCACACTATTGCTGATCCAGATTCTTATATTAAGACTAATTTCTTTGTCAAAGCACTTTGATGAAGAAATTACAGATTTTAGCAAATGGTTCTGAGGGAAAAAAAAAATCTTGGAAGAGAAAACAGATTCTCTGATTATGGAGGGAGGGGTAGAATTGGTGCTGACACAGAAATGTCTTTAAAATCTACCAATGATTTCTGAAATGCCATAGAGAATGTAGTGAAATACTCAGAAAAAATACTGAGTATTTCTCTGAGTGAAATACTCAGAGAAAATTAAAGAGAGAACATATTTTTCCCTAAGAGAAGAAAAGAAATGGTTGGAAAAGGAGCATAAGTCCTCACTTTCATCAGTCCATAAGCTGTGGCACCAAGTAATTTAAATTATTTCATTCTCATTTTCCAATGGAACTTTTCATTAAGAGGCTTAGTTCATAGGATTTAGGCAATTAGCATTCTCTCAGGAAAAGAAAAGCTACTTAGACCAAAACCACTCAACTGTGCAATAGACAGAAGGCTCAAAAGGAAACTCAAATAGGTGGAGTCCTTTGAACTAAGTATTTTTCTTGTCTGTGTTGCTGACTTAGCTCGGCAGGGACTTGTCCCAAAGTACAGGCACTTTGCACAGGACGAGAGAAGGCTGCCACAGGTCCCACTGATCTGGGCTGTTGTGTGCTCTGCTTCTGCCCTGCTCAGCCTTCTGTGAGGGCTTGAGCTTGGCCTGCAGCCACACACCCACCCAGCTGCTCCCTCACTCCCCCTCCTCAACAGGACAATGGGAGAAAACGAGGTGGAAGAGCTCATGGGTTGAGATAAAGACATTTACCAGTCACTGACACGGGCAAAACAGACCTGGCTTGATGAAAATTTAATTTACTGCCTGAAGTGCATCAGGATAAGCTTGGTCCATAGTGGCCCTCTCTGTGGGCTGCAGGGAATCTCTGCTTGGCTGCCTGGAGCATTGCCTCTCCCTCCTCTTGCTCTCACCTTGTGTCTGCTGGATGTTTCTCACACATTCTCCTCACTCCTTTCTGCCCACAAGGCATTTTTGCCCTTCTTTAAAGATGTTTTGATTGGCATAAGGTTTATTCTAACAATATTCCAAGAAACAGCATAAGGTAATAGCTAGGACACTGATTGTTGGGAGTTTTGTTTGTCTTTTAAGTGGTTTTTATGGCCAGTGTAGCTGTCTAGAGGAGCATCAGCATTTTGTCTCATTCTGGACTAAATCCCTTTATGTCAGTGGAATAACTGCTATTAACTAAAAAGGGAGGAGGGCCTGCTTTAGTCTGCTATCTGAAAAAAGTGCGGGCTGTGAGGAATTCCCACATTTATTGGGAAAACAGGTACATCTCCAAAGGCCATTTTGAACTTGTAGCCTCTTCAGTTTCCTCTTTCTACCAGCTGCAAAAAGCCGTGGAAGTTTGGACTGTAGAAGGTTTTCAGTTGCTGACAGCTTCTCTCTGAAGCAGGAAGAGTTCCAGTGCCACGTCACCAAAAGCTCCCAAAGTAAAACCCAGGCCCTTCCTCTTGGTTTTGATATCTCCTCTTTCCACCCATGTTCAGTTCTCACACCTCACCTGTCCCTTGTGTGTTTTCACATCCCTCAACCCTGCCAGTGGATGTCCTCGATCCATTTTTCCTCTTTTGTAGGAATCTTCTTTCCCTGTTGAGTTTTTGTTTCCTTAATGTCTCTTCTCTACTTCTTGCCCAAGACCCTGAATTTGTTTTCTTTCCCTTACATCACACACACATGGCCAGACCTGCTCCTTGCTCTCAGTTTTGTTATTTTTCAGTCAGTGCATGATAACCTTTTAATGAGGATTTTGAACAATAACAAGGATTTTGAACTCTCCTTGTGGAGGAGACTAAACAATGTTATCCTTAATAAGGATTTCCAAATATATTGTGAAATTAGCCATTTCACAAGCAGTAGAACTACTGAACCGTGATTCCTACTGGCTTTGTGCCATGAGGCTCAACTGGGCAAAATCTCTGATGCCTAATAAAACAAGAAGTCATCTTAGTTTTTTCCCCCCAAAGAGCACCTTGAAGGATCTCTTGTCTTTCCCCAGATGCCATTTATTAGTGTCTGTATTATGTCCCAATGATTGTTACCCCTTAGGAGAGATGTCAGTCCCCGTTTGTGCAAGCCAGAGCCTTTTCTGTGATTTAACCCTTGGCTCCCTGGTGGGATGGCACGGGGGAGGCACACAGATGTGTGTCCCCAGCCTGCCACACGAGGCCAAAGCTTGCAGTTGGACCATTAGCACAGCTCTGGAAAAGAAATCTTTGAAAACTCTGCATTTCATATGTTAATTAATCTGGCGCTTGACAAGGACACAAGATTATGGCTGAAGACCCCTGGATATCTTGTGCTACTTTTAAATGGCAAAAGCAAGTTTATTTATTTTATTTAATGATTTTATAATTACTGATTTCTTCACTGGTCAGTGCTGACACATGGGTGGCTGTGCAATAATTAGTGCAGAGCTGTGTGCCTGTGGTGATGGGGTTCACTGAAGCATTCTGGCTCATAGCAAGAGCAGAAGAAGCAACAAAACTGATCACCACCTTTGAGTCAATCTTCTTCACAGGAGCTCTGTAATGAACAGAGCCAGACATGTCTAATTAATTACAAAATGCTGGCTTAACTAGTTCATGCAGGACAGCAAAGTGAAATGGATGGACTGACATGTGACAACAACAAAACTGTGACTCTGTTAGCTCTGTCAGCAGTGCTGAAGTGCAACGACCTTGCTGTGAATGATGTGATGGGCAATCTGAAAAGGGGATGGTGATTTGAATCAGCACTGGAGTAAATAATGGGTTATTACACCAGTTTGCCAGTGCCAAACCTTAGAAACAATATATGCTTCATCACAGAGCAGAACCCAGTTAAAGCCCTATTACCTTTTGCTATCACTTACTATTTCTTGAAGTTGGAGGGGTTTTCCCTTTTTTTTTTTTTTAATTCTGGTTTTAGGCAAAAATAAATAGTGTATTATGTGGAATTCAAGAAAGCACATGCCACAGGAATGTCATCCTGCCCTTAGGCAAATAGCTGAGCAAACCCCAAACACCAGACTTTCAAAAGCAGACTCCGAAGCAGCTTTCTGCAACCTCCTATATACGAGCAGGCATGAATTAAACATGCTTATCCCTCCCATGGCTTTGCTGAGGCAACTGTTGTTGTATAAGAACAAAACTACCTAGAGGGATATGAGCTCAAATGTCAGGTAATAAACCTTTCCTGTTCTCAGTCAATTTTTAAGTTTATATTTTTAATAATACCAAAACCTAGGATGCTTTGCTTCCTGCTGATTATTTTTTGTTTAACCCTGAAGGATATACTGCTGATGAAAGCCAAGCATGGAAAGTGTCTGATATTTGGCTGCATTATTTCATACAATTAGTGGTAATTCTGGGTTAGCAGCCGAGATTACCTAAGAACAAAAGAAAAAAAAAAAAAACAAGGAAAATAACAACAAAAAAGTGCCTTTGCTACAGTTATTCCTGGTTTATGTTGTGCTGAACTAGCCAGCAATAAAGGGGACTCTTGATGATATTAAGGACACGAATTTGGCACTCATTTTTCTGGACAAATCTTTGTATTTGCTTCTTGAGATGTCAATATATTATTAATGATTGCTCCACAAGAGTTTAAGTGATGTTCACCGCCTACTTGGCTGTCCCTTATGAGCCTCCAGAATCCTGGAATGCTTCTCCCAAGGCGCTGGAGTGACAGATATTCCTGCCACTAGAGGGTATGATGTCTCCATCATTTATACCTGGCCAGCCCTCACTCATCGTGGATGCATGAACACCTGGCTTTTCAGGAGTTTCAAAAATGAGGCAAAGCTCCTCAGGGAAGCCCGAAGGAATTAAGGGTTCTTTGGGATAGGAGCACCTCACTTCTGCCACCTGCTTTGTCAGTCTCAACCCGAGAATACTTTCCAGAAAGCCGCAAGTGTGAGTGGGAACTGACCAATGAAGCTAAAGGGAAAATGTAATTATCAAGATTTGTGGGAAAAGTTAATTTAAAAAGTCCATAACCAGAGCAGTTTAGCAACAGTGGGAAATCCCAGCCTGTCATCCCAGGCTGAACATGGAAGGCTGACGTATAAATCCATTAATCATGTTCCCTTGCACTTGGGCGGTAGGATCTCTCAGCAGCCAAAAGAAAGGTTCTGAAGGCTGAGAAGCAGCCCTGCATAAAAACACAACTGAAGAGATCCCTGACTGATAATTCTGAGGAGGGAAGGGTTCGTTCTTACTCCACTGAGGTAACGAGCTCTGTGCCAGCACAACAGTCCTCAAGCAGAACAGAGGGTACCACAGCACCAGCCAAAGATAAAGATTGGGCCATGACAGCCCTTCTTCTACAGGACTTGGGATCCTTCAGGAAAAAAACCTGTGTGTTCAGCTCTAGGGATTCTTCTGCCAGGTGACAAATGCATTTTTTCTGCTTCCAGCTAGTGAGAAAACTGAGCTTCAAGAGAAAAGTTACTTGTGAGCTGTTAGAAGGCTCCATGCAATTTATCATGCTTATCTACAGCATTTGGGAAGCAAGATATATCTTTGATTGTCTGTCTTGCTGTACTGCAGGTTGAGGATCTGAATGTCTGAATAACAAGCCCGGTGAAGAAATTGCAGTCTAAATTAAACATGTGAAAGCTTCTTCTTAATCTTTAGAAAAAGACAAAAGACATTACCTTCTCAGTCCAGCCCCTCTCTGCTTTGTGATCTCTCACAGAGAGGTGAAACAAGAAAAAATACTTAAATCCATACACGTTGCAGATGAAAAAAGTATTCCTTTACAGAGCAGGAGATACAAACCCTCTGCAAGAGAGTTTCACCTTGCCTTTGAAAGGGTCAAGATGCACACAGATATGCAGCCAAACACTGCTTTTAGGTGATCAGAATGTCACTTCAGCTGCTTCCCACTCCCCTTGGACCAGGGCACTTAGGTGGCACCTGAGTGTGAATGTAAAAACGCCAGCACCAAGTTCCAGATTCACCACAGTTCGGGCTCGCAGTGCAAAGCCATCAGGCAGACTCAGAAGTATTTGCTCTGCTAATCTGGACTACATTTAATGGCTATCAGATAACCCCACCATGGTGATTGCTACGCTGCTGTTGTCCCCAGCCAGTGGCAGGGCAGATGGCCAGGCAGCAAGGCTGCCTTGATGGAGAAGGCAGTGCCTGAGGAAAGCAGGAACATGGGAATTCTGTCTGAAAAAGGACTGTGAGTGGGTCAGGGCTGCAAGGCACCTGTGACAGAGCTCTTCCCCCTCCATCCTGCATGGGGAAGGCCTGGGCTGGTAGAACTAATCCCTGGTGAGGAGTGAGTTGATGGAGACTGTGTCAGTGTCTTGCTGTAAACCCTAAACTGTGAAAATTCCCAGTACATCAGCTCACTGGCAGTGTGGAGAAGGGGCTAGTTAGGATCAGGTGTAATGCAGAGTCTCTGCTGCTGCTCTTGTGCAGGAAAAGACCCTCGTGAGCTTTACTGGAGCTAAATTTGTCCCTCTGGGCCAAATGGGTTCAAGACCATGCAGATGTGGCACTTGGGGACATGGGTCAGTGCTGGCTTGGTGGACAGACTTGCTGGTCTTAGAGGTCTTTTCCAACCATAATTTGTCTATGTTATATTGTGACACTTCCTTCAGGAATGGGGAATTTGAGGGTCATAAGTGAGAGACAGAGAAGCTGGACCAGCAGAACTAGAAATGCCAGATGAGAGAAATTTTGACCTCTGGAAATAAAGGCCAGACTCAAAGCTACAAAAGATGCAATCCTTGTTTATGCATTTAAATAGGATATATACCAGGCCCAGCTGCTCTTTCCTAGCATAACTAAGAGCCTTGTCTCTCTTTCCACTTTCTAACCTGGGGTTATTTTTTTTTCCCCCTCAGTTCTTTCCATAAGAAAAGTAAGTCTAAAAAAGAAAAGTAGTCTGTCCTGCTTTCTCAAGATGTGAGAAACTTTCAGGCACATGATGTGATTCTTGGGGCTGTCCTGTGCAGGGCCAGGAGCGTGACTTCAATGATCCCCGTGGGTCCCATCCAACTCAGGATATTCTATGAAATTTATTTACTATTTATTATTGAAAGCATTATGCCACTTCATTTCCCCAAAACACATGTATAGAGGTGAAATAGGAGGATTCTCTACATAAACTACCCCACAGGTTTTGATGGAAGGAATGAGATGCTCAGAACAAAGATGATTATTGCACCAATAAAATATGTACAAACCATGAAAAAAAAAACCACTTACAAGAAATGGTTTTAAGAGGATTATCCTGACAATGAAGAACATAAAGAGACGGGTTGGTATATTTTGCCAAAAGTACAGGGACTTGCCATGAGACTGCATTGCAATGGAAGTGTGAATTATGTGGATTCTGTGTGAGCCTGGAAAAAGCCTGGGAATTAGTGCAGCTCCTTGTATTCTGTTATCAGTGCTTATTATATGGCATAATATCCAAATCCTGGTGGGTCTATTTCAGTTTAAACTGACTTTCAGTGCAAGCACCACACACGTGTCACGGGAGAGTTGTAGAGCTTTTAGTAGCAGGCCTGTGGAAACTCAGAGTTGAAGAATGTGCTGGTTTTGTCTGGGATAGAGTTAATTTCCCTCACAGTAGTTGGCGTGGAGCTGTGTTTTGGGTTTGTGCTGAGAGCAGGGTGGGTAACACCGGGATGTTTTAGCTCTTGCTGAGCATGATTACACAGCATCGAGGCCTTTTCTGCTTCTCACCCCACCCCATCAGCGAGGAGGGTGCACAAAGAGTTGGGAGCAGACACGGCCAGGACAGGTGACCCCAGCTGGCCAAAGGGACATTCCAGACCCTTTGGCATCATGCTCAGCTTATAAAGCTGGGGGGGGAGAAGAAGGAAGTGGGGGCTGTTTGAAGTGATGTTCTCCTGGGGATGGCTGAACACCTGCCTCTCTATGGGAAGGGATAAATTAATTCCTTGTTTTGCTTTGCTGGTTTCTGTGGCTTTTGCTTTCCCTATTAAACTGTCCATATCTCAACCCATGAGTTTTCTGGCTTTCATCCTTCCAATTCCAGCTTTTTTCCTTCCCAGTGGGATGGGGGAGAGTGAGTGGCCATGTGGGGTTAAACCACAACGAAGTCATTTGCAGTTCTCAGTGTTGAGGTTGCCTCCTGAAGCTACACTTTACTCTGCCCCATCGAGGATTTTACCTCCTGTGGGTTACCACACCTTAGCTGTGCAGGCTGGATGGGTTCCTTGGAGGGCACAATTATGTGATGGTTGGTTCATGGATTTAGATAAAGCAGCCACACAACAAATTTATCCCCTTTGTCCATTTGTAAATGTCTGCTGAACCTGAAGAGGTCAGTTGGATGTAAATAAGGGCACGTGTTTGGCTGAAAACTAAACTCACTTAAGTGGGTTGCTCCAAAAACACTAAACATAGTCTTCTCTAGAGATCAAGAGATTTGTAATTTTAGTGCATTCTTGAAAAGAAGAACAAAATACTAAAATTACTCTGCGTACCCACTTGCAAACTTCTTAATGTTTTCCAAACGTACTGCTACTTTCCAGAGTTATGATACAATAGTGCTTATTATGGGATTGTATTGCTTCCTGCCAATTGCTTCTCGACCTTGTAGGCCGCAAGCATAACCCATGTGTGCATTATGAAATCTAGAAATACCTAACAAGACCCAGCATAATTTTCATGGTCCAAATATGCAGAGTGCCTAACACTGTCCTTGTTTTCCAGGGCCTCACCACCCTCACAGGGAAAAATTCCTTCCTNTGGTCTTAGAGGTCTTTTCCAACCATAATTTGTCTATGTTATATTGTGACACTTCCTTCAGGAATGGGGAATTTGAGGGTCATAAGTGAGAGACAGAGAAGCTGGACCAGCAGAACTAGAAATGCCAGACGAGAGAAATTTTGACCTCTGGAAATAAAGGCCAGACTCAAAGCTACAAAAGATGCAATCCTTGTTTATGCATTTAAATAGGATATATACCAGGCCCAGCTGCTCTTTCCTAGCATAACTAAGAGCCTTGTCTCTCTTTCCACTTTCTAACCTGGGGTTATTTTTTTTTCCCCCTCAGTTCTTTCCATAAGAAAAGTAAGTCTAAAAAAGAAAAGTAGTCTGTCCTGCTTTCTCAAGATGTGAGAAACTTTCAGGCACATGATGTGATTCTTGGGGCTGTCCTGTGCAGGGCCAGGAGCGTGACTTCAATGATCCCCGTGGGTCCCATCCAACTCAGGATATTCTATGAAATTTATTTACTATTTATTATTGAAATCATTATGCCACTTCATTTCCCCAAAACACATGTATAGAGGTGAAATAGGAGGATTCTCTACATAAACTACCCCACAGGTTTTGATGGAAGGAATGAGATGCTCAGAACAAAGATGATTATTGCACCAATAAAATATGTACAATCCATGAAAAAAAAAACCACTTACAAGAAATGGTTTTAAGAGGATTATCCTGACAATGAAGAACATAAAGAGACGGGTTGGTATATTTTGCCAAAAGTACAGGGACTTGCCATGAGACTGCATTGCAATGGAAGTGTGAATTATGTGGATTCTGTGTGAGCCTGGAAAAAGCCTGGGAATTAGTGCAGCTCCTTGTATTCTGTTATCAGTGCTTATTATATGGCATAATATCCAAATCCTGGTGGGTCTATTTCAGTTTAAACTGACTTTCAGTGCAAGCACCACACACATGTCACAGGAGAGTTGTAGAGCTTTTAGTAGCAGGCCTGTGGAAACTCAGAGTTGAAGAATGTGCTGGTTTTGTCTGGGATAGAGTTAATTTCCCTCACAGTAGTTGGCGTGGAGCTGTGTTTTGGGTTTGTGCTGAGAGCAGGGTGGGTAACACCGGGATGTTTTAGCTCTTGCTGAGCATGATTACACAGCATCGAGGCCTTTTCTGCTTCTCACCCCACCCCATCAGCGAGGAGGGTGCACAAAGAGTTGGGAGCAGACACGGCCAGGACAGGTGACCCCAGCTGGCCAAAGGGACATTCCAGACCCTTTGGCATCATGCTCAGCTTATAAAGCTGGGGGGGGAGAAGAAGGAAGTGGGGGCTGTTTGAAGTGATGTTCTCCTGGGGATGGCTGAACACCTGCCTCTCTATGGGAAGGGATAAATTAATTCCTTGTTTTGCTTTGCTGGTTTCTGTGGCTTTTGCTTTCCCTATTAAACTGTCCATATCTCAACCCATGAGTTTTCTGGCTTTCATCCTTCCAATTCCAGCTTTTTTCCTTCCCAGTGGGATGGGGGAGAGTGAGTGGCCATGTGGGGTTAAACCACAACGAAGTCATTTGCAGTTCTCAGTGTTGAGGTTGCCTCCTGAAGCTACACTTTACTCTGCCCCATCGAGGATTTTACCTCCTGTGGGTTACCACACCTTAGCTGTGCAGGCTGGATGGGTTCCTTGGAGGGCACAATTATGTGATGGTTGGTTCATGGATTTAGATAAAGCAGCCACACAACAAATTTATCCCCTTTGTCCATTTGTAAATGTCTGCTGAACCTGAAGAGGTCAGTTGGATGTAAATAAGGGCACGTGTTTGGCTGAAAACTAAACTCACTTAAGTGGGTTGCTCCAAAAACACTAAACATAGTCTTCTCTAGAGATCAAGAGATTTGTAATTTTAGTGCATTCTTGAAAAGAAGAACAAAATACTAAAATTACTCTGCGTACCCACTTGCAAACTTCTTAATGTTTTCCAAACGTACTGCTACTTTCCAGAGTTATGATACAATAGTGCTTATTATGGGATTGTATTGCTTCCTGCCAATTGCTTCTCGACCTTGTAGGCCGCAAGCATAACCCATGTGTGCATTATGAAATCTAGAAATACCTAACAAGACCCAGCATAATTTTCATGGTCCAAATATGCAGAGTGCCTAACACTGTCCTTGTTTTCCAGGGCCTCACCACCCTCACAGGGAAAAATTCCTTCCTGATATCCCACCTAAACCTCCTCTCTGTCAGTGTGAAGCCATTGCCCCTTGTCCTGTCACTCCAGGCCCTTGTCAAGAGTCTCTCTCCATCTTTTCTCTGGGCTCCCTTCAGGCACTGCAAGGCCCCAATGAGGTCACCCCAAAGCCTTCTCTTCTCCAGGCTGAACAATCCCAATTCCCTCAGCCTTTCCTCCCAGCAGAGCTGCTCCATCCCTCTGATCCCCTTGGTGTCCCTGCTCTGGGCTGGCTCCAGCAGCTCCCTGTCCTTCCTGTGCTGTCCCCAGGGCTGGATGCAGCCCTGCAGGGGGGGCTCAGCAGAGAGGGGCAGAGGGGCAGAATCCCCCCCCTCCCCTGCTGCCCAGAGGGCTCTGGATGCAGTCCAGAAATTTCTCTCTTTCCTCCTCAGGAAGCCTTTTGGAAGGTTGTTTCCTTTGCCTTTGCTCCCCGAAGAAGAAGAAAGAGTGGGCTGTCATTTCCTACCCTATCCCCACTGATTGTCATATCTGCTGTACTTTTGTCTCCCAGTTTATCTCACTGTCCCTTAGGTCACTGCGTGTGCTTTCATTTGCACATGAAAATACGTCCATGCACTCCAACTCTTGCCCTGGGTATCACAAAGGCAAATATGACTATTTTCTCTCAAGATTTTGTGCAAACATAGGTGCTGACAGCTCAAAACTAAATACATATTTGATGTGTGCATACTTTTTCATTTGGAGAAACGGGAGACATAAGATTAATCATGCCCAGAATTATAATTATTAATTATAAACAAGTCTGGAGTAGACAATCCTAAATGCACTCTTATATAAGGACAGGAAAATCCCACCTGGTGCATCTGTGCATAAAAAAATTAGAATCTTACAAACTGTACCGTGCTGTTTATAGGAAATAATCCTCCCCATTAAAAAAAGAAATTAAATTTCCTCAGTTTGCAACACTGAAACTTGCGACTATTGTTACATTAACCAATGTTCCCGGATGTAAAGTCTTCCTTTTAACTGAAAGCATGAGGAAAAAGAATATTTCAGTGACATATTCCTACAGGGAAAGCCTTTAACACTGAATTTTTCCAGTTAATAGTTATAGTTCTAATAAGGCTTCTTTGAAACTTTTTGGAATTCTTTGTCAAAATAAAAATAATTGTTTTTAATGTGTTTTCTTTGAGTATCCCTGTAAAGTACACTTTCCCAAGTTCCCAAGATGGATTCTCTAACAGTAAAAGGAAACTAAGCTTAAAGGCATTGTTTTCCTTCCAAACTTCATCTTGTTGAGTTTGTGGCTAATTTTATATTTGTCTTGTGATTCTTAAAATTCCTTCAACTTTTTCTTTACCTTCTCTGTTACTTCTTGAGACCATAATCTAATATACCCCAAAATGCCCTGAAAAACTGTGTTGTAAAGAAGACAGAAAGATTACTATTTTTTTTCTATTCATTGTTTTGGCAAATACATTTGCCAAAAAGGGAGATTTAAGAAAATTCATAAATACATGAAAATAAACCAAGACTTGGGACAGACAATGTGTGTGGTGCATATTTAAAAAGAAATTTAAAAGTGTAGTTGGCTGGTACCAGACTGTCTCTCCATGTTCATGTTAATGAAGAGGTGTGCTAGGACAGTAAAAAGACATTTCTCCTCTTAAACAAGAATAAGAGGACAAGCCGAGCATCCAGAGTGGGCTCTGCATGATTCTTTAGTCAGTGTAGGAGGAGAATTCAGAAGGAGGTGCTGCAAACTAAGCAAGGACTCACTGTGGTGTCCTCCCCAAAGGGGAAGGGAGCTCCCAAGATCCACAGATACTCCTGATCAAAAGGAATGACAAAACTCAGAGGGTCTGCGAAAGCTTATGAAGTTTTATGGGTAAATCGCACTCCTGCCATGGAAGTCTGTGTGAGTTTGTCCCTGATCTCCAAGTACAAGCACATGGCAGTGGGTTTGGAACAAAGGGGTGGGGTGGAAGGGAAGAGACGGAGAGAGATGGATCAAAGAGGGAGAGAGAGAAAGAAAGGAAGAAAGGGAAAAGGTGCGATCACCATTCCTGGCTCCAGTGTTGATCCAGCTCAAGGGGTGCCCAGGGTCCTGGGGCTTCTGTGTGCCCAGGCTTTGTGGGGATACCTTTTGATAGATAAGTTTCCTCACCCTGGAGATAAGTTTCTTGTTTTCTATGCTAATTACTTGTCATGGAATCACACAATCATTGAGGTTGGAAAAGACTTGTGAGATCATCTTTCGCAGTCCAACCTGCGAAAGACCCCCACCTTGTCAACTAGACCAGAGAACTGAGTGCCACATCCAGTCCTTCCTTGGACACCTCCAGGGATGGGGACTCCAACACCTCCCAGGGCAGCCCCTTTCAATGTTTCACAACGCTTTCCACGAAGAAACCGCTCCTTATGTCCAGCCTGAACCTCCCCTTGTGCATCCTGAGGTCATTTCCTCTTGTCCTGTCACTACTTGCCTTGGAGAAGAGACCAACTCCCACCTTGCTACAACCTCCTCTGGAAGTGCAAAGCCAAACCCTGGTTGGTCATGGCATTGTCCCATGGTAGGAGCAGTTTGCAGAGCCTAATTTCTGTCCCCACAGTGTCACCTGAAAGGTTCAGTAAGCATGGCTAGGAGCAGTAGGTTCAGTAGTCGTGGCACAGGAGCAGTACCACATTGGATCTCCAGCCCAGCCATCCCTGTATCCTTTCTCTTGCCGTGCCCTGCACTAGGCAGCTCATTTTCAGGAAGATGCTAATTGAACCTTGATGACCAAATGGGAATTGCTTCCTTTATGCTTCATTTGGAGGGGGATTATACTCTAAATCATCAGGCTTTGTTTTTCCTTCCAGTAACTCTTGGATGTATTTTTCTTTCCCCCACTTCTTCCTGATGTAACTGTAGCTGTTGATCTTTACATGATTCATTATATAAGTGTCCAGTTCTTTTGTTACTCTTGACAAATGCCTAACCTCAAAGCCACCCTATGACTAATTAATCCCACACTAAATGGCACTGATATCCCATGTGGGCCACAGGAATGGCTACGAAGGGGCTGCATTTGCATCCCTGTCAGGTGAGTTTTCCCTCCCCCACCAGCCTGAGGTAAACGTTAGCACAGTACAGGGTTCCTCCATCTGTCAGCATGCTCTATTCACGTTAAGTGACCAAAATCCTTGATGCTAGATCACAGATCACAGGAGTAAAGGATATTTTGAAATCTGGAGTGTTTTCTAGTTCTGCTTCCCTCCTTCAGAGTTGAGCAACACACACTCTGCAACAAATGGTGTTCACTTCTTGAGGTCTCATTTTGAAATGCTGAGATCTGTTTAGTTTTATAATATTCAAAATTTGCTCCAACTGAAAAAATGACAATTTGTAACAAATAAGAATAGAAAGATCATGCCCACTGTCTTTGGTAAAGTTGAGGAAAGCCACCAGGATAACAGTCACAGAAAATGTTAGATGCCCAGGAAGCAAAGTTGTTCTTTTTGCACTGGGCATAAAATGCTGAAAGATGTGAAGAGTGAGGGGGGCATGCACTGCCAAACACGAATTCCAGGTGAATGCTTTCCTGCTTCTTTATGAGACCCAGCAGTGTTATTGCAGTCTCATTTACACTGCTGCTGTTCCATCTGGGTCAGTATTTCCTTTGGAAATCCCTATTTTCAGGGCTTTAGAAACTGCCCATAAAAAGCCTTAATGGGCAAAAATCTTGGCAGCCCTGATCCCAGTATGGGAGAAAGCCACTAAGTTTTAAGAGGGTTTATTTTCCTCTAAGTTGTAACTCAAATTACTTCATGGGCTTTGCTTAGAGGAAAGTTTTCAGACTATCTGTGTCCTCTTGTGGCCTGGACTAGGGAAATTTTGTTGCTGAACACAAATAACACCTGTTGCCCAGTGAGGAAATCCAAGGATGAGTCTCTTGGGCCACTTTTGCCCAGACCTCCCAGCTGGAATGTAGTCCTGGCAATTCTTATATGGAAAAGGAGAGAGCAGATAAAATTGAGGGATAATTCAGCACCCTTTCCCCACCCCCACCCCCAGTATAGATTCATATCCTGACCAATTCCTTTCCATTTGTGGAGGCCATAAACCAGGCACATATATTTTCTTTTCCCCAGTTCAGAGTTTAATTTCACACCTTGGGCCTTCTTATTTATCCCCCAGTCCTTTTAGGCAGTCTGAACACATAAAGGCATGATTAAGAATGCATAAAGGTTATTGACACTTGTTTTATGGGCCCTTTGAACTGTTCAAGTGATATAAAGGCAACACAAAGTAATAAAAAGCCGAAGCAGCAGTGTGTTAGCAATAAAAAAAATAGGAAAAAAATCTCTTAGGCTGGTGGGGATCTATATGGTTTGCTTCATTCTTACTCCACCAACCCTGACTGAGTCTATTTGCAGTGGTCAGATGCCCTTTTCTTCCTATCTGTGGGTTGTCCACTGAGGAAATCACTTCTGCTCTCTGTAGAAGCCTTGGAGTGACTGCATGGATTTCATGCCATGCCATGGCAGCACTACCCCCAGGACAATTTTGCAGTTTGGTGGCTGGAATTGCAGTTTTGGGTGGTTTGCAGTGGAGCTTCACCTGCTTGTGCACTTCTTACACAGGGTTGGAAGACCCAGGAAGGATTTGTGAGTGTGGTGATGAGCAAACAGGGCCCTCCAGGATATTTCCATTTCTCACGAACGTTGACTCTGGATGCCTTGAAGAGAACATGAAACAAATGAAGGAGTGTGAGGACTTCAAAAATCTCTTCTGCAGCCACACTTGATTGTGAAGAAAGTAAAACACCTCTCACCCCTTTCTTTAATGTATAGATAACGTAATTAGCTGCTCAAAAGGAAAGGGGACTCAATCTTAGCCCTTCTGTCAATCTCTCTGAATGCATCATTCAGTGAGATTTATCTTTCTTCTTGTCACAGCTTCATGTCATTGGTGCTCTGTCACTCAGAGTTCTCCCCATTTTTTTTGGTAGCACCTCTGCCTGGGAATTTTTTCCTGCTTTAGATGCATTTTTTCCTTCCTATTTGCATCACTTTGTGCTTGGCTTTACTGAGAATGTTTTTGTTTATCTTGGACTGGTTTGCCAATTTTTCAAGATCTTTCAGATTCTGATCCAACCCTCCAAAGCACTTAGAATTTCCTTTCTTTCCACATGATATTCAAATCTTTATGAAACCCATTAAGCACTTACCCTCAGTTAATACTTTGTGCAAATAATGAACTTTTCAATTCTTAGTTCAAACAAACAAAACATTTAGCCTTGAACATAAGTGATTTCTTCTTCTTTTTCTTAGAGAAGCAAATCCCTTCCAACTCAGCATATTTGGTGAAAAAAAGTCATTATGAGTCAATGGAAATATTTTTGTTTTCATTGCTGACAATTCTAATAAAAGCAAAGTACTGGAAATGAAAAGCTTCATTAGGTAACACTGAAAAATAACAAAGAAATGCCACTCTTTCTACCTAAGCCAGTGCTTAAGCTGCTTATCCAAAGTACCAGAGATTTAGATTCACTGCCTTCTCCCATGGAAAAGTGTCAAATCCCCGGCTCCCAGAATGCCCCGGCCTCCAAACTCTGTGCCAGAGCTGGACAGCTTTTCAGTCTCCCTTTTGAAACAATTAACTTTCATAATAAGCCGAAGTGATCACTGGCAGAGGGACAAGAACCAGAGCATTCCCCTTTCCAGGTGAGTATCCCAAACACTACAGAGAGAGCACTAAGCTCCAGCTGCTTTTTCCCATGTCTTGGACAGGCCTTATCTTAGGCAATGATCCTTTTACGAACAGCATCCAGCAAGAGGAACCTTCTCCCATCACTCTAAACCAGAATATCCTTAATGTGGTGATGGCCTTAGATGTGGAATAGGAGAAGGGTAACTGGTCCTTCACTTCTAAAAGGTCACTCATGTTGAAAATTGTGTTCTCAAAAAAGGGGATAAAGATCCTTGCTCCACTTGAGCAACCCAAACAGTTTCTTCTTTTAAAAATTTTCTGAAAAGCTTTGCCAAAATCACCACATCATTTCAGGCCAACCCCAAACTCGTTCTTCAGTGAGCAGAACATAGCAGTACATTCTCTGAGTGACACTCACTTGTGACGACATGGGACAAGTGTCTGTCTGTACCCAGCATGATCCAAGACTGACTCCTTCCAAAATAAATAAGCAGCTTCTACTGAAAGTATCTGAAGAAAAATTTTTGTGGCTCTGGGAAGCTCAGTGTGATGTTGTGGTGCCAGAAGCTGAACAATAAAAAGGTTTGAACTGTTTCCTCTTTAGGTAATGTTACTCTGAGCTCCCAGATGTTGCCAAGCAGAACAGTCTGTGCTGCTCTGTTCTCAGCTGCCATGTGGAACTGCTTCCCCAGCCTAAACCATGCAATGATTGAGATAATTAGAGAACATAATACAGAAACAGACGTGGCTTGGTTTGAAATTCATTAGTAACAAATGCTGTACAAGATCCTTGCTGCCAAACTACTCATCAAATAGTAGAGCTCGAGGAAGCCAGTCCTACATACTGGCTATGGACTGGGGTGGTAAAGTAAATGCTGAGTCCACCAGCCTACTGAGCTCTATATTCTCAACAGAATAGAAAGCTCTGTGCACACTGAAATTCTGGTGAAAGAAACCCTAGACCTCTAGCAAAAATCAGTGTCTGGTAAGGCCCTTGCTCAGTGCTATGTTTGGGTGAGGATTACAAGGTTTATTTTCAATTCTTATGTTTGGAGCGTAAATGCTGCAAAATATTTTGTTGGAGATGTTCCAACGCCCAGAGTAAGTTTCTCATCAAATGACAACACTCCAAGAAAGGACTGCAGAGGACTCAGAAGTGGAGGGGCCCTCAGCCCTGGGTGTCCCTGTCTGCAGGGAGGGCTCCGAGCAGGGCCCAGGCTCTGCTCCGGGGGGCCCGGCAATGGCACCAGAGGAACGGGCAGGGACTGATCCCAGGAAGTTCCCCCGGGACAGGAGGCAGAACTTCTGTCCTGTGCGGTGACCGAGCCCTGAACAGAGACCAGAGAGGGCGTGGAGTCTCCTCACTGGAGATATTCCAGACCCCTCTGGACACAATCCTGTGCCCTATGAAATTCATGGCACACTGCTACAGCAAACCAATGGCTCACCATGTGGCCTCGAAAACCAGGATTTCCCAGCATTACAGGGTAAGAGCACTCTAAGCAAATGGATAAATCATGGCTAGAGTTTTCTATACACGCCTTTTTTTCTATAGGACACCCTGCACATAGCAAAGCTTTATCTATACCCATCACAGACTTGACTTATATTTCAGGCTGCCTTTTCAGAGGTTTAAGAAAGGTTTCCCATAGCTAACTTTAGTGCAAAAGAGCAATCTGCATCTACCAGTCAGGTATCTATAAAGACTTTAATTAATGTTCATCGTTAATTGCTCTTGCTAAGCTACAGGAGCAGCACTGAAGGATAAAATAGCAGCAACAGGGAACAAAGCATTCCCAGCTGGCACTGAATTCTTATTCAGCTTCCTCGGTAGGATTTTATATGTATCTTTCTGTAGATTTGGCACTGGCCAGCAGTAGAAAAGAGGGCTGCTCCGGCTGGCCAAGCAATGCAGTTCAGAACTGCAGTTTTCATGCAACTTTATTATGGAACTGTTTATGACAATGCTGAACTCATATACATAAATTTAACCTAAAAACCTCAGGAGATTTGGAAGCCTCCAAGAAAAGCTAACATCTTTAGGAATATCAAGGACACAAACCCTGAGTTTAAAAGCATAAGCATGTCTGAAGAAGAATGTTGTGGAGACTATTTATACTGAAGACTTCAACCAAAATTTTTCTGTTCTTATGTTTTTATAATAGTTCATGAGTTTGGGCTATGAAATATGAGACTTTTGCAGTTGTGATGTACATCATACAGCATTGGATGCTGCAAAGCTGCCAGCATTCTTGGGGACATATATCTAAGAAATGCCTTCTAGAGCTTTTAACAGTGATAACTCTCATTTCAGTCCCTCACTCTGCTCTGTGAAGCAGAGCTACAGCAGTTTTGCTTTTGGGAGGTGTTAAGATGCTTTCTGCTTGCTAGGCTTTGCTCTGCAATGTTCACAGCAGATTCAAGAGGCACAAATGAGAGGTTCCACCTTTCTGTGGTGTCTGATCTCAGCAGCTGCAACTCATTCAGGAAGCACAAGTGGAGATGGATCACCATGGAATTCCATGATGATTTCCAGTGTGCACAAGCATTATAATGGTTATCTCCATTAGAAGAGAGGTGGAGATGATCCGAGGGAACCTGGAGAGATCTGGCATCCAGCAGCTGTCTGCTTTCTTTCTCTGCTCAGCACTGTTTGCATGTGCAGTCTTAGATTGAGCCCTCTATCCCGGAAATTACCCAGGGTCCAGATTCCATTTTTTAATTAGAACTGATGGTTTTAGAAACAACTTTGGAAACATTCTGGGCAGAACTTTGTCCTTGCCATGCACACAGAAGCAGATTTTCCTTTCCCATTTCTCTTTCACTTCCGTATTTTCTCTTCTATATCCTCCCTCTATCCTCTGTTTTTCCTCTCTGCCTCAGAAAAACAGTAGGTGCTTAAAAAGCAGGGGTGTGCTTTCTGTATGTACCATTTGAATGGATTTAAAATACATGGATGTGGATACACCTCTGTTCCTCAGCATATCCAGTGTCTGATCCTTGTGCTGCCAGTTAGGAGTTAACTCTAAGTCAATGAATTTAAAATTGGACGGTGTAAAAGGTTTCTCCCCTTCTCCCCACTGATCACAGCATCTTCAAAATGAATGTTTGTGTCTCTCTTTATTAAAGCAGTGAAACAGGGGCATCTCACAGCCACACCGAATGCGGGAAAAGTGTATTTAATTGAGTGCTGCTCTTGATAACCATGGCCACAGCTCAGCAAAAGACTACCTGATTTTCAAAATATCTTCCTTACAGTATAATTAGAGCAACCAAACTTCATTTTTCTTAAAAATAAAAGATGTACAAGCCTCCATGAGCATAAATTTCAGCAGGCTGGCATGAACAGGAATAGTCTTGAATAATATATATGAACAGGTGTACAGAAATTTGAAGTTCAGAGCTGTATTTTAACAGATTTCAGTGGGACCACACTAGCCTTGGGGAAAAGAAATCAGAAAGACACTATCCTAAAAGCCACATGTGTGGAATTTTCACTGTAATGGGACATTATTTTGCTCAGAACAAGGGTTCTGTCCTTTGCTTGTCTGCCATGTTCATGCCATGGTGGGAGACACACAGGTATAAAGGAAGGGGAAAATAAGTGTTTTTTTCTCTTATCTCAGGGCATTTGCTTTGTGGCTTAATTGCAGAAGAAAAGTCCACTAGAGAGAACTCCAAATTTAATCTACCCTTGGTGAAACAACACCATTTCAATATTTGTTGGCAATATTTCAATATTGCAACAAGTGGCAAATTCTTTGGAGTTGATTTTGTAGCCACTGAAATCAAAGTCAAACATCCCAGTGACTTTTTGGTAGCAAAGTAAAGGTCCTTTACTTTTGCAAAGAGCCTTGTCATAATTTAGGCCCTCTAAATACTTCAGAAGTCCTTTTGGCTGCTAAAATAAAAGGTGCTGTGATATTTGTCTACAAATCTGCACCCTTAAGGAAGATCCGGATTGACTTCTTGACTTGATGGGGGCAGCAGAATTCCACCAAATGGAAGTGTTTTAGTCAGACTTTTAACTTAAAATGCTAACACTTTTGTTTTACATCTTAATGCTGCACTAACACTGAATTAAAATGGAGTCCCAATAGTAATGTGCAATATCTGAATCAATACCACATGATTAGTGTCATGAAAATGAATATTAAATGATATAATAGCAGTGGGACTCACCAAACAAGAAGGGATTTTTAAGGGAATAAAGCCTTTGGTGTCCATTAACTCATGCCTGACTAATGCTAAATTATGATCAAATATCTGGAAAATACTTGTGAGACCTTCACTAATGCCCGCAAAATGTATCCTAATTAATGCTATTGTGATAAATTCTGAAAGAATTCATTATGGCTCAGTACTTTTAATAGATAGTCACCCATAAATTTCATCTCAACAAACTCTGGCCTTACCACAGCCTCAGTGATTAGTCCCACAAAGATGCTCTGGTGAACTCTGTCCAAACTCTTTATTTAAAGACTACCAGTGACTGCTTTTTCTGTTTGACATATTTCCACTTTGGGGCTTTCTGCCATGACTGGGAATCAACATCCTGCCTTGTTTTGTGGCTTCATGGCCAGTGCAATGCCTCTGTCCACGTGGTCTCCCCAATGGACAGGCTGATGTGGATCTGACAACAGGAGGAGCACAAGGATGGATATGATTTCAGTCTGTCCAGTCCGACGTGAAATAAATATTAAACTCATTTGCTGGAGAAGAAAACTGCTTGGATTCAGATTCTATCAGGCACCAGATGTATAGATTTTTTGAGGTTGTTCTCTGCTCACGTGGAGTTTCCCACATCTGTCCCGCTGTAGCTCATGGCAGGGCCTGGTCCTGATGCCTTCAATACACCAGGAATCTGGTTTGCATTCTCTGAATGTAAAGTAACACGTTTTCTATTAAACTCTTTCCCTGCAAAATTAACCTCCCAAATAAGCAAAGTGTTCTTTAATATCTAAAACATGAAAGCCACTTACAGTTTCTCCCAGCAAATTATTACAGACATACTCAAGCACAGGCCAATTTACAAGGCATGGGAACAATATAAATTTAAGTTAAACTCTTGTAACTTTGTGAAAATTGCAGATAACTCTTTCAAGTTCTCCTCCTCCTTTTAGTTGGATGTGCTCTCTGAACTAAATTTAATGTAAATGCTGCTGATTTCACCCAAAACACATGTCCAGCCAGGACAAGGTTTTTAGAGCATATGCTTTGCTGGATTTATGCTTGGATCAAATCCAGAGAAGCCCAGTGTGTTCTTCCAAGCAGGACTCATCCATACATGCTTATATGATTTTCTAAATCAAGGGCTTTTTTGTTTGCATCGCTCAAAACCTTCCTTTCCATTTAGCCTTCATATTTATTGATTAAAAAAAGATTTGAAAAATTAACAAATATAACCCAGGAGTCAGGACAGAGTTACACCAAGATTATTTTCCATGTAGCCAGCAGACAAATGAACAGGAGGTCTATTGTTTGTATGTCTGGTAATTAACTTACTTTTAAGAGTTTATGTCCTTGTTTGTCTATACATTGCTTATGTCACTTGTAAATTAATTCAGTAAAATTAAAAAATACTGATTCACCTGCTTTTCCCAGAGCTGAATAAAATTGGATGCTACATTTTGATTTTCAAGGGAAAAAAAAATGCAGTGGGTCAGAGTCATCCCTATTGTGTGCCAGAGATTTATTTGGCCTGATGTGGTAGATTTGGACATAATAAAATGTGCTTCTACTCTGAAAACATGCTACATTAAATGGCAGCTTACACCAGTCTGTCCCACATTCTGAGTAATCACAGTCAAAACTGCTGACTTCAATGACAAAGTGATTTTTTTACTTCTTTTTTCCCCAAAGTACATGCCTGAGACTGTAACTGAAGAATGTGCTTCTGCATATGGTTGAATTCAAAATATTTAGATGGCGATGCAAGCTGGCCTTGCATATGTGCTATGGTGCAGCCCCTGAAAAAAGAGACTTGCCTGCACAGAATAGGGTGAGGCAGCCAACTTCTGCTCCATCCATCAACTTAAGCAGGTCAGGATCTTTTTTCCTGAAGGAAAATAAAAAGAACCTTCATGCAAGGCACTACCACCACCCCTGTTGTTTGTTTGGGGCTTTTTTGTCATTATTTTATAACTGACACCCTTAATCAGCCCTTCCCTCTCCTTCTCCTCTGATTTTGTAGAACTTCTGTTTCATCATCTTAACATTGCTCTTAGAATTCTCTATACCGAAACGTTCCTCAAATCCTTCACAGAACCTTACGTAACGAATTTGTAGTGCAAGCTAGGAATAGTGCTTTTCTTTCAGGCAGAGACATCAGAAGGCCCTGATTTCCACAAAGGAAAACCATTTCCATGTTTTTACTTCAATGCTTGCTTGACCTTTCATGTGCATCCACAGGTACACGTGTGCCCAAGCACTCACATGAAAATCAGACTCCAGTTTCGCTCTCTTGAAGCACCACGTTGGTTTACTCATTTTCCTGTGGGTGCTTGGACTACAAATTCCTCCTACCCCGCATAATGGACCTTTAACTACAAACTCAAGGTACCTTTTGTCCACTCAGCTGTTCGCAGTCACTTCAGCACGTGGTCAAGGGAGAAACTGAATTATCCTGTGTTGAAATCCACATTGCACAAAGTACGCTGCTCACAGGTGGCAAGTGAGTGACATCTCAATCAGCCAGGACAGGTCTACCTGAGCTCCAGCCATCCCTTAGGTTCTCCCCCTCATGGAACTGGAGGTGCAGGCTGCAAGGAATGCTGTATTCCTGCCAGGATTTATTTTCACAGGATCAAAACCATTTAGGCAGTCAAAACACGAACAACTCCGAGGTATAACCTTTATCTCAGGTAATGCCCAAGATGCTTATTAGAGACTGGAAGAGTATACTTGGGGAGTGTCACTTGAGATTTACTTGATTCTCACCTGTTCTCCATGGAATGTGATATTTACCTTTCCACGGGCCAGGACACTGAGCTTGGTGGACTTCCCGCCTGGAGTTCTGCTGTTCTTGCATCCAAGTTGAATTGACAACCAACCCGTCCTTATTCAAGACATGGAGTTTATTCATAACAGCACAATAATTCATGTAAACTGGTATTTATTTCTTTGCTATTACTGAACAAGCAAATCACTCACAATCTGGCTGGGCTGGGAACTGAAGCTCCATGGGGCTGACTGTCCTTCGGAGCTGTTAATTCCAGCTGGAAGAGGAGAGGCAGGAAGTGGGGCAGGATTAGTCCTACTGAGTATCAGCTCTCTGAAAATTGGATGTCTGGCTCAAGCTGCTCACGTGGGGCTCTCTCTCAAGCACCTCGAGGGAGTGATTCATCTCTCTCATCTGAGAGATTAAACTAAGTGAGGACAGCTAAATGTGGGGGAAATCAATCTTGTTCTCAGTTTCACCCTCTCTTGTCTTCCCTTCCGCTTAAGTTTTTTCACCCCACTGATTATATTCTAAACAACTGGATAATGATGTTTAACAAGCTTAATAAAGCTTATCAAATTTAAGAAAAAATGGATTTTTAAAACCATCTGAGGCTGCCAAGGAATAACAAAAAGATGTTTCACATATTTTCTTCCCAGAGTCTGAATGGCACAGAGAGAGAAATTTGGAGACAAAATCTTTTGAAGCCAATGGAGACATTTCTGTTCCCATAAGAAAAGAAAAAAACCCAACCAATAATATTAATTTGAGGGGTTTACCTTGCTTTATTTTGTCCAGGTTAAGCCCAATCTTTTTCACTTCCTGGAAAGAAAAGTTTCATTTTCTGTTGCAAACTTATTTCTACAATTACAAAACAAAAACAAGGGTTAAGAATATGAATCACCAAGAGTTTTCAGAAGGAAAATTATGTGAAATACCATTTTCTTCTCAAATTCAGAATTTTCTGGGTGCTTTCATTTCAGTCTAGAAGGAAAAACATTTTGATTATTCCAAAAAAGAATCTTTTTTCACAACTGTTCTTGCTTTCAGTTTCTTCCAGAGGACTGCCTGGTTATGAGTGAGGAAGAACTGTTTCCAGAGCTGTCCATGAGTAACGTCTACTCATTTCCTCAAGCCAAAAATGGGCTTTTGTGTCTGGGCAATGACTTCCAGATCAGATTTAATTATTGTAGAAAAGAAAATCCCCTGATGCTGCCAGCAGCACCTGTAGGAGAGGATGCATGTCTGTATAGGATGCTTCCTGAATCCAGGCCTTTGTCTTTGTCTGGGCTATAATTTCATTTACCTGTCAATGGGGATGATATTTACATCGACCTCACAGAGGTGCTGCAAGGTTCACTTCATTAAAACTTGCCAAACGTCAGGTCGTTGGAAGGAAGATGGGATGGAATTATAAAGAAGTTATTTTTAGTATTCAGAAATTAATCTTTTAACCTGCCAGAACAGATGCTCTGTGCCTTTCTCTGTGCCCTCCAGGCTGCTGAACTCTGGTGAATCACGAACAGAAATTAGCTTCAGTCTTTGCCTGCAGACAGGCTAAGGATTGCATCAGACCCCATGGAAATAAAAAATATGTTCTCAAAGACCTGTTAAAGTCCTTTTGAATGTGAAGATTGTGTTGGACAACTTCATAGATGATTCCGCTGCTCCCAATTCCAAAATTGTTATGTTTGAAAGGCCTTCTCTAGGAAGTGACAGCTGTTTAGGCCACTGAAATTTAGATTTCTTTTCTGAAATCTGCTGATTTTCCGTCATTTTCCCCATGTCTGGAATTAGTAATTGTAAAAAATTGCAATTGTGTAGTTCTCAAATGAAAGAAGTAAAACTATACGAATACCGTAAAAAATTAGTCACGACCAACAATAAAAAAATTTAAGGGACCTGAAGAAATAAAAAGCAGCCATGCCCTGAAAACTAAAAACTAAAGTCAAAAAGGAGAGAGTGCTTAGGCACTTAGTATCTGGAATGGAAAAATGCATGAAGAGTAAATAGGGCAGAGTTTATTTAAGCTTCAGGGTTTTTTTCTTAATTATGTTTTAAGAACGCCTCATTTTAATTATCAACATGAACAGTTCAGTGACTCAGTTCTACAGACCTCAACAATTACAGCTCAACAACGTGCAAAAGCTATTCCTCCCACTACCTTCCCCTCTGATACTTGACCACTGCTGCTGCTGTGTTCCAGTTTGGGACTGTGTGACCAAAAATGGGAATGTTAGGGAGAAAAATACCTGCAAACACTCACATTCCCTTTGCTGCATCACGCAGGTCTGCTGTGAAAAATGCCACACCACCCATCCCTGACTGCACCCGCCTCCCTGCGGAGAACAGCTCCACAGGGAAATCCTGTGGGCCTCACTGCTTCCAGCTGTCCATGCTTCCAGCTTTGGGAGAACCTGTGCCAGAGCTTGCCAGGGTGATGGGATCTGAAAGAACAGCATCATGGCCTTGTCAGTTTTTCACGCTCTTCCTGAGCATGCAGTGGCCTTCATCAAAGGCTTCAGACTGACAGAAAACAGGTTTAGGTTGGATATTAAAAAAGAATTCTTCCCTGTGAAGGTAGTGAAGCCCTGGCACAGGTTTCTGGGAGAGACTGGAATGTTAACGAGTAATGACTCAAAACAATCTGCCACTTGTGGAGATGCTTGAGTGTTATTTTTATGCTTTTATATTGCTGTATTACTACAGATAATCATAACCAAAATGGCTACAAACCTGATCCCCATTGCAAATAAAAGTTCTAAAATAAAGTTTGAATATACGTATTTATAAACACCAATCATTCAGTGTTGTTTCACTTTAACCCATTCCAAGGGATCTATGAACAAGAACCTGGGATACCCTCGCCTTCAGGGGCAGCTCGTAACACTTGCCCAGAGGAGCTGTGGCTGCTTCACCCCTGGAAGGATGGTTCAAGGCCAGGTTGGATGGGACTCTGAGCAATCTGGGATAGTGGAAGGTGTTGGGAATGACTTTAAGGTCCCTTGCAATGCAAACCATTCTATAATCCCATGATCTAGACATGGGGTGATCTGATCCAGCCCATGCGCAGCTGCACGGCCCCAGGAGTGGGAGTGCTGTGGAAGGAGTGAGTGAAGCCCAAAGCTGGGATGTGGCTGTCACACTGCCAGGGTCACTTCATTCCTCAAGGTGAGTTAGTGCCTCTGTGTGGTGTCTCTGTACCAGACAGACCCAGCAGCCTGCTCAGAGCTGACTTCACAGAACCACAGAATCATTTAGGCTGGAAAAGACCTCCCAGACTATGGAGTCCATCCTCTGACTGAGCACCACCTTATCAACCAGACCAGAGCAGTGAGCGCCACGTCCAGTCATTTCCTGAACATCTCCAGGGATGGGGACACCATCACCTCTCTGGGAAGCCCCTTCCAGTGCCTGACCACCCTTTCAGTGAAGAAATTCGTCCTGATGTCCAACCTGAACCTCTCCTTGTGCAGCTTGAGGCCGTTTCCTCTTGTGCTGTCCCTGTTCCCTGGGAGAAGACCCTGACCCTTCCTGGCTGCCCCCTCCTGTCAGGGAGTTGTGCAGAGCCAGAAGGTCCCCCCTGAGCCTCCTTTCCTCCAGGCTGAGCTCCACCAGCTCCTTCAGCTGCTCCTTACAGGACTGACTGCCTTGGTGTACTCAGGGTACAGAGCTTGAAGATGCACAGGGGTCCATGCAAACACCAACAGCTGCAGAGTTACCATGGAACAGAACCAGCCAGGCATTTCAGGTACAAAGAGATAATGGAGACATGGTTCAGAGGAGTGAATCATCTCATTTGTGCTGCTAAAATGCTGCTAATAAAATGTGATGACAGCCCCGGCGTTAATAACATGTACGCTATCTCTGTGATCAGCACAATGTTTATTTTAAAGAACGGTGTTTATTCCTTCCATTGCCTGTCCTCGTCATTCAAGGCTGAACAAAAGGTCTTTTGTGTAGCACAGAGCTGGGCTTAACCCTACAAAGGGCTAAGCATTCTTGCAGCAGTGGACTTAGTCACATGCTTAACTTTAAGCATGTCAACAGCCCCACTGAAATTGGCAAGACTAATTATGTCCTCAGAGTTAAGCACGGGCTTAAGTGCACTTTTGGACCACAGCCAGAGTACTCAGCACCTTTGCAAGGCTGATCTGCTAGTGACCAAATTTTGTTTTGGAAGAATTTACATTCAATGAAAGCAAAATGACAAAAAAAAAAAGAAGAAGGAAAAAAAAAAGAAAACTCCTTGCATCTTTCTGTAAGTATTATCAAATTGGATCCAGGCCAAAACTTTACTATTCCCACCAGCACATGCAGCTGTTCTCTGAGAAAAGGGTGTAATTCCAACCCCTGGATAAAAGTGTACATTTCAGTGCATTTGCCATGAGGAGAAATTTGCCGTTTTTCACAGTTAAAGCAACTTTTCCTGGTTGGTGGTAGTTTCCTTGTCTCCAGTGAAAACTGCCTCAATTTCCTATGGAATGTTTACAGGCAGGAACAGGAAACAGTTTCATTTTATTGCGACCCCAGAGAGTATTTCCCATTTCATCAAGCCCGTGAAGCATGTCTTCCAACCCTGCAGGCTGAGCTGTGGCTCGGACAACCCCGGGGGAGAGTTTTCAGGTATTCCAGGACCTTCAGCAAAGACCTTAACCAGCTGAAAAGAGCAACTTGTGTCTCCAGGGAAGGGTGAGGTGAGATGAAGTGCCACTGCTGCACCTTCATCTCATTCCAGACCATTGCTGCCATTGACACGAGCCCCAGTAGAAGTCACTCTCTTCCCAGTAATCCACACAGTGAAGCACACCCCTGTGAAACTTTGATTCCTCACTGCACACCTTGCCCTCTCCTCCAGGATGAATCCGAATTGCCGTTACTGCTCAGCTCTATTTATTTTTTTTTCACTTGCATACTTGTTTTTCCCACTGGACACCCCAGTTTTTCACCAGGTTACTTAAATTCTCAGCTTCTTTCCTGCTCTGTAATGCTGCCTGTTCTTGTTCCCTTCTGCCTCTGGAAGTGAATGCATCTCAGCAAACAATTTCTCATGGATGAAATAAAAGAACTGCTCCTGAGGACAGGAAATGGAAGTGGGGAGGGAAGCAGGAAAGAGGTAAGTCCCTGAGCTTTGAGCTTTGTAGCTGCCAGTGCTTTTCCAGTCGTGCCCTCCCAACTTGCCAGAACCTGTCAGCCTAGCCTTCCTATTATCACTTCCTCTTTGAATTTCTGCTGGAATCTACTCCTTTGTTGATTTCCCATTTGCTGTTTGGTGAGGCTTCATAAAGAGCAGCTGCAATACCTGTCCTAACGCCTTCATTTCTCCTCCTCCCCTCCTCTTTTCAAACCAGTCACCAAAGTACAGCTGCTCTGGCTTGGAGACCCTACACAGAGCTTGCAAGCAATGTTTGTTAAACAGATCTTCATTTAGGTCTAAGCTCCCCAGGTTCAGCTCTGGAAACACTCAGCAGCTGACCTTTCAGTTCAGTCACCTATCAACTGGACTAATTTTTAAACCCCAATCTTTACCTAACTCTTGGCACTGAAGGAAGGTTTTGCTTTCTTCATCCACCTTTGCTAAATCACGCAAGAGTGCATGAGGTCACATTTTCTGCTTGCTAAGAGGCCTAAAGACAATTCTGTTATAATATGTTTAGTTCTGCTTTTAATCCTTGCCATCTTTGGGTTCAAGTGACTTCAGAATTCACCCCTATCCATCATCTATCCAAATCATTCCATTAGGCCCATCACGGTGGTACAGGAGAAATGAGGTCACTTTCCTGTAAGGATAGTAATTGTTGATTTATTTAATACAAAAGAATCATCTGTAAGCACAGCAAGCTGCAGGATGGGGTGGGATACTGTGAGTGCCTCCTTCTGCTTGTTGGATATTCCCAGAATCCCAGAATAGGCCAGGCTGGAAGGGGCCACAGGGGGTCAGCTGGTTCTACCTCCCTGCTCCAGCGGGCCCATCCCACAGCACAGGGCACAGGATTGTGTCCAGAGGGGTCTGGAATATCCCCAGTGAGGCGACTCCACACCCTCTCTGGACAATCTGTTCAGGGCTCGGTCACTGCACAAGGAAGAAGTTCTTCCTCATGTTCAGGTGGAACCTCCTGGGCATCAGTTCCTGCCTGTTCCTCTTGTTCTATAGCTCAGCATCACCAGCCTGGCTCCATCCTCTCGGCAGCCTCCCTTTTTCATTCAAAATGTCAGTGATTACTGGCTGTTTTCCCTCAGAAAATCTCTTTTGCTCATTCACTGCTTGTATGCGATGAGACTAAAAGGAAAACCCGAGGCTCGTGCTTGTATGACTGTATTCAAGATTTTGCTGTGTTTTACTCTGTTGCTGTGTCCAGGCATAAGTCCTCTCCAGTTCCACGGAATCATTTAAACATGGAGCACAAATTCAAGCGGTCTGGAAAAAGCAACACGTTGGCAGTGTAAAATGTTACAGAAAGTTGAGAGCAGAAGGCAAACAAGTCAGGTAGCAAAGGCAAATGTGCTGTAAGACAGCAATAATTGAGATATTTACTTTCACAAATGCTGGCTGGCAAACATTTTGTTTTGTTGATGCCTTGAGTGGCTACCTAGAAAGAGAGACTAGACAGGAGTAAGGGAATAAAGGCAGGTATTTATTTGTGAAAGGCCTTCAAAGGTACACCCTGGGGAGCCAGAGGCCGCATCCAAAATGGACCCCAAGATGGACGACGAGTCACGAGTTCTTCCCACTTTTATAGGTTTGGGTCATTTGCATATCAGCATAAATTCGCCAATTAAAACTTTAGCTAATGATGTAATTTCTTCAATTTCTCCACCTCTCTAGAGGCCCTAGTTTACACCTTTGGGCCTAGGACAGTCTGAGTGTGCTTGATTAGCAAGCTCAGAGAAGCTTTGTTCTGTCTATCTAGCCTAGGAGAGCAGCTAACAGGCTACAAGAAACTTCAGAGTTACACACTAGCCAATACAGGATTTGAAAAGTATAAAAGTTAAACCTAAGGCATCATTGTCATTAGAAAATAAACACTGAAAATACTCCTAGAGGCTACAAACTATTTGAGTTGCACAGACTTTCTAGACGTTCTAACACTGCTAATGCTGTTTCCTGCAAACTCTAAGATATTAATGGTTCTTCTATCCTATTCAGCAGTAGAAGTAATAATAACACTGTCGATTTTTAGTAATCTGCAAGAGCAGCAGTAGCAATCTGCAAGTTTTTAAAGGAAATGGAAATCTGAAATCATGCTTTGTTGCAATGAATATTTTCTTCTAAGATTCTCTGTGCTCCCTTCCTCTGGGTCCTCATGCTAAGCTGGGTGAAACCCTTGTGGTTCCTGAGGAGCAGATCCACATGGCATGTGAATGTCGTGAGATATCTGAGACATTCAATGCTTATTTAAAAGAAAACATGGGAGTCATCATGAGAAATGTCTACTTCTCACTGGAGGAATTTGAGACAGTTCTGAGGAAGTAGCACTTAATAACAGTGCAACATTTTTGCAGTCACTGTGACATGAACTCCCTTTTTGCTGAGAAATTGCACAGTTTGGAAAACTATCAGTGCAGTGAGAGACAATATATCTTTTCCTGCTCTTTTTGGTATGACCGAACTGCTGTATCAAAAGCATCTTCTTAGAGCAGAGGGGATCTTTTAATAGTTATAGTGAGGAAAATCAATCTAATTCATTATGAAAGAGCAACAGTAATGGAATCAAACGTTTCAGGACTCTAAACCAGAGTATATTGCATCAGTCCCTGCCCGTTCCTCTGGTGCCATTGCCGGGCCCCCGGAGCAGAGCCTGGGCCCTGCTCAGAGCCCTCCCTGCAGGCAGGGACACCCAGGGCTGAGGGCCCCTCTCAGCTGGGGCTCCTCTCGAGGCTGAACAGCCCCAGCTCCCTCAGCCTTTCCCTGTCAGAGATGCTCCAGGCCCTAAAGCCTCTCCACAGCCTCTGCTGGCCCTGCGCCAGGAGCTCCCTGTCCCTCCTGTCCTGAGGAGCCCAGGACTGGACACAGCACTGCAGATGGGCCTCCCAGGGCTGGGCAGAGGGGCAGGATCACTCCCTGACCTGCTGGCACTGCTCTTCTCAGTGCACCCCAGGATTCTTGATGATTGCAGGAGCTACTCACTCCTGTGAAAGGATCGCTGGAGGCTGAAAATGCAGTTACAGGGGTGCCTGGTGCCTCTGGGCACACAGCAACCCTTGCCTGAGGGGTTTAATATTCCCTGTGAGAGTGCCTTCACCAGCATCTCTAAACTAACTGGTAAGTGAAAGGCCACCCCAGGCTCTGCTGCAGGATCTGGGTTAAATGCTGTAGGGCAAACAATGAAATTCCATTTGGGCTTTCCACCCGTGGGGGGAAGATCTGAAGCACGAAGTACTGAACTGAAACAATAAGCAACAGAACTGGCAAAAAATGTTTTGTTGTATAACGCTACAGCTACACCTCGTCACTACAGGGGTTTCAACTCTTCCCACTCTCTGTTCTGTCACCTTTCAAAACTCTCTTTGGTGTACATGCAAATGACCCCAGGTACTTTGAGACAGGGACTGGAAAGATGTTAGTGGGGTAAATGGATCAGGACTATCCAAATCAGATCCAAGTGCCATTTCTTTTTCTGATTTAGAAGATGAGTCATCTTTTTCACTGGATGTCCAAGCTGAGCTGTAAAACCCTGGCCCATGTTAGAGAAATCTGACTTGAGGCCAACCCTTTTTCTCATCAAAACGAGGGCTCAGATAACACACAGGAAAGTACCTTTTGAAAGTATTTAGCAGCTGGTGAGTAAATAAATCATATCAATCAGTTCTATGGATATAATACATTAGAAAGCTTGGTAAAGATAACCTCTTCCTAATGAGAACTGTGAAACATCACCACTTTGTGGTTGCAAATAGGTGTGGAGACTGACTGTGAGTCTGAAGGAATATGACATCCACAGAAAGCACGTTAGGTGTCTATTTCTCCTATTTATTTTTCTTCACTTTTGCTATGAGTAGTAAATCAGATCTGGTTTATCCTTGTCCTTGACTCTGGTTTTTTCCCAAGTTTTCACTGTGTCTGTGAGCTTCTACAAAATTCCTCAGAGACAATTAGGAGTGACTTGCAATAAACATATAATCTTAGAATTCAACCAAATGTGTATATACACATAATTATAATTATTTATAATTATGAATCTTACTTTCCTATTTCCTGAGGAAGACCAGGCCATTTGTAGGCACTGCAGCCAGAAAGGAGTGAGAATTGTGCAAGCCAAGGGAAACTCAGGTTCTGTAATTTATTCATGCAGCCAGGCTGTCATTAGTCACTGTCAGAATATTTCATTTCAAGAGTTTTTATTGTTGTGTGTCAGGAAAGCTTTGGGATGGGGAAACCATGATGATTTTGTGCTCAGTTGCTGAAAGGAATTTAGTCTGCTATTGGCCAAGGAACTAAAAATTAGTATCTCGGGAAATGAATTGGATAAGATTAATAATCTGTCAGGCAGCAGAAGAAATTCATCTCCCATTGATTTTGGGACATCTATAAATGGAGTTTTGCTGTTCTAAGTAGTGCTGAAAAATAACTATTTGAATTTTTCACTGTGTTGATTCCCAGACTGATACTGCCAGGCTGGTGAACTGGCAGGATCTCACGCCACAATGCTACAATTCAACAAAAATATTCCAGAAAGTGGAGGAAGACTCAAGATGAAGCCAGAATCCCAGATGTATAAAACAAGATAAAAATGGTAAAACATGTGAGCATCAAAGAGATTTTCTGGAACTCAAGAAAAGCAATTCAAAGAAAAAAGAATTGTTTTGGGTTTTTTTAAGAAAAAACACAAAACAAAACAAAACCAAAGCAGAACAAACCAAAGCAACCTTTACATTCTAATTAAAACCTGGGCAGTTTGGTTTTGCAGAGAGAGCAATCAAGAACACAGGCACAAACCTTCGTTCTGGAAAGAGACGACTGAAGACTTAAAGATGAAGTCATAGGAGTGGGAAGAGACATGGAAGCTAGGGAAGGACCAGAAGGAAGGACTACATGCCTTCCAAGGCATTTTCAACACGGATAAAATGCCTGGCGCTATTTTCCAAACCTCATTAAGTGGGGGAATTTCCCAATGCACTGACAGAGAGCAGATCTTTCAGCAGGCCGGGCCTTATCTTATCGATTTAAGCTACATTGCTGTATATTGATTTGCTGACTCTAATCAGGATGTTCTTCTAAGCAATTAGATCTTGTCTGAAAATGTAGGAGTTGCTGCTTGCCTCTACTAATCCTGAGATTTCAATCAATACTCACAAGATTCAACCAGTACCAGCCAGAATGTGGCGTGGCTGTCCGCTTTAATGGAATCTCCATCCAGGGTAAGGCATCCCCACTCCCACACAAACTCATGTCTTCCACCGTAGCCTTCTGCCTTAAATCGTGCTCTGGAGGAATCTGGCCTCCTCCCCTGGCTCCAAAGGCAGTCTGCACTGACTAGTCTCTGATTCCCGAGCTCACTTGGCCGTTAGTCAGGCTGCCCCTTTCTTCCCCCCGATCAGACTGCCCAGAGAAAGTCCACACGGACAGTGAGGAGGAGGAAACTTTTGTTCCTTTGGCTTCTGCAGCATGGTGGGAATATTATAATTTACATCTCCAAGGCACCAGCAGAACAGCAGTACCTTCCCTGGCCAGGGGAAGGGGAGGGAGACACTGTGACTCAGTCACTCAGCTGAGTCACCGTCCTGGCAGTGGCAATCTGGGTGGTGCCACTGTCACCACCCTCCTCCCTCAGAGCTGCACTTGTACTCACTCCCTGTCTGCATGAGACTCTTCTCGTCAGGGACTGAGGTACCTGCCCCGGTGCACCTGGTTTTAAAATTTGGATGACGCTCTCCAAGCCGTGGAATAAATGTGAAAGCATTCCTTTGAAAGAAAAAAGGAACTACCCACCAAAACCTAAAATACCCAGGTCAGCCCTTAAGCTGAGACTTTAGGCACTAAACATTTCTGCCTGCCAAATGATCCCCTTTCAAATTAGAAAGAGGAATTTAACTGAAATTGTTAGAAAATCCAAGAACAGTACAGAACTGGGGTTTTCCCAAACTGTCCTTTCCCTTTCTCACAGCAGAAGCAGAGAGTGACAGTGACATTCTTAGACACCAACAGACCAAGCAGGTGGTCTTGTCCTACAGCATTTAACCCTTATCTCAAACTTCCCAGGAGAGCATCTTAATCACCCTCACACCTCCTGCAGTGGCATGTGCCACAGATTTCATAGCAATTAGAGGCAAGAGTTCTTACAATAACCCACAGGACATTATTTTATTTTCAGGCTGAGTAAAGTTAAAAGCCATTGAAAAGCTATAAGCCAGGCATGAAGGACACTTAAACTGCCTTAAAAACAGCACTGGTTTTGCAGTATTTATGAACAAATCTGGGGAGGACTCGGACTGGGATCAAACCCATTAAGGTGTGAATTATATGTAATGCAAGATATTCCCATCTGCCACTACTCTCGAGGCACTCAGACCCCTACACAGAGTTCTTTACTTACTGCTTCTCTAGAGCCAAAGCAGTCGTAAGGCCCAGGAGTGAATCTGGGCTTTGTATCAAGATCAGAAGAATGGCAGAAATAAAAATTATTTGAGTGTCAGCTGCAATTCAAAAGAATGTGCGTGGTTGTGGTGAAGTTTGAGGTGCTCCTGTAGGAAATGGATTTATTTCTGCCCTAGAAGAGGCCTGTGTGCTTTCTGAGAGCTGAATAGAAAAGGGAAAATGCTTCCATAAGCACTTCTTGGTCAGTAATTTTCTCTATTTTCACTGAAAACTTCCTTTAGGAATTTACATGTATTATTTTAGTTAGTCAGCCATTACCACATTAAGGCTTTATGATGGTAAAGTTTTTATTCTCTCACAATTTGAAATAGTCCTGAACAAAGATAATCAAGAGGAAGTAAATTCAAAATAGAAATTCTGCTAAGATAACAAAGGTCATGTGTAGTGCGTGAAAAAATGCTGCGTTGAACTGAAATATTTTGCTTGATCAAATTACTTTTTTTCATTCCCTGTGTTGCTGCTGGCACTGGATGGGAAAGAAAGTGGAAAATGAGTTCAAGGTTCTTGTTGCATCGCCATCTTCAGAGTCTTTAAGCTTGGCTTTTCTATACACTGCAACACTGCAACCACATTTAGAGCTAGGCCATCCCTGAAATGTGTATTTTTGTAGCTGTTCCTTTCCTCTTTCTTTCTTTTTTTTTTTTTTGGAGCAGTGTAAATTCCCACACTGAGAATGTGTATTCTGAAAAAGAAGCAGAAGCAGAATGGATCCATGTGTGCGCCATTTGGACCCAATCACCTGAGGATGATTTTTAAGCACCTGAGGGATGACGTGAAATGTTCGTCCTGCTGAAGGCAACAGCCTGTGGGCCACTTAGGAAGCCTTGCTGGGGCATGGGAGATGCTCAGGGGTGCCAGAGCTGGCTCCAGGCACCCTGCCTGGTGTCCCTGTCACCAGCGGTGCTGGGAGGGGAGGTTCGCTCCACCCTGAGAGCCGTGTCCCCTGGCAGGGTCAAACTGGGCTGTACCCGTGGCACTTGTCTTGCCAGGGGGGTTTTGCAGCACAGCCAACTCATTCCAGCTCTGGATTCCCACCAGTCACAGGGGGTTTAGGGATTTCTGCAGGGCACTCAGCAGGAGGGGGAGGTGAACGCTTGTTCATTGTGACCAGGAACATCAATTTAGGCCAGATAAGGATCAGGCTTGGGACAACCACTTGGAAAGCAGGACCCTTGTCAAGCAACCGGTGAGTGAAAATTCCAGACAAACCATATGAGGGGGATCTGGGATCTGGCCCTAGGAAGTCTGTATCAGATCGTAGTTGTATCCCTCCCAGTTCAGTGTTCTATTTCTGACTGCAGGCAGTGCCAGTTATTTCAAAAGAAATTCAGCTGTAGACCATTGCAGTTTATCCCCAGGGAAAGCCTGGTTTTATATTTATGGCCTGTGTCTTGAACAGATTTATATCAATTTGAAAAAAAGGTTGATAAACATTTAGTCTTTTGGACAAGACACTCTCCAGTCCCTGGGGAGAAGCATTTTGAAAAACCCTGGAAGGGGTGATGGGGGCCTCAGACACATTTTTAAGACTCAAGCCTCAGGGGTAGGGAGGAGCTCATGCAAGAGCAAAGTCACTTTAGGCTTTGCAGGCTTAGGCTACAAGTTTCCAGGGAGATCCAAAATTCATGTCCACGCCACGTGAAAGGAAAGAGCCTTTTTCAGATAGTATTTACACCACCTGAAACTGAGGACTGAATACCCACCTCAGTCCCCCCTGAGGTGCTCTGCACTTCCCAGGGAATACCCAGCAGCTTTCAGGAAGTTTGGATCACCATTCCTCTCTGCCCTGCCAAACCCCAGGTGTCCCTGTAAACAGCAAACCTGTCTAATCCACGGCTGGATGAACAGGGATGCAACTGAGATGAATCTCCAAAGCTGTCTCTTCCTTCAGAAGCACTCGGCTGACTCAAGATTTACTGGGCTGGCAGGCCAAAACAAGGCATTCAGGAGACCCCCCTGATCCCATCCTCAATCTCATTAACTTCCTGCTTTCCCCAGCGCCCCGGTGGCCGCGTGTTAACGAAGGGCTGTAATTGGTAAATGAAATTGATTACACAACTCTTTGAATGAGGCAAATTGTCCATCTCTGGAGAAAAGGTATCATTTTCTCCTGTGCATAAATCAAACGAGGGTCTCTTAAAAGCCCAGGGTAAGTAGAGAGCATTTCAAATTGGCTACAAAGTGCTGGACAAAGCATTGGCAGAAGGAAGGGCAGGGACAAAAATGACCCTAGCTGCTCTCTCCTATCCCCAGTTTCTGTGATTCTATGAATTTTAATTCTGTGCTGCACAATTTAATTACCACTTGCAAAGAGCTGCAGAAAATGGAGAGCCATTTCCTACTGTGGGCAGATCTTTCCTGTCACCTGTCAGCTGTGAGGGTGCTGAATTGTTCCTACAGAAATGTGGACATAAAATTGATCCGTGTCTGTCCTAAGGACTGGACACTGGGGCGTCACAGCTGGAAAAAGCTGCCAGAGCTTGTCCTAAAAGCCCCAAACCCCTCTCCAATAAAACAATCTGAACTCTGCCGTGTTGCAGGACTACTCAATATCTTGTCATTTAATCATGTCAATATTTTCATATATCTGGTTTTGAATTGCTGCAGAGTGAAGGAATCAATTCCTTTACTCTCTTACTCCTTTTATAGTAGTCATTTTACTAATGCAGAGCTTTAGCTTTTCCATCTTAGATGGAGAAATGTGTTTCTAGGCTATTCTGGGAAACAAGGAATAATTCCCTTCCTTTGTGAGCTGCCCTTGTCACATTAATATCACACTTTCAACTCCCTGTAATCCTTAAAGGAGTCCTCCAAGCCTGGTGTCAGTTTTGTTCTGAATATCCTTCATGTTACGCAGTTGCTCCTGAAGCTGTAATGACAGCACAGAGACAAAAAGATCTCAGTGCCTTGCTGAATAAATATAAATTAAGAGCCTGTGTATTCATAGTATCATAGAATCATAGAATAGACTGAATTGGAAGGGACCATAGGGATCATCTCTTTCCAGCCTCTCTGCAGGGACACTTTCCACTAGACCAGGGTACTCATTCCTAGGCCAGACAACCTGTGGAACAGGTGTCACAATTTAACATTTCTTGTGCATAAATATGCATCCTATTCTCATGCTAAGCCTGGCCAGTTTCATCTCCCAGATTCTGTTATTGCAGGAATTAAGGAACAGGTGGCACACTTTGGGGTTGTGCTGGTTTTAAGGGAGCAGAGTGCTCTGGGAGGAGTCGTGATGGTTGTTCTTTCACTCAGTTAACTGAAAGCCTCTCACTTGTGACAGCTGTGAGATAGGTTTTACAGACCAGATGACACCCCCAATTATTACCTTATTTTTTCCAAGCGGAGCTGTTAAGCGATTAACCTGTGCTCAGCAACAGCTTCTTGAAGTGTGCTTTTTTGGACCATTTTTCCTCTTGTCTGCATTGAATTGATTTATTTATGTAGACTTTGATGCATTATAAACCCTAAAATGATCCTAGATATCAAGTCCCTTCTCAGGGCAGACCTTATGTCACTGTTGATGGCCAGATTTATTTAACTCAGTGCAGGAAAAGCAGTATTTTCTGTGATGTGCTGAACTATGAGTTCTCCCTGAAAACCTGGTGTGACAGACAAATAAACATTTTAGCCATGGGAAGACAGAAGCAGAAAGGCGTTGAGACTTGCTGAAAGCCACACAGGGTGTTAGTGTCAGAGGCCAGATTAGGATTTTGCAAGTCATTCATCAGCAACCTCACTTGATTTAGTACCTGGCAGTTACAAAGAAACTTGGCAAACTTTACCAGATCTCCTGCCACTGGCACTGAGGTAGGATCTGAGGAAAAGCATGTGTAGGATAAAGATTCTGCCACAGCCTCCCTTCCCTGTTGTGTGTGTGTGTGTGTGAAGACGAAAAGGATCTGGCAGAAAGGTGCAAAAGCTGTGGGTAGAAGCTGTAGCACCCATTCTGTGAGACTTAAGTTGTGATGGGTGGTTTGCTGGCAAATCCCTAAATCCCTGCGAGCAGGGAGGAGGCCCTTCAATATGGGACTGCCACCACCCAGTTGTTTTGTTCCCTTCTTTTTGGGGACGTCAGAAAATGGATCTCCAGGATCTATCTGAAAAAGGCAAAGCTTGCCAAGTGCCAGTCACTCTTAATCTCTTCATACCCAATTTAGCAATGCAGTTCCTGTCTCTGATACCACTTCTGTGTTTGGGCCATCCGTGCCCTATTTCCCTTCAGGAAGACTCACTGACCTAGGCTTGCTGGACTCAGATAATTCCCTGAAACCAAGGGAGAACCAGCCAAATGGACTGGTTTTTTTTCCTAGTTAATGTGTTTAAGGATTGTGTGCCAGATGAAATAATAAAGATAAAGATTTACTGAATTATGCATAGAATCATAGAATGGCCTGAATTGGAAGGGGCCCTAAAGATAATCTGGATCCAACCCCCTGCCATGTGCACGGACACCTTCCACTATCCCAGGTTGCTCCAAGCCCTGTCCAGCCTGGCCAGGAACACTTCCAGGGGTGAGGCAAATGGAGGACGATACCCACTTACCTTCACACACATGTACCGAGCCATTCCTAGAATCCTGAAGAAGGTTAGGAATAGGATGCAGGAAAATAGAGCAAAACTTCAAAAGCATTTCTGCTCTCCTTCATAATTCTAGTAACTCTATCACCTGTGGATTTTGCTCAGTATCTTCAAGAAAAAAGACAAAGTTCCTTTTTCTGTTCACTCTCACGAAGTTCAGTACTTGCAGCTGAAGTATACATGACATTTTTAATGTCTATTGCAGTATCATTTTTCTCCACATGCTGCAATAGTTTGTATTTCTCAGTTCCTTCTGTGGAGAAGGGGGCAAGGATGGACACAAGACTTAGAGACCTGCTCAATAAATAATTTATTTCACAGTAATAGCAATATCTAAAATTATCTTCCCTACCCCAAGTGGAAATCATAGCTGGACACACACGTATTCCCCCAGCTGCACAGTTCCCCCAAAAGTACTATTTAAAACTACTGGGTCAAAAACATTCCAAGTGTAATTTTCCTGAAAGTGATAGTGTGAATCAATCTGAAATTCAATAGGTGGTGCCTAAACCCTTTCTTGCTGTGGGCAAGAAAAGCTTGGGATGTGGAACAGCAAGTGTGAAACAAAAGCAGCAATGAGAGTGTTAGAGAAGGAAGTCTATATGATGAAAATAATTTCATAAGCCTGAGCAGAATTTTTCGTTGTGGTCCAGGAGGTCTTGTTGCACGTACATTGCACATTTGTATTTTAAATGCATCTATAAATGCAATTATGTTCTTGCACATAAACATTTGGAGGAATTTTTGCTTCATTTCAAAGGTTTGCAAAGTGCAAACCTGGGAAATATTACAGATATGTCAGGCAGGTTGGGAGCCACCTCTATTTCCAAAATCATTGCAAATGCCTTTATGAAGGAGAGATATTTTTTTAGCTAGATTGAGTCAAGAGCCACAAGAGAGATGTAGAATGGAAGCAAAGCCTCCACATTCCAGAGAGCTCCATTTTTCAATTCCCATTATTTTTTAGCTTGGGCTTCTATCCTCAGAGCTGATATGTACACGAGTTGTTCCCTCTGGGTGTTTGAAAGCAGAATAATTAACCATGTAGGTTGGTTGGTAGTAGATAGGTGGATGTGTCGTCACAGAAGTCAAGACGTGCATGAGAAAATAGGGAAGGAGAAGAGTAAAACCAGCCCAGGACATTTGCCTCAGAGGCATATCAGGCTGCAAAACACACAGTTTCCACAGAATTTAGACCTCTGCCAAGTGTCTGCTCAAATATTTGGTCCCATAATCTTGGCCTACCTCGGAAAGTGTTTGTTTTTAGGAAAGCTCTCTATCATCCAGTTACCTCGTTCCTTCTGGTCTTTTATTTCGCTGCTCCAGCCAAAGTTGATTTTCATTTAAATGTGGTAAACATAACCAGCCCTTTCATGAAATGTTAGAGGTCAACTGCACCCCTCATTTTATTTAGTGTATGTTTCTTTACTTCATTTAAAAGAACAATAGCAAAACCACAAACTGAAACCCAATATCACCAAGCACTGAAAACAAAAGGGCGCTTACAGGATTGGAGTGCTGGGAAAAAAAACCCACCATTTTATTTTGCAAAGCATTTGGAAAAGTACATTTGATCTTCTTATTTCACTCTTTGGTGCCTGATATTTCAGCCATCCATCCTGGGCTTGATCCTGTGTGGTCTTACCAGCAAATGTGGGGTTTGTTCCTGGTGTTGCTGCTCACCTACTGTGTGGCATGGGCTGAAGCACATCTATATCCTTGTGGTGCCTAAAGACACCTGGATTTAAAATGGCTGAAGAGGTGTATTAAATTTATATTTGTGAATTGTATTTGTGGATTATATTTATAAATTATATTTATAAATTATATTTAATTTAGCTTGGTTCCAGAAGGCTTAATCATAAAGAGTCTCCTGCTCAGAGTACCTAAATGAGTTCTCCCTCATGTCTCTCTCTGTTCTCTCCAGTATTTTGTCCACTCTGCCTAAATATGGCGTATTTATTTGTTTGAATTTTGTCATGCTAATATTTTTACTAATACTTTCAAATTTAATTTCTATCCTTTTTACTGTCCCCAGTTATGGAATCTCCTTTGGCACCATTTCTGTGGGAAGGACTGCAGGACTGTGCTGTTCTCTCACATCATGAGCCTCTAGCAAAAAAAGCTACTGCATAAATCAGTAAAACAAATAAACAAGAGGAAAGTTTTTTTGCTATCATAACTGAAAATTAACATGATTTGCCTTGTTAGATGTTCTTCATTTTTAATTTATGATTTATACGCATTTCTATACTTTATATATCCAAGATAGGGACATTGATGAGTTTCTGCCATTTTTCACTTTTAATAAAATGACATGCATTCATAGACTTTCATATTTCAAGTGTTAAAATACCTTCATTTAAAAAAAAATTGGTTTTTATGCTTCTTACGAGAAGTATATCTTTAAAAACAGAAACATGTTAATTAGCAGTATGATGCTCCCTAATCAGCCCTAATCAGAGGCAGTGGGGACATTAAAAGGAGGATGATTAATCTAATTTCAGTGCTTTGCTGGATGACCATGCATGTTATATTCACAGAACAAAGAAGCTTTTTTCCTTGCAACTGGAAATGAGAAACATGAACATGGATAACACGATAAACAGCACATTGATTGGGAACCTCATTGCTTGGGAAGCCTGTTATTACAGCGATAAAACCACAAAAGCTGCATCTGTAAATGGGATAAAAGACATTTGTGTGTGTGTGTCACAATATTAAAGTAAACCTAGACAGAGCTAATCAATATATTTAAGAGAGAAAAGAGAATTAGTAACTCACATATAGAACATGTATGTGGACTTTGATGTCATCTGTTAATAAACAAAATAGGATCTCTCTTCTTTTATTTGAATCTACATAAAGCAAATATTGCTTTAAAAACTTCAGAAAAAGCAAATACTTCAGTCTATTACTTCAGTCTCCCTTTCATTTTGTCTAAAATTATGTCTGTGTGTATTTCTGCATGAATTTTTAAGTATTAAAATGCACTGTTTTGATTTATGTGCCACCTATGCATTTTCTTTTCTTGTTTTCTTACATTTTGTTCCATTCCCACTGTTTGGAAAGGGAATAGCACAGAATGGCAAGACACTGGGTTCTTGCCATGCTCTGTTTTTCCCTGGAGAAGCAAGATCTGCCCCATCAAGCAGGATTACAGTACCAGAGGCATTTAGAATTGACTTTAGGAAGGGTGTGTACAGGTATGCTTTTATGAACCTGATTTCAATGGGACAAGTTCATGTGCAGGATTATATTGGATTCAAAGCAGGACTTGAATATCCTCATATTTCAGTCTTTCAAAACCCCCAGAGATCATTTCCTACCACACAGCCCTGATAGAAACAGCTAAATATGGCTGGAATGTAACAGATGAGTTGTTTTTTTAAAGGCTGCTTACTATAGGTTAAGTGGGAGAGAAGCAGTTTTTCATTTATTCCTTTGTAGCTCTGCAGCGAAGAATTCCAGAGAGGGATATAGATGTAGCAACAAGCAGATGACGTGGTTGGGATTTCTTGGTCTAGTGATATTTTGCAAGAATTCTTTAAAAAATGAAGGCGTTTGTTCCAGATCCTTATCCAAACATTTATTTGTTTCAGCAGTTTCCACAGTAATTGGCCACACAGTAATTGTTGCAAACACCCAGAGTCTTTTAGGGCTGGCATAATGGGCCTGCTCTTGATTTTTAAAAATAAATCACAACTTAGATGTCACTTTGCAGTTCCATGTAGCAAACTGAGACCCAGCTGGAGAGTAGTAGCAATATGGTAGTTTATTTTTCCTTTCTTCAAGCAGTGGCAATGAAATTTCTTTTCAAAGTTTACCAAACCCCCACGACATCAAGACTGGCCAGCACAAGCCAATACTTTAGGTTGTCATCGTTTCTAGTGTGGAAAATGGCTTTTGGTGAGCTGTACATCACAGAAGTCTTCAAATTACATCCACACATGCACAGATGCCATATGATGAATATCTTTCCAATGTAAAGTTTTTCCCTGCTGTTAATTTCCTGAAGCTGTATGAGCATCTTCCCCAAAACTGGTAATGGGCAGCAGCTAGAGCTGACTGGACGACAAGAATTTCCATTTTTATTAACATCTTAGGGGCTTCAACATTTGTTTTGTCCTGTTGGTTTACCAAAAAAAAAAAGCACACTGGAATAAAAATTGCACTGGAACAAAATCTCTCTGTCTTTGAAGAAATGAGAAATCCCAGCCCTAAAACTGTGATACACATTTACATATTCGAGGGACAGACAGCACGGCTGTGACATTGAAGGACACCAAGGTTCTGTCCCCTGCTCTGTCTCCTTTGGCCACCTGGATGATTGCTGTGGCTTCTGGGCTACAAAATGGTAGAATCATAGACTATGCTGAGTTGGAAGGGACCCACAAAGATCATTGAAATCCAACCCCTGGCCCTGCACAGACACCCCTCAATCCCACCCTGTGCCAGAGAGCATTGCTCAAACGCTCCTGGAGCTCTGGCAGCCTTGGGGCCGTGCCCATTCCCCTGTGGGGGAATGTGCCCTTCAACCTGTAGGGGAAGAAAATTTTCCTGATATCCAACCTAAACCTCCCTGACACAGCTCCAGCCGTTCCCTCAGGTCCTGTCCCTGGTCACCACAGAGCAGAGATCAGAGCTGCCCCTCAGCTTCCCTCATGAAGGTGTTGAAGAGCCCAGTGAACTCTGACCTCAGTCTCCTCTTCTCCAGCTGAACAGACCAAGTGCCCTCAGCCACTGCTCGTGTGGCTTCACCTCCAGGCCCTTCACCATCTTCATGTCCCTCCTTTGGACACTCTAACAGCTTTAGATCTTGTATTGTGGCACCCAAAACCACACACAATGTTCAAGGTGAGGCTGCCCCAGCCCAGAGCAGAGCAGGACAATCCCTCCCTGGCCCGGCCGGCGCTGCTGTGCCTGGTGCCCCCAGGACAGGGATGTCCCTCCTGGCTCCAGGCCACTGGTGACTCATGTCCAACTGGCCACTGACCAGGATCCCCAGGACCCTTTCCACAGCAGTGCTCTTCCGCCTCTCATTCCCCAGTCTGTCCGTACATCCAGGGCTGTCCCATCCCAGGTGCAGAATCCAGCCCTTGTCTTTATTGAACTTCACAGTTGGTCATTGCCCAGCCCTGTCATTTGTCCAGGGCTCTCTGCAGGGCCTTTCTCCCTTCCAGGGAGTCAACAGCTCCTCCCAGTTTAGGGTCATCTGCAGACTAACTTCGTATCCCTTCCAGTCCTGCATCCAAGTCCTTTATGAGGTTGTTGAAGAGTGCAGGGCTGAGGATGGAGCCCTGCAGAACCCCACCAGTGACAGGTCCCCAGTCTGATGTCACCCCAATCACTTTGTGCCCAGCCTGTGAGCCAGTTACTCACCCAGGACATGATGTTTTTATCCAGCTGTGGACTGGACAAAATCAACCTGTAGTCCTCATTAATAAATTCTAAATTATTTTTATACTATCAAAACCAATGACCATCAAAACAAACACTCTTTGTTGTAGTAACACTTTCCAAACAACAGGTAGCAGTTCCTCACACCAGAACCACAGAATCCATGATCCCTGTATTTCTGCATGAAAAATAAGACAAACTTTATTCAATGCACCAAAAGTTAGACCAAAAAAATTTTAAAAGTCTTTTGCACCTGGGTGAACTTTTCAACAGCAGATAAAGGATAGGAACAACCATTCCTGGCATTTTTCACTAAATAATAATTCTGTTTCTTAGCTGACAGAGGTGTTTTTGCAGGGAAGCAAACCTTTAGAATGTACATCCGGAAAACTGACATTTTTTTGTTCTCTTAGATACTGAAGCACACTGACCTGATACAGGTACAGGTTTTATAGCTTGTTTCAATGTTGTTGCTCACAGTCTCCTCCAAAGCACTGAACTACTCTTTTTCATCTCAATTAAAATGGAATAATATAAGACCTTTTAAAACCTATATTAACTTCATGTTTTATGCTTTGATAGACCCAGTTTTCTGAGGTTTTTTCCAATAGCTTGCTTCTCTTTTCCAGACTAAGCTGGTATTACATTTCCCTATATAGCACTTGCTTCTGTTTTTCCTCAGAGTTTAACTTACTCCTACTGCTAAGTTGTATTCTTCAAGTTTCATTTCAATTTCTGATTGGCAACAAGGAAGAGAAAACATGGGTTTTGAAGCAGATTGTTCTGTATCATTCTCCTGAGAGCATTTTGCAAAGATTTCCCACCTCTGTTGGTGGCTGCTGTCACATTTAAGATACCAGAATATGCCATGTGACCTGTCTTCCACGTAACTCTTGTGTGCTTAGATGACTCAAATTGTCCAAAAACTCAAGCTAAACCCATCTGCCATTCTGCTGGTGCTCCAAAGGTGCTGCTCTCAGCTGTCTCTCCTCCTCTCACTGTGTGAGACATGCTCTTGCTTGAAAGACACGCAGCCAACAGCCAGTTTTGACCCTCAGAGAGACAAAAGGACACCTGCAAGCCAGACTGGGAATAGCAGGCCCATGGATTTGAGAGAGGTGAATGCACCAGAAAGGACTGGCATAATGCAAACTTCTGTTTATTTTGACCTACAGTGCAGAAGCGGAGGGAAAGTAGTTGAATTCAAAGTCAGTAAATTTAAAACTGATAAAATGGAAGGGATATTTCATCCAAAGTTTAATTAGATATTTTTTATCTGTATCTGTTATACACAGAAAAAAAAAAAAGTAAAAACCAGTAACAGAATGCTGCATTATTTTCACGTTAGAAAATATAACCAAATATATACCCCACAAGAATATATCTTGAATAAAAATGTCAGATGTATAAAGCTACTTTAAAACTTATTAAGTTAGGTGTTAATAGAATAATTCAATTTTAAAAATACTGATGAATAAGTATTTAAAAGTATATCTTGCACATTTTATAAATGCTATGAAGGGAAAACCTTAAATCTAATATAGTCTTTAGAGTCACTTGTTTCTGCCCATAAAATTCTCAGAATAATGAACAGACAGGATAATAATCAGTCAAGATAAGGAATGCATTGATGTGCATATAAGGAGGAAAACTGTGTGTGAAGAACAGAGGATTAGGCCCCATTCATGTCAAAAAAATTTTTAAATATTCAAAATCATGATTTTAAGCAATGGTAAAAAATCCACTGAAATGTAGGCTGCCATAGACTTTCAGAAGTCACACAGACCATTTTTCTAGCCTGGGCAGGGTTACATATAAGCAAACTTGAGTCTTATAACTCACCTGGCAAATGTTTGTCTAAATTGCTCTTTAAACCTCCAGTGAAAGCCTCCACAAATTCCTGGAGCAAGCTAATCCAGCCCTTCACTATCTTGCCATTAAAAAGCTGCTTTTCCCCCCTAATTCCCACCCTTTTCCTGCTGAGGCAATTCAAACACATCATGTCTTGTCCTGTTCCTGGTGGCTATTATCATGTCTCTGCACATTCTTCCCTTCCCTAGACTAAACAAACCCCATTCCTTCGCTCTTGTCTCACAAGTTGTGTTTTCTGGACCTCTAATAATTCTTGGTGTTCACCTCTGGATTTCTGCCATTTGGCAGGGGACATTTCTCCAGCTGTTACCTGCACTTAGCTGGACACAGGATCCCAGATGGGGCTTTATCCGTATGGGAAAGAGGTTATTACTTCCCATACCTTCTATAGCACCCCTAATTTATACAGGATTCCTTTTTTTCATCAGGATGGATCTGCTGACTCACAAATTCCCCTTTGTAGATTTGCTGCCTGCTCAGTTGTTCCATACCTTGTATTTGTCCCCTTGACTCTTCCAAATTAAAAAAAAAACCCAACAATTTCTAAGTTCAAAAGATGAGAGGCTCCCATCCAAAAGAGGAATTGTACATATGTTTACAACAATGGAGAGACAGGGAAAAAAAAAGTCATTGCATATGAAACTAAATTTGTTTTCACCACTCCATGGTTATCATTTACAGTCTAATCTTTTGTTATAAGTGGTGACAATGAGGTGATCTCTGGTACAAATTACTTCATTCTGGCAACGGTTGTATTTTGGTGTAATAAAAAAATCAATGAGTTCTTACTTATCATTAATAAATAAAAAGAAAAAAGTATGGGATCATTAGGCAAATGAATGAATAGAAGAACTTCAGGAAAGCAAGTGAGGGGGTGTGTGGGATTTCCAGTGTTGTCTAGAAAATTCAGGAAAAGAGCTGCATTTTCTTTACATTCTTTTTATTTTTTCAGACTAAAATTTGTCATTCTCTTCAAATAAGGAAATGAGAAAAAGTCTGGATCTACAAAACATACTTCATTCACAAGCCTTCCTCTTTCCTAGGAATGTGAATCATTCCATGGTCAGCACAACACCTGAAGCCTGACACCGTGGTGCTCCAGGTTTTGTGGCTGAGCTCTCCTCTGAATAGAAAATTCTGGCCAAGACTTGCTTCAAGACTAGAACACTTCCACTGCCTTGCTGCTCTGGTTTCTGATCATATATTTGAGTTTCTTCTCCAGCTTTTCCCCTCAGGAAAAACTAGCTTGGATCTTCTTCTGTCCCAGCCACCAATTTATTGAAATTTGCAGTTTAGCGCCTCTGAAAACTGAAGACATCTGTCAGATGTAGCTGAAACTGGAAAAGGGTTTTGAGATTATGAAGAGAAAGGACAATAGCAGACATCAAACAGTTTGTTAACATCAATCTTATCCCCACAGAAAATCAAGCCAAGGAGCCCCTGCTCTCTAAGCACTGTCACATGCCTTCCTACAAAAAAACCCTGCTTTGTTCAGGCTCACTAGAAATAAATGGCAGCAAAAAAGAAACTATAATTTTTGCTATAAGAGAAACTTTTTGAGGGTCTGGGTGTGAGACAAAACCAAGGAAAAGTTTTCCTTTGGCCGGAAAGATTTTGGGTAAAACTTTTACAAACACTGAGAAAAGGGGTGAAAGGAAAACCAAAATTTCATGCTTAATTGCAGCTGGCATCAGTGAAATCCCCTCCTGATTCACTCTGCAGAAACAGCAAAGACATTATATCATTTATTATATCATTTATTATATCAGCAAAGACATCACTATCATTTAGATATCAGTGATGATACTGCAGAAGAATGGACAAGGTAGATTTGAGCTGGCCAAAGATCGATTTTAGGTCTTAGACTTTAAATAACTCGAACATTTATGTCATTTTCCCCTCTTCATTTAGAGCTGCTGAGAACTCTCAAGCATCAAAAGCAAACTGTGGAAAGCACTGTGAAAATTTATGAGATCTCAACGTGGATGTTTTCTGTGATCATGCATCTCAAAAGTGAAGCAATAACTTGTTTGGCAATTTTCAGATCCAATGTATTTTATTTTTCAAAATAAACAAAACCCAGTCCTCATCTCCATCCTTTCAAACCAAGGAACTGGTAGAGTCATAATTAAATATATTTCCACTTAAACATTTATTCCTGGGGAAAAGGCTTTTTAAAAAGAGAGAGAGAAGAAATAAATTAGCAGAAGCATCTCTGATCTGTTTTGAACTTGATCATTAAATTGAAAATTTTTCCTACCTTCTTGCTTTGCCAAGGCCCCCTCTGTCTTTCCTTCAGAAATTCCTTGCATTGTTTCAACAGCAGTTCCTAGTTTATTAATTCAGGCTTAGGCATCCAGCTCTTTTAAAACGGGGGTCCCTCAATCATTTTCTGGCCATGCAAGTAACCTTCTTCTCAAATAGTATTTTTTTCCCTCTCCAAAGCAAATCCTCCAGTATTATATTTCCCTATCAGAGAACAAATACATGAATTACAAATTCCTCCTTCTTCCCCCCCACCCCCAACAGCCCACTGATTTCATGCACATTTTCCCAGAAAATCCAAGCAGCTTCACATTCTCCCTGCCCCCAAGTCCATCAAGTTTCCCATTCCCACAGTCTACTCCAGCCCCTCTGAACGGACCAGGCTTCTGATTCCCAAGGACTCCATGAAGAGCCCGGGAGTGAGGTGTCCTCCCTGGCAGCTCTGCTGTGTCACAGCAGCAGCGTGACAGTGGCAGCAGATGGGCTGCCTTGAAGCCTCTGCTAACAGCGTGATGTCTCACCCAGCCTTGCCCTAGGGCTCCAGTTTTTGGCTGCTTGGCAGGCTGGGAAGGGGGAGAATCCGACCTCCCTCGCTCCTGTGCGTGAGACATGAAACAAAAACCTTCCCCTGCCTCACTGATTTCAGGCTGGCTCAAGTCCTTCACACCGTGCAGGCAGCACAGGCTGCCCCATCCTCCTTTCCTGAAGGTAAATGAGTGATTTATATTCCTGATATTACTATATGGATATCAGTTCGGGCAGGTTCATGCGAGGCAAGACAATAGGTGTTAGGGAATTTGACTGAAAAATCAAGGTTATTTCATTTATCCTCATGGGCAGAAACAAAATAAAGATCATGATTTGCAAAGTTACTTCAGGGAACAACTCCCAGGAGCTGCCCTTTAATACCCTCTCAAAGTAATTAAATGGCTTCTTATTTGATCACACAAAGATGGCATATAGAAATCCATAATAAAACTAGGGTGCTGCATTTCCTTAATAAATATAACTTAATTAGCTTTTTCATCCCAGTAACACTAAATACTTACACACAAAAAATTATTGTGCTTGGAATTGTATCATGAAATAAAAGTAATTGATTTCTCACGATGTTGCTCCTGTCAAAATAGCAATTTGCTGTCTCTCTGCTTGGGAAGCACACTCCAGTTCTGATAAACTGACAGAGCATAAAATAGTTACAAGCTAATCCTTGAGAACTCCCAAGATTTCTTGTTCCCCTCCCCCTTGGCAAGAATTAAAGACTTCCTCTTTCACATGGCAAATCTCCCTTTTCCCACATATTTGGTGTCAGAGCTGTGTTTCTCTAGGCCTTACAAACCCCAATTCCTTCAGGTCTTTTTTTCCTTCTGTGAAATCCGTATGTACAGGCAATGGGAGTGGCAAGAATACCCATCTCCTTCCTCCTCCTGTCCTTCTCTTTCAAGGCAGTCAGTTCCTTTCCTTGCATGGACACAGCTCGAGAGTGTCCTTGTAATAGTTCCCATCCTTTTCCCTTGTGTGTCACCACTCCCACTGCACATTCACAATTCTCCAACTGGAGCCTTTAAGAAACAAACAGATGCACAAATCTATGTAGCTGAGCTCTATATGAATTCAAATCTCCCCTGTAAAATCAATCATGGTGTTTTCAGTGGCTTTGCAAAAGTTGCTGTCAAATCAGTCACAGCTGGGCTTTTACAACGCGAAATGCAAAATAGTTACTTCTTCCATCACCCTGCTCTGCTGTCTTTGGTGAGATGAAGCTGGAGAGGAGGTGAAAGCTTGCCCCTCCTGCAGCTCTTGTAAAGAGAGCGTGTCCTTCCAAGGCAGCTTCTGAATGGGAATCAGTGGGGATGTTAAAAGGAGTGTCAAAGGTGGCACCTCAGGTAGGAGGTGCAGCCTCAGCTGATTCCAAGTGCCTGTCTTCATGTGGAACCAGCCTTGCCTTGAGGCTCTTTCCCAAGCTGTAATTCACCTCTTCAGTAAATACTTTTGAACAGGACTGACCAGGTGTTGAGACTGCACTTCTTTCCGAGTGGGTCATCCTGTCCAAGCTGGCAATGGGTTTTGCTGGGAGAAACAGCCTCATGTCCCACCTTCTGCATCAAGACCCTCAGAGCTGGCAGCTTTACAGAAGCACCAAATCACAGAATTATTAAGGCTGGAAAAGACCTCCAAGGTCATCGAGCCCAACTTGTGACCGATCCCCACCTTGTCAACCAGACCAGAGCAGTGAGTGCCACGTCCAGTGGTTCCTTGGATAGCTCCAGGGATGGGGATTCACCACCTCTCTGGGCAGTCCCTTGCAGTGTCTAACAGTGAAGAAATTCTTCCTGATGTCCAACCTGACCCTCCCCTGGCACAGCTTGAGGCCGTTCCCTCTCATCCTGTCCCTGTTCCCTGAGAGCAGAGCCCGACCCCCCCCGGCTGCCCCCTCCTGCCAGGGAGTTGTGCGGAGCCAGAAGGTCCCCCCTGAGCCTCCTTTTCTCCAGGCTGAGCCCCCTCAGCTCCCTCAGCCACTCCTGGTGCTCCAGCCCCTTCCCCAGCTCCGTTCCCTTCCCTGGACACGCTCCAGCCCCTCAATGTCCATCTTGCAGTGACAGGCCTAGAACTGGACATGGGATTTGAGGTGTGGCCTCACCAGAGCACCTCAAAGCTCCAGGTGGCTGCTCTGCCACTCCAGAGCAGCTCTGTGATGTGCCCTGCTACGTGCAAAACCTGCTCTGTGGACTGTGAGTGACCTCACTGTGATGAAAAGGCGTTGGCAGGGAAAATCTTCCACTGCTCTTTTTAAAGCACTATGGCTGTGCCAGAGCAGGAGCCTTGAAATGGAGCACGCAGTTTAATCTGCCTTTGACATGTTTGTTTTTAGCCCAGTTGTTTCTTATTAGAAAGCACTTTCATTTCTTCTAATCATTCATCAGCCCTTCTGTGTGAACAGTGTTTAACAGAGCACTCTGACCATCAGCTTCAGACATCAGCTGTTCTTCCATTAAGAAAAAATCCTTCTGTGTTGAAATAAATGGTGAGATGTCTGAATCTGGAGGACACATTTTTAAAAGGTGCAGTTGGGGGTTATGTAATTTTATGTGCCAAAATCGCATGCACCGATTTACCACATTTATTGCGATGTTTATACATTTGTGTAAGGAAACAGACTCCAACACTAACTTACTGTGTGTTTCATGCAAGTCTGCTCCTTGGAACACTTCTGGCTCGGGCCAGTTATCCTTGGGGTGTTTCAGGGAAGCTCACAGTCCAAAACCTGCAGTCAGTAGGGATGCAGCCACTCTTTTCCAGGGAAAGTTCAAGCCTACTGACAAAGAACCAGGTCATGGCACTTGGCCCGTGAGCCAAGGCTGGGACACCAGTCTGGGGCTGGGTTTTTTAGCAGTACAGGCCAAATCTGCCTCCTCTGTAATGTGGTTTTGTATTACTCCTGTGAAAAATAACAGATTGAGGTAGGTGACTTTGATTAAAGGACATTTGAAACACTGCACTTAGTGTGTTCATTGGTTGCATTTTTCCTCTGATCACTTTCAGTTTGTTTGTTTGGGTTTTTTTTTTTTTTTTTGCAGGATTTAGCAGTGCCAGCAATCCACTGCATTTTTTGAGAGTGTGGGGCGAGTTCTGCCCTGATTTACTGCACTGAAGAACATGGAATCCATTGGTATTGGTCAGGTTACACAAGATCACATGGAGCAGAACTTAGAACCAGTGCATTCTTATTGCCTGTTATCTGTTAGTTTGCTTAATGTCCATATAAAGAGCTTTTTTGATTTAAACCCCTCGTGTCTAACTGGGTAAGAATATTTTACCTTCAGATATTATATAATAACATTTTATATGCAATTTATGAATGCTAGAGAATCAATGGTAGCATTAAGTAATATTTTTCTGTGGTTTGTTTGTGGGTTTTTTTCTTTTCTGTTTGTTTGAGAAAGCTCATTGGACAAAATCTTTTGAATACAAGGCATGATCGTATGTTTAGCCTTTCCTGAAAAAAAAAAAAAAAAA
>VXAZ01007529.1:173438-219717 GCA_013399875.1 Gymnorhina tibicen
AACAGCAGAGCTGATAGACACTGCCCACTTTAGCTAAAAACTGTCATTGTCAGATCAGTATAATGGCTGAGATGAGAATAACTCAGACATAAACGATGCAGTGCCTAGGATTTAGAATGACTAATGGCTTTGAAATAAAAGAGCCAATTAATTCTACAAACAAGTCAGGCAGTCACCGGAATTTCAGCTTCTGGTTTTGGTAGGAAGCAAATCTGGCACGATTCAGGTTAATGCAGAATCCAGTTTTATTTTCACTAATTCCAGTATCAAAAATGAGCCAAGAACCCTACAGAAACACAGGCCTTACTCCAATTGTTGTCATATTAGTAAAGGTTTACACTGACATGGATTGGGCTGCATTTGCAGGTTGGTGCATAGATTTAGAAGATAATAATCTAAAGATATAATTCAGGCAAGATTTAAAACTCTGCTTCATTTTACATGTGTAGGCAGTCTTGAAGAGATCAATGGGATTACCCATGTACATAAAGTTAAATGCACACATAAATTTTTGTGAAGCTGTGACCCAAGGGCCTTGTATTATTCTTCAATATAGATTTAGTTCTGGAGGCAATTTCATTGATGACTTAAATATGCTCACACACAGTAGTGTCTCATATTCATGGCTGTATGTGTCTGACTGATCAGGTCCTTAAAAAATATGAAGAGTGGCAGAAAAGAGAAATTTTTTTTCAGTCTGTTCACTTTCAGTATTGTAACTCCAACCAGCTTTAAATCCTTCTCTTTCCTTGCGTTTTTACTCTGAAAAGGCAGAAGATGTTCATTAGTTCTAAATTAATATGATTTTTCAGTCTTCATCAGGACTTCCAATTCCATCACATATGGTTCTTAACTTTAGTTTATAATTAGATTACTAGTGAAAAATTGGTCTCCCCTTTACCCAAGTTTGGATTAGAACATATTGGATTTTTTTTTAATTTATTATGACTGGTTTAGTGTTCCCTTTCCTGTAGGAATTTCCTTTCCCTTTCCCTTTCTCTTGGCAAATGCAATCTACCCTCATGTAACTGCTTTGGTTCTGACCCTCTGACACTCACTGATGTATATTCAAGAATCTTCAATTAAATGTGACTGGGCTCAACAGAGCACTGACCCCTTATTTTTACAGCTGTATCACAACTTCTTCTCCACAAGAATTTCAAATTGAATTTTTTACTATCCATCACTTCTCATTACCGACACATCAGAAAAATAATTTTTATGCTTATCATGGGTCTCTGAAGCATACACACATCTGCCTTAAAATTCTAGAATATCTTCTGTGGTTATTAAATCTACCTGTCTTTGAAGAATTTAATGGATTCTGATCACTCTCCTTTGAAGGACTATTACCTGAAAATTTTCTGTCTTCAACACTGCAGTTCTGTAAACCGAAAAGATATTTTTTCCTAACGAGCTTCTTCATTAAATTTTTCTATTTTCTAGTCTGACACTGAGTCTTAACACAGTGTAGCTCGATAGAATTCAGTAAAATTGTGCTGATATGGAAATATTGCAAAAGTGGAGGAAGAGACCACATCAATTTCAAAGGTAAGGTTTGGAACCACGATTCTGGTTTTCCCTCCACAAAAGTCGACACGCGTTTAACTAACAGCAGTGCAATTATATTGGTCCAACACCTGTATGAAATCAGAATCAACCCCTACCTAAAATGATTAGACAGCTGGAAGCTGTAAAAAATGCAACAATTCATATTAATAATCATCTGCCAATTGCTCTATACTGGTTGAAAAAACAGACAGCCCCCTGCAGCCACCCTGCATGATGAGGGACCTGATTCCCCCCTTACACGTGTTTCAGGTGGCTTTGCTTTGGCTAGCCTGGTCCCATGGGCTGAATTTGTAGCTGGCGTGGGTCAGGTGTCCTCCTGGATTTCTCCTTCCAAGCTCATTTCATTCCAAGGGAATGCACTTGATGTGCTCAGAGCAAACCCTGGGATACAAACCACGGCATGGTATTAAATTTAGTGAGACCAAGCTTCTCTGGGACTACTGCTCATAATCTAAGGGAAAAGGCAGGTGCTCCTAGAAATCATACAATGCCTGTCTTCCTAGAGAATGGCTCAGGTGCCCAAATTATTGCTGCTTGTGAAGAAGAACACTCCTTCCTTAACTGAAAAAAAAATAGCTTCACTCTTTGTTGCATTGACCAACTCTTGAAATTTTTTCTGCAATTTGTGCCTGCTTTCCTGTCAGGAAAGTGTTCAAGGCCAGGTTGGGTGGGACTTTGAGCAACCTGGTCTAGTGGAAGGTGTCCCTGCCCATGGCAGGGGGTTGGAATGAAATGATCTTTGAGGCCCCTTCCAGCCCAAAACATTCCGTGATTCTAAGGAATCTAATATTCAGCTCCTTCCCCGTGCTCCAGCCAAGCTGGAGTTTGGAACACATGCAATGAGCTGCTTTTGCTGCATACTTTGAGCACCTGCTCAAATAATAACTCCTTACCTCCAGCATTTCAGCACCCTTTCATGCAGGTTTCCACCTTCACCAGCCCAGAGCTGAGAATATCCCTGGAAAAAGCGCTCCAGGCATCATTACTGACACAGACACCAACACAGCAGTCAGGTGAACCCCTTGAAGCACCCCTGCACCTGCTGCTTTTCATTCAGTAGCAGTAAAGGGTGGCCAGACACAACCCCAAATGACCTTTCCTCACAATGCACACTCTGTCAAGGTTGCGCAGCTGATGCCTCCCTTCACCCTCAGACCCTTTACACTCAACTCAGGGAATGCAACTGGGTTCTGTGTAAACAGTTTTTAGTAGGAATTGATAGGCTGGGAGAATGGAGTTATGGTTCATGGAGTGGTTGATGGTTATAATATTGCACTCCTCTGTTTCCAGAAACCCTAATTTAAGTTACTCTGTTAAATCCGGAAGGAAGGAAGGAAGGAAGGAAGGAAGGAAGGAAGGAAGGAAGGAAGGAAGGAGTTTGTTTACTTGTTAGGAGAAGAAGAACAATTCTTAGGAGAAAGCACGACTGTGGAAGAGACACCAGGATTTAGGGGAAGACAATATGATTTAGGAGAAGGTACCTTAATGCTTGGTTCTGTTTAGTGGTTTTGTGGTTTGCATCTTTTGCCTTCACCAAGTCACCCAGACCTTCAGGGTCACCAAGACCTATCTTCTGCCTGTTTGTTATGCCTCCTGGTAAGAAAATAGAATTTCCATCCCCAAAAATCATGCCATGACTCAAAATTTATTTCAGAATATCAGTAATGTTTTAATCTGACAAAACAATGTCTCTGAAAGCTGTCAAATAAAAAGAGTCCAGTGTTCCACTTGCCAAGAGCTTGTTAAAATAATTGGTAGAATCATATTCAGAACTGCATTCATCTCACAAAACTTCACATGTATGGGTAAGGCATGTAGGGCACACTGTCTGCCAAGACTTTTCCTGCAGCTGATGGGGAGGATACCTAAAGAGGCAGCTTACCCCATTTTCCTGGGATGAATGAATACATTCCTGGATGTGTTGTTCCTTTAATCACAAGAGCTGCCTAAATATCTACCACTGACTGGATGCCAGTAGGACACTGATGTGAAATAATGTACAATCTAAACCAAGAGAGCTGAAAAACCTCATGAAACAAAACATAGCTAGAAAATGAACCCCTCCCCCAAATTTGGATGTCATGTAAAGGAACAGGAAAATTGAGGGGTTTTGTCTAGATTTGAAGAGCCATGGGTGTACTTATCCTTTTGATAAATGCTGCATCTTCTTTAGTCAGACTGCCAGCAAAGGGTCTGACAACATTTTTGGACAGTTTTATAGTTATAGCCGTGTGTGCTGATGAGACAGAGCCTCTGGTCTTTCCATGCTCAGTATTGGCAGAGCCCTGATCCCAGGAGAGTCGTTCTGCAGGGTTTGTAGGGCACTCTGCTCAGCCAAGCAAGGAGAACTGATTTACAAACTGTGGACTTACAAATTTTCTAAGTTCCACAAGAACAAGGTTTACAATGTACAGAAGCTCAGAAGCACTGAAGAAACCACTGCCTATGCTTTGTGCAGACTCTCTCACATGTTTGGGTGGTTTTTTTGTTACTGCTAAAATGTTACTTAATGGACTTCTTAAGGACACATATTACATCCATATTATTTTCATCTCCAAGCATCTAATAATATTTAGTGTTCCACAGTGGGATGCAAATTTTCCTTTTTAATTTGCCAGTAAATTTCACTGAGTGTCTTCCCTTTGTCAGGCAAAATTTCTATCACTTTAAAATACTACTGTAGCTTTATGTCATTGCTTCTTTAAGCAATTTTCAGAAGCTGTAATGAGGCAGGGAGGCAGATGCCTAGAAATTTCAGAAGAAGCCCTCACATTGCACAAACTTCTCTGACTCACCGTCTTAATAGATTGGAGCTGAGGTTTCATGTGGTCTGCTGCTCTGTGTGATGCCAGCTATGTTACTGTTTCAAACAACTATTTCATAAAACTGTCTAGCAAAAGCCGACCTATGAATCATTAACAATGTTGTTTGCAAGATGACTTTCATCTTCCTCATGTTTTTCTATAGTAAATTTCCACTTTAACACAAGCCACAACTACACCCTTAAGTGGAAATTCATTACCCTTAAGCTGAGTGAAGATTTCTGCAAACAGAGCTTGGCTTTTGTGCTGGTTGTTAATGATTAACATTTAATAGGTTCTGACAACGTGTTCAGCCAAGTGCAAGACAGAACTGAAGACAATCCTTAGACTCAGTGCTTAGGAAAACAGTGCATGTGGCACAGTAGAAGCTTGTCAATCCAGAGAGCCAAGGGCAGAACCTGGAGCTACAGGTGCCTGTGGAGTTTATTCAGGCATTGGTTCTGTAGGTGACAGGATCCTGCCAGAAACACAGACAATAGAACTCCTCCTATCCACTACTTTCATACAGAATCACCGACTGGTTGAGGCTGGAGGGGACCACAGGGGGACATCTGGTGCCACCTCCCTCTCCAGCAGGGCCATCCCAGAGCACAGGGCACAGGATTGTGTCCAGATGGTTCTGGAATATCCCCAGTGAGGAGACTCCACACCATCCCTGGTCTCTGTTCAGGGCTCAGTCACCGCACAGGACAGAAGTTCTGCCTCCTGTCCAGGGGGAACTTCCTGGGATCAGTCCCTGCCCGTTCCTCTGGTGCCATTGCCGGGCCCCCCGAGCAGAGCCTGGGCCCTGCTCGGAGCCCTCCCTGCAGGCAGGGACACCCAGGGCTGAGGGCCCCTCTCAGCTGGGGCTCCTCTCGAGGCTGCACAGCCCCAGCTCCCTCAGCCTTTCCCTGTCAGAGATGCTCCAGGCCCTAAAGCATCTCCACAGCCTCTGCTGGCCCCGCTCCAGGAGCTCCCTGTCCCTCCTGTCCTGAGGAGCCCAGAGCTGGACACAGCACTGCAGATGGGCCTCCCAGGGCTGAGCAGAGGGGCAGGATCACTCCCTGAGCTGCTGGCACTGCTCTTCTCAGTGCACCCCAGGACACCACTGACCTTCCTGGCTCCCAGGGCACTGCTGGCTCATGGACAGCCTATTGTCCACCAGCACCCCCAGGTCCTTCTCTGCAGAGCTGCTTCCCAGCATGTCACCCCCAGCCTGTGCTGCTGCATTGGATTATTTCTCCAAATAAATGCAGGACCCTGCATTTGCCTTCACTAAATTTCAGACAGTTCTTCTCTGCCCATCTCCCCAGCCTGTCGAGGTCCCTCTGAAGGGCTGCCTAGCACTCTGGGTTACTTCCTTTACAGCTCAAAATTTGAGCAAGTGTGAGAAAACATCTTTGATAGCACAGAGGGGGCAAACTGAGACGGGAGCGTACCAGGAGTGGAGAAGTCTGTGGCCATGTAGAAAGTGATCCATAGAATTGCTGGTGCAGAGATGGCCACATTTGTGTTTTATAGTTAAGTGCCAGCCATGAATGTTGGCTACTCATAAACAGCACACAGAGTAAGCAAAGACCGTGGATTTTCCATGTAAAACGTTGATGTCTGAGTTCACAGTCATCACAGGTATCTCCTGTTGTGTTTTGTCCTACTTTTCCTGGCACTTTTTTTGCCTGAATCCTTTCATTCTACCCTGCAAACTGGATTGTAAAGAACCCCCATCTTCAGCACACCCAGTAAAGGCTGAGTGCTCCCATTCTCAACCCTGAAGATCCCAAGCATGGAAGAGTAGGGAAGAGATGGTGAGAAGAGAAACTGGATATGTCAAGTGAGGGAAATTGTGTTGAGGCCACAGAAATTCTATGTTTTTCCACTGCTGACAAGTGTTATCAGACAATAAAAGATACATAGCAGCTTAAAGCAATGGTGGAGATTTGCAATAATTTTCCAGGCTTTTCTTCATTTTCAAAAATGAAATATGAAGTACAGGCAAATGTGCAATTCGTTAAAAATAGTTTCTCCCTGTGACTTTTCTGAACTTGAAAAATCAGCCAAAATTTAGATTATTTGGAGCATTTTACCAGCTTTCACCAGTGCCCTTATTGATGTCCTGATTATTTGTATTAAGCACTAGATAGGAGCTCAAATTATGAGCTACCCCAGCCCAGTCCTGTTGTTTCTCTGAACAATACAAGAGAAAATATCACTCAAGAAATAAAGGCTGCCACAAGGAAGCGATGCAGTGATGCTGATTGGGTTAAATTGGAAGGTGCCGAAAAGTGACAACATTTTCCTTCAACCAAAAGGCAGAAAAGTCTGAGAGAAGAGTTAAGGATGACTGTCAGTCAAATTTGATAAATGATTTGTGAAGAAAGGCAAAAGGAGAGGTGCCAGAGTCACATCTACAGGAAAGTGAATGAGTCTGAATGGGAATAAGGCACAAAAGGCACTGAAAAAAAAATCAGCAGACATCTGACTGTAAAGTCTCTCCAGGCACAGGTTGTGAGACATTTTCTTCATAACATCATGGGGCATCCAGAAAAGTTAATAGCTCCTCTCATACAAACATTCAAACATTCAAGCATTCAAACATTCAAACGTTCAAACATTCAAACATTCAAACATTCCCACTGACTCTGTGCAATGGTTTTTTTTCATATTGTTTTCTTGTCCAAGATTTCTATTCCTAATTTGAATATAGCATGCCCAGATTTCTCCTTGTAAATATAAACAAGAAACCATAACTGTACTTTATGAGATTAAAGAATGAAAGAATTCAGACAAGCCTGTAGGATGGGATGGATCCTTTAACTTCTGGAAGCTTTAGCCTTGCTCATTCTCTGTAGGCTAGGAAAAGCAGTGGTTTAACTTCAGGGGCACTACACGTGATTTAAAACAGTGGGAAAACGTGTGGGATCATGTGAAAACGGTGGGTCAGGCCTATGTGTGCAGTGACTCACCACAAGTATTATAAAACATTATTCTGCATTTACTACTGACTTACTGAACAACAAAGACGTCCTGACTGAGTTGGAAGATTAAAACTCTTCTGCCACAGACTCTTGTTTTCATGTTTTCACTTCTTCCTGGGGAAGACCTGTTTAGGATTAACACTTCTTGGAACACTTCTACGTGCAGTTTAAGCATAACCCATTTTGAGTTCATTGTGTGAGAACTTTGACCACAATGCTGTATATAGCCTGACAAATTTTTACTCTGATAACTACAAGAACGCTGGAAATATGGAACTGAGACTTCCTGCAGTTCTCTGAGGGTTGGTCTGTATTCATAACCAAACTGGAAAAAAAACCTGCCTAGGGATTATAAAATTTGGACTGTTTAAGAACTATGTACAGTTACAGCAAGAAATGTTATTAAGATTGAGAATTTGCCTTGGATACATTAACAAGAGGCATTTCCATTCAGCTCAGTGGAAGGTGTGGGGATGGTCTCAGTAAGACCTTCTTCGGTTTGCAGGCTCTAGGAGCCACATGCAGAATTTTGGGGACAGTGTTTATTCAGTGAATTAAACATTACACTTCTACACATCTACCGAATGCGTGTTTCATATGAAAGTTTAATAGCATCAAAACTCTTCTGAATTTGGGACTGTTTAGAGCAGCTTGCAAGCCTTTTCCTTATTCTCTAGGCACAGTGATGTAGGAGTTGCTTTTTTAGAGTTTTGAGTAAATGCTTCCTCTCTTTGGTCAGTCAAAAATAAAAACCAGGTGAGAGTGCAGCCAAAGCTGTTTTTTTGTGAGCTCAGTTTACCCTGTACTTGGTTTTGGCAATTCAGAAGAGCTGCCCACCTTACCTAGAAAGCTTGCCTGGGAAAAAATTCCCTAGCATTCCCTTGCAGCTTCCTCGGACAAGGTTGACTGCAGTGTTACCTGCAGGATGTAAAATAAGTTTAGGCATTGCCAAACAAATAGGATTAACAGTGCTGTGTGCTGCATCGTGTGTCTTATAAGATGACTCTTCTCCAAAGTTCAGCAGATTGATTTTGATTCAGAAGAAAAAGGAAAAAAAATGCCACTGATGTCCAAAAACGAAAGCACTTTCTGCCTGAAGAGAAAATTATTTTCTCTAGTTGGATGTGAAAAATTCCAGTCAGCAACAAAATGTATACATTCCAGGGGATACAGCTGAGATGCTTTAGGGCCTGGAGCATCTCTGAGACGGAAAGGCTGAGGGAGCTGGGGCTGTGCAGCCTCGAGAGGAGCCCCAGCTGAGAGGGGCCCTCAGCCCTGGGTGTCCCTGTCTGCAGGGAGGGCCCCGAGCAGGGCCCAGGCTCTGCTCCGGGGGCCCGGCAATGGCACCAGAGGAACGGGCAGGGACTGATCCCAGGAAGTTCCCCCGGGACAGGAGGCAGAACTTCTGTCCTGTGCGGTGACTGAGCCCTGAACAGAGACCAGGGATGGTGTGGAGTCTCCTCACTGGGGATATTCCAGACCCCTCTGGACACAATCCTGTGCCCTGTGCTCTGGGATGGCCCTGCTGGAGCAGGGAGGTGGGCCCAGCTGCCCCGCTGTGGTCCCTTCCAGCCTGACCCATCCTGGGATTCTGGGATTCTGTGACTACATCAGCAAACATCAGTTTATTGATTTAAGCCAAGAAGGGTACCTGTGTGTCAATCACAACAAATATAATGCGCCTGAAGGGAAAAATTTCTTTCATCAGCTAATAAAGGGTATTTAGACAACAATAATTTTGCTACTTGGAGATGACAATGGTACACATGAAGTCTGAAGCCATGATATCCTTTAATCACTTATCTGACTCTTTAATTTTTCATTTCGTTATGAATTTGGTGCATAAATTAAGTTTCTAACATTGACAGCTTTGTAAACTCACTTGACCTAAGTCAGCATAACCTCACTGACTTCCAAACAGCAAAGTTCATTTACAAGAACCAAGATGCTGGCCTGGACTTTTTTAATGTGTTCCCATAACTTTATTCCTGCACATCACCAGGTTCTCAGTGCCTGTCCATGTTACGTACATAATACCCTTCAAGCCCCCAAATAAAGGTTTATTGGGAGTACCATGAAAAGGTTTATTAACTTAGAGCTTGGATGTGAAAATATTAACCATAGACTACCCAAACAAAATCAGTGGGACTGCATCAATTTAGAGCAGTGAAAAATCTGACAAGCAGTGACCTCTTTCTTTAAAAATGTTCAATTTTTTCCCCCTTGAGAGATCACTTTGGTTTCTGTTACTATTCTTTCCTTTAAATATAAATTCTCTGAGGAATACATAGTAGACAGCTCTGTATTCTTACAGAGATTGAGCTGCTTTTTCTTTTTTTTTTAATTCAAAGTACAAAGGCTGAAGTGCTAAACTTTATGAGGCCTGTAATAGGTCCTTGGCCTGCAAAATAGTAAGGAATAAAAATAAATAATAATCATCTAATACCAAGCACTTATGTCATGCCTTTCATCCAAGGAAGTCAAACCACTTTATAAACAGCAATGAATTAATAGAGGAATGTTTTGCCACAGGCAAAAGAGCGAAACAAGAAACCATCCTTCTATTCCCTGCAGCCTCCTGAACTGCACAAAGGCAATAATTCTGTGAGTGAAAATTACACTGCTTTCTGGTGCTTATTTCTTAGCACTTCTGGAAACTTGGCTCGTGTTGTTCCTCCACACAAAGTCTCTCAGTGTGCAGGAGCCACGTGGCATGATCAGTTCAAGCAAATGTCAGGCCTCTGGAATTTTCTTTTCCTTGTCTTCCTGCTGCACCACCGAATACCAGGGAAGGAGACACAAACCTCTGATGCATTGATTACTTATTTCATCCTTTTTATTGCTCTTAGTTCCACGTGGGTAAAAATAACCATTTCAAGCTCATGAAAAATGGGGGGCAGCCCCAACTTTCCCAGCACTTATCAGCTTGGTGGCCTCTTCTGGGCTCTCCCTTACCCAAGCACAGCACCAGCTTGGTCTTGGTGAACCTCATGAGGTATCTGGTGTGACTGGTGTTCCCTGCTCCAGGCAAGATTCCTGGGCGACAATGAGTTTTGGAAAGTTCCGGGAGCACTGAGAAGGAAGGAGAAATCTTTATTTATGCCACCATGTACGTATCTGATAGACTCCCAAGGAGGAGCCCCACAAGGACTGGGACAGGTCTGGAAAAGGCTGGCAAGGGTGGTCAGGAAAACAAAAATGTTCCACATGTGACAGGACTGAACAGACTACAACTCATCAGCTTGGATGTCTGAGGAGAGCTATGATGGAGGCCTCTAAAGCAGCAAATGATGTGAATGAAGTGACTGAGGAATGATCATGCATTATTCTTTGCAGAACACGAACTCAGGAATACCGGAGGCAGGATTCAAATGAAAAATAGGAAATTCTTTTTCTTTTCATTATCCCAGAAGATAATGTACACTAAATATATAGACACACATTTAAAAAGCTGCAAGAGAAATTCCTGGAGACCAGGCAGATACTAAACACCATCAAAGAGGTACAAGCTCCAGATGTGGGAGCTTTTGTTTATGATTGTAAAATAATTCAGAATACAGATTACTGCACACATCCACATTCTTAATTCTTTCCCTTTATACTGGGCCAGACAGATCTTTGGTCTCCCCTGGCACGTCATGAATTAGCTTTATTAATATGTATCATCTAATGTCTGTTAACCAAAATCTGACTTCTAGGCTTAACTGATGCTTGAAGACCTATTACCTGGTTTTAGAAAGAGTATATTTTATTTGTTCAGGAATAACCTCTATGCTTTTATAGTTTTAATTTAATCTCTCAAAACCAACATGAAAACTTGTACGAAAATATCTTATCAGGTAAAATCCTCTTGTCTGATTATGAATCTGTCGTGAGAGGATTTTTAGAGCAGGTAAAATCATCCTGCAATAAAAGGAGTACTAATATATTTTTATTGCAAGGTAAAGTTGTGATTCAGGAAATTGCCTCCTCAATAGATAAAGTTACTACTAACAGTGGTACACCAGAAATTCAGTCCACCATTTTATGGGCTGTATTACAGACAGGTAGCAAAAGAAAAGTCAGTGCTTTGTCAAACCACTAAAAACCATCAAAACACCTTTTGACAGGGGGTGTGGCTGATGTTCAGCATCGATTTCTTATAAAAGACCCAAGACAGGTGTAAAAGTAAGGAATCTGGTATTTTCAGTATCATTGTACACAAAAATGAGAAATCTTTTGGGGGTGAAAAACTAACCAGGGCTTAGATAAATAGAACTAGAACTTAGTCTCCTGACAAAGTGGGATCTAAGGAGCCTCAGGTTCATTTTGTGCCTGCAAAAATACAGCTGGAGACACAGAAATCCATGTGCAAAACTGGGAGGAAAATTAAGAAGCCTTTAAAAATAGAAACAAATAAACTAAAGGAAGATGCTGGGAACGGCTCGGGCCGCTTGATGCTGCTAGCACTGTAAAAATCACTCTGAACAAACCCCATTTTAGCACAGGGAATCTTTGCTGGCATAAAAGAAGCGTCTTGCAGCTATGCCAGGAAGAAAAGAGATGTTTGTGGGAGAGGACAGGCATGGGAAGAATTTGGTTGCATGTCACACTCTAGGTGATGTGACGTGGCCTGGCAGCCATTCCCCAGATGACCTCTGAAGTCAGGGTGAGTTAGAGCTGGCCAAATGAGTTAGGAATATGAAATAAGGCAACAGAAGAGACTTACATAAAAATCAATTCCATTTTTCAAGCCAAACTGAGCCTCTTTTAAAGTTCTTAAAATGCAACTGGAAGTCACAAGAAAATAAAAATACAAGAAGAGGCAATAGACAAAAGGAAAAAGAAATTTAACAATGTTTTAGTTAATTGATTATAATCAGTGTTAGAAACTATTTCCCAGGCCCTGTTAATTATTCAGAGAATATCACCTCCATTAAAATTTATTCCTTTAGTTTGTGAAATACATATCAAAACATAACATGCCAAACCTCACAGATTTCATGTGTCCATTTCACACTTGCAAAAGGTACAAAACTTTGTGAGCACTTACGCAGTGATTTATCTTTACTCACACAAGGATGCTTTGGCTGTGCTATCCAGAGATACCCAGGGTCTTCCAGAGACGCACTTTGGATAAATACTTGTTTCCCAATTTTTGGTGACATTTCCTTACAAACAAACTTGCAATGAAGTAGCATTTAATCAGGAAGTGAAGCCTATTATTTTCTTTGTGGCCATTGAAAAAACTGCTTTAATAAGTGACTTTCTGATGCTTTTCTCTTTTCTCTGTCTATTTTACATTTTTCTACTTGCACCCTGCCTCAAAAGTTTTCATTTGGGGAGACAAAAAAGACTAAAAGAAGCAGAAAATCAAGCAGTTTTTATTCTGGTTTAAACAGAAATTAGTAAAAATGTCATTTTAAGCATATACAATTACAAAGAAAAATAAGAAGTATAGAGAAGCACCAGAAACTGTATAACAAACAAATTTTGTTCTCCTTTTACTATAAAATGTCTGATTTGAATGAACTTTTCTCTTTCTAGTTTTTGTAGATTCGAGTTTTGCCCTGGTGCACTCATAGTTGCACAATCCTGGTGCTACTGGAGTAGGCTGAGAACAGGTTTGGGGTTTTCGGTCATAACCTGTTCTCCATCAGCTGTGATGGGAAAAGGATTAAAACTGCCAGAGCAAGCCACGATTTGATGCTGTTATGAGGTGCAGGCCTTAAGATCAGTTAACTGTTCAATATTTTTAAAAATCACCTGATCCCTGAAAAGCATGTGGTCCAAGATGGGGTCCAATAACTCAGATAACAACATGCTCCACAAAATTAAAAGCAGGAAAGGCAAATTAGGCCTAAAACTCCAGAATATTTTATCGAGATGTCTGTCTTTTGCTTAGAATGGGGCTTGTCAAGCAGTGATTTTATTGTTTTGAGGCATGTAAAGCCTCTTCTTTAAAAGGCAATTTGTATGGAGCAACACAACCTAGCTCCCCCTCAACAGCCCTCCCGTGGATAAGGGAATCTTTACCGCTCCAGAGGAACTTTGGCTGTTTTGTGGCAGGAAATCAGGTTAATGAAGAGATCCGAGCCCCACACGTGCCCACAGTGACATTGGCCAGAGTTCTCCCAGCTTCAGACAAACAAGCCAGTAGGAATTCCTGCCCGTGGCTGAATGCCAAGATTGAACTCTTCCCTGGGCAGCACCTTCCACAAGCCACTAATACGATGGGATGGCAGTTTCATTACAGCTTTACTGTGTTTATGGAGTATTTAATTACTTTCCTATGCCCTGTTCCTGTTTTAAGGTTTGTTTAATTATTTGTGTCTCTGTTTCTAATGGGGATTTCAGTTTCCAAACTGCCTGAAGCCAGAGATGTAAATGGAGGGCACAATATATTCCTTCCTGAAAGATGGCATGGGGCAGAGGGGAGGAGAAGAGGAGGGCACAGAAGGAAAAAGGAGGATGGGGGAATGGGGGGAAAAATGTGTTCTTAAGATTCAGGCTAATTGAACACCCCAGCAGGGGAAGATGGATGATCCTCCTGGGCAATTAGCAGACTAAGCAATATCAATAAATGAGTCTCTTAGAGGAGACCTTCAGCAGAGAGAAAATGGCTCAGATGAAGGAGCTGAAGAGAAGAGCTCTGCAGAGTGACGTGGGAGGCAAGTGAGATGCACAGAGCAGCCATTAAATCAGAATAGGTGGATTTGCAGCATTAGAGCTGAGTAAAGAGAAGGGTGATACTTGACAGGCAGGGTTGCCCCTCTGAGCTTTCCAAGGATGGAATTCAGGAGGGCTTAACCTTCAGAGAGATGAAGAGTTTCCAACAAGCTGGGACACAATACGGTGGTAACAGTGGGTTCAGAGCCAGCACTGGGTCTCTTTTCCAAGCAGTTCTTCCAGAAGCATTTATGCCTGGCTGGCACAACTGCCCCATCCCACCAAATCACAGGGTGGGTGAGATTGGATCAGCTGGTGCCACCTGCCTGCTCCAGCAGGGCCGTCCCAGAACACAGGGCACAGGATTGTGTCCAGAGAGATCTGGAAGATCCCCAGTGAGGAGACTCCACACCCTCTCCGGTCTCTGTTCAGGGCTCGGTCACTGCACAGGACAGAAGTTCTGCCTCCTGTCCCGGGGGAACTTCCTGGGATCAGTCCCTGCCCGTTCCTCTGGTGCCATTGCTGGGCCCCCCAGAGCAGAGCCTGGGCCCTGCTTGGAGCCCTCCCTTTGGATATTCATATACACTTATACTCTCAGTCCTGTCTTCTGGAGAAGTTTTTCATCTGGCCTTTTTTCTTTCTTCTTCTTCTTTCTTTAGAACCACAGGACAGAGAAAGGGATTTCCCAAGCCCTAACTACTGCAGTCTCAGGAAACACTGTACAATCCTAGTAAAAAATCCATGGAACTGTACATTAAAATCTGCTCAGATTATTGCCTCACTTCCCTCTTACTCCTGCTGAACAGCTGTTGCAAGCACCTCTGTCCTTGAAAACTTCAGAATGCTTATCGAATTTCCAGCCTAGATGTATTCCTGTCTAAGTTATATCCATGTGTTCTTGTGCCAATGTTTTCCTCCAGTTTAATCACTCTTCTCCCTTCCTGCTGTTTACTTAATTGCTTTTATCAGCTTGATTTAAGAGCTTGTTATGATGTGGTTTTAACTGTCTTTTAGTTTGTTTCTAACTAGCCTGTACAGTGCCTCAAGGGGTTTGGCAGGGGCTTTCTGTTGCCATAATTCTCTGATTATTCTTAATCCTGCGAGCCATTCCTCTATCTGGAATGGTTTGGAGGTATTTAGAAACAGCACTGTCGCGGTGTCACCAGGTTGCTAAACCAAGAATATTCAAAACCCAGTCGCATTGGCAGCCATGAAAATTCAGAATGCAGGATTTGCATCGGGGTCTACGGGGTCCCATGAAAGTGGTGCTGTGACATTTTTCAGTTTAGAGTGACTGAACTGCTTCTTGGGCCAAGAAATTATTGGATACTGTTCAAATGACTAGGGATGTTATTCAAATATGACTGGAATCTCTGTAAAGTGTTAGCTTTCCACAGATGTGCTCAGAAAGAGCAATTATTGATAATATTCCTGCCACTGTTTAAACCTTTCTGTAAATAAATATGCATTTAGATGGCAGTGTGTGTACAAGAACGCTCTGCTCCTTTCTTGCTCCAGTATCCTGGCATTTCTCCACCAAATGGGCTTTGTGCCAGGAGGTAAATACTGTCCCTTTCTGTTTACTCCCATTTGGAAAGGTAATTCGTGCAGCTAGAGGGTGATGACTGCATCTTTTACACTGTGACTACCTAAACCACCAGCAGTTCATGGAAGGGTTTTCCCTGTGAAAGCATCACACCAGTGATGTGTCTGCAAGTTTGGTATCTTGTACTGAATTGCTGGAGCAGTTCCCCTCAGAGCAAATCCCTGGATGCCTCCCCTTTGCTGGGACCCTGCAGCCTGGCTGTGGGAGCAGGGGAGAGAGAGCTGCAAGCTTTCCATGTACCTGCTTTGCCTCTCCTGAGCCAGCAGACAGCACGTGTATTTGATTTATTTAATGAATGGGAGTCTAATTATAAAGCAGAGGAAATCACTGAAGCATAAATTTATGGGCTGCCTGAGTTCACCTCCCATGCTGGCAGAAATCAGTGGTGGGAGTCGGTGTTAGCAGTGGCAAAGATGTCGGGGAAGAAGGTGGATACCTGCAGGTTTTCCATGACTCCTGGGTGGAGGGGAACAGGGATGAGGAGGTGCCAGCAACAGGAGAGGCTCAGCTGGCAATGGCTTTCAAGTATCTCCTTGAGTCCAGGATGTTATGACAAGAGAAATAAGGAGACTTGGACAAAAGGTCCAGCGTGTTCTGACAGCAGCCTGTCCCTCTGTTTGGATATAGCATGAAAAACTGAGTCATAGAGGGCTGCAGCTATACACTGCAACTTTGTGCCCATTTTTGGCTACATCTTGAATTACAAAAATTACAATGACTTCTTAGAAAGGAAATCCTTGCCTTTCTACTAATATGCTGTAATATTCCTGGAAGGGAGCCAATGTGTCGATTTAAGTACCCTCTCAAAGTGCGAGGGGCTGCGCTATTTCCAAGTCCCAGTGCCAGCTCGAGCCTCTCTGGAATGTGTGCCAAAGTCTTCCCACCGAGAAGAATGCCTCACATTAAGCGTGTCATCCCTGGGCTGGCCCTCAGCTCCTTCCCCAGCTCGGGAGTCTCAGCTTTAACCTTCATTCCTGTATCCCATTTCCCAGCCCCATGGAAAAAAAATGCCATGGAAAGCTCTCCCCTCGCCCCCATCATCCCTTTACACATTAATGTGAAATGAAACATTCTCATGGTTGGCTGTTGAACAAGAGGCAGAAATTCCTGCATGAGGAATTTTAATGTCACATTTCTTTCCTAACCTAGATGCTGCTCAGTGTGCTCGCCACTACAGCTTAGAATTTGTGAGTGCCCAAGGACACAGACTTTCAGAGGCAACCACAAGTTTGAAAAAGTCCAAATTTGAGCCCACAGGATGGAAAGCAGAAGTTTTGTCTGCGTAAAACGTATTTCAGAAAGACTTCCTGAGACAGGATATCTCTGTCTTCAAGAATATCCCCAGACTTGTGCAGTAACACATTTAGAAACCCAGTTAACCATCAGGCACTTGTAGTTTAATGGAAATAAAAGTACGGCTCATTTGAAGGCCTGGCTGATGGAAACTGAAGCCCTAAGAAGAATATAATCAGACATATTTTCAAATTAAGCCTAAATTTTTATGTGTCCAAACAACTATTGATGATTCCTGAGTTGGACATTGAGAAATTTAATCTGCTTTGTATGAGTTTTTTAAAACAGCAAAATATTCACCTCCATCTCGACTTCTTTGGGCCTGCAAGCACAGAGCAGGAGATTTGACACTTCTTCTGTAAAAAGGGGAATGGGAATTGTCCTTCCATAATCACTACTGGCTCTGCTGATTTCCCTAGTTTCACTTTCCCTGACATGCTGGGTGTCTGTTGTAGCAGGAAGATGAATTTGAGAATGTCTTAATTCACAATTAATTTAAGTAACTTTCTCAAGTACAGGAGTGGGGGAAAAACCAAGCCAGTCTAAAGAATTAAAGGACAACTGCTAAAAAAAATAGGCTTGTAAAAACAGGTATTTTAACTCTGTTTACAGTTTAAGGAGAAAGAGTTTTAATACTTTTCTTTGACAAGATCAGTAATTACAGAAGAGAAGAAAATCTTAATATCCTTTAAATTATCTAGATCTTTCTTTTTAAGACAGACTAGGCCAGGAAATCACAGATTTGGACAAAAAAATACAGGATATCACAACTTAATAGCAGTGGCAAATTCACAGGAACTTCACACTGGTGTGAAGACAGGTAGAAGTCTTCTAGGAAAACAAGACTAATAGCCCTAATTTTGAAAAGAAAAAAAAGTTTAATAACCCATTTTCCCATGTTCTGAGGTCTGAAAGGTGAGAGCCACCATGGTAAAACTGTGATATTTTACCCCATACTTGGTTATCATTTTAGCATCATTCCCAATCACATTTGATAGGTCTCACTCTTTAGTGGTTTGGGCTTCTTGCTTTTGCTTTAAAAAAGTTTAGAGAGATAAAGGATTAAGTATCCTTGACCTCCCCTGGATGTGTGAAATCCAGACAACTTGCTTTGAATTTTTCTATTTTTCTTGTATTATTCCATCTTGTATTCAGTCCCTCATTTTTTCTTTGCAATTAACATGGAAACATCAACTTTTCTTCCTGGTTTTTATTTTGATTTTGTTTGCGGGGCTTTATTGAGGGTTGGGTTTTTTTCATATTGGGTTGGATTTTTTTGGTTTGGTTTAGTTTGGTTCGGTTTGGTTTGGTTTGGTTTGGTTTGGTTTGGTTTGGTTTGGTTGGTTTTGCTGGGGTTTTTTTGGGGTTTTTTTGTTGTTTTTGTTTTAATTAAGAGATATAGCAAAGGAGATCCTCTGCTGCTGTAAATCAGGATAGTGTTAGGAATTCAAACAGAGTGTTTTGAGACTGAGTTAGGATCTAGTGTTTAGGGACTGTGGATATAGGGTAAATTAACACAAACAGGTTTCTGCACTTGTTAACCACACAGAAAGATAACAGAGTAGGCTGAGAAAGAAAAAAAAATGTATATAAAAAACAATGCATGAATGCATAAATATTATTTAAATGTATTTTCATGTAATAAACATATATTAAAAATAAATATAAAAATATAAATGCACTATTAATTCCTTTACATTTACAAAATGTGAATTTAGTGATAATGGCTATTTACATTTATTAATATTCATAGTTAATGTATTTACAGCAAAAATGTTGCTTATTTGCTGGTTTTTGTAGGAAGAAAAAGGCATTAAGGATTGACTTTAGAGCTGGGAGAAGATATGCAGAATAACACAGATCAAAATTTGGAAATCCACATCTGCACATCAGGCTGACCATGAATGACCTTGGAGCGTCTTTTGACAAATTGTCCTTGGGCATAATTGGCGATGAAGTAATAAAACTTGAAAAAGCCTGTGCTGTCAGTTAGGAGCTTAGAGAGAAAAAGCCTTCCCTAAAGGATAACTTGGCTTCTTCTTTTTCCTAAAGGAAAAAAACCAGTTGGGGACTCACCCTCAAACACGGAATCACAGGACCATTGAGGTTGGAAAAGAATTCCAAGGTCACTGAGTCCAACCTGTGACTGATCCCCACTGTGTCAACCAGACCACAGCACTGAGTGCCACGTCCAGGTGTTCCTTGGACACCTCCAGGGGTGGGGACTCCACCACCTCCCTTCCAATGTTTCTCAACCCTTCCTAGGAAAAAAATTGCTCCGGATGTCCGACCTGAACCTCCTCTAGTGCAGCTTGAGGCCATTTCCTCTTGTCCTGTCAAACATGGCACAGCCTCAGGATTATGGCCGCACAGAGGAGGAGCTAGGACAGGCTTGACCTTTCTTTGGCAAGTGAGAGGACCAAGTTGCTTGGAGCTTCCACAGAGAACCTCTGAGCACATTTCCCAGAGTTTCTTTGTTCCTACACTGTCTTTAACCTTAGGCACTCATAGACACATTGACTTCTTTCCAGAGAGGTTTGATCTCCCCTCTTGGCTATACTGGTGAAAATCCAGAAACTCCTTCAGAAGTAACCTAGGTTTTGATCTTTGATTGACTTTGGCTACCAAGGGAGCTGATCCTGCAGGATGCTGAGCCCAGCTGTTAAAACTGAAGGGTTTGGTTGTGATTTCACTACTTCAAACCCCTGGTTTAATGGGGCGAGGGACCTTTCCACGGCCACAGCAGCAGCTGAGGGAAGTGACCCCCACAGAGGACTGAAGTGACCCCCACGGAGGACTGGGCCTGTGGTTTGTTTATGGAAAACCGATCCGCGGCTGGAAAGCCGGAGTGGTGATTACACAGAGCGCTCGCCGGCTCCCGCTCCGTCCCGTGCCAACAACAACAGCGCAACGCTCCGAGTCAAACCTGCTCACGGAGCCGGGGCTGAGCAGAGGCAGCAGTCAATGGATGGGACTCCTGCCAGCTCCCAGACAGCCAAGGGTGTTTTTTTCCTTTTTAATTCACTCGGATCACGCTCGTCTCCAATGCTGGGTGCAATTCGGAGGTGCCGCAGGAATCCACCGGGAATGTTTTGAGAGCTTTGGCACCATCCCCAACGGCAGCAGAGACCAGCCACTCGGTGTTATCTCCTTCCTTTGTCCATCCCATGACACTTTCCAGCTCCTCTCAGCTTCTAATTTAACCTTCCCATGGAACAGTGTAATGCAGATTATTTTACTGTGTCTTCGCTTTTAAAATTGGAACGTTTGCGTTTCCTTACCCACACTGATCAGCGAACTTGAGGCACAGGTGATGTGGAGGGAAGAGTCAAGAATATAAATGTTACAGATAGAAGAAATGGTTAGATTTAAGCACAGTTACCTTTAATAACCCTGTATATATATTATAAACATATATATACATATATTTGCTTTAATATCAAGTGAGATGTATACATGTATAAGCTGCTTACGAGTACTCTCTGTAAAAATCAACTTTTTAAAAGACATAAATGCTTGTTGAGGGCCAAACAGCTCCTAGTTCGTCATCACTGGAAGGTGTGATAGAAATAGAAATAAACCTTTGAAAGTCACCAGGTAATTTTTTAAACTCTCCTGCTCATCACTAAAAGAAGAAAAAGATCATGGGAGTAACAAGGAAAAGGAGTTCAGAGGCCAGCACGCTGGAAAAGCAAAACTCCTCACCTGCAAAAAATCAATACATTTTTAATTGAATCCTCAGCTTCTTCAATTCCCACAAAGAAATCATTTCTTTTTAAAATTTTGCCGTTGCATTTAGGGAGGGAAAAGCTTAGCCAGTTGTTTATTCGGGGAACACAAGCAAAAAGGTGTAAATTTTAATGCTACAAATTCTTGTAGCTCCACTGAAGCGAAAGAAACAGCTGCTTACACCTGCTGCTGATCTAACACAGCTTAGCACCTTTCTAAAACATCTTCTAATGTCTCCAAGCACTCTCTTGTGGTTTTGTCATTTTGTTTTAATTAGATAGGGGGAAAAACCCTCTAGAAAGATAAAGGCAAAAGCTTCAAGGAATGGAATGCAAAGATCTGCGGGCTAAGGGAAAAGAAAACATCAATTTTTAAACAAGGACAAAAAAAGACAAAAATTAAGAGTCAAACTGTGGGTTTATTAATACTATTCGGAAATTGCAAAATATTTTAAGTGTAAAGCACCCAAAATTTTGGACTAAAATAGAATACAAATAAATTTATATGGAGAAATGGATCAGAGGTACTATTTGTAACATTTTAAGAGAGTATTTGACTTTATGAAGTTGATACTAATAAGATTTGCTTTACATTTGTTCAAAGAGCCAAAACGCTCCTCACCATCTCTCATTCACATAATGAGAAACTAGAGGCAGAAAATCAGCATTTATTATGCTTTTAAGACTGTTGAGAACTGAACTGAGGAGCACTTTACCCCTCTGATGTCTGTCACCAACATTTTTGTTGATCTTGGGGTTAAATATGATCAATGGAATGAGTTTGGCCTGCATAGGAAACTTGTAATAACCTGAACCACAGCTCCCAGGAATATCATAGAGAAAAGGGACAAAGAGAGAGCCTGATTAATGTGAAACTAACCCAGAAGAGACAATTCTGCTTAAAACATATTTAATGTTTCAGCATAACTAACATATTACTATTTATCTTGCCTTTTTTTTTTTAAATATATACTTCCATTCTTTTTTTTTTCCTCCTCTAGTGAACAACCAAGAAAAGCTTGGAGAAAACTCTTTTTTTTTCCTTCCTGAAAAGTAACGCAGTGGTTTTCATTGAAATTCAGACAAGTAGTGCCAGGCAAGTGTCCAATTTATGCCATGGTCTCTTCTGTATCACTCTAGCAATGAAGAGGAGATATAACATGGGCAAGAAATTACATTGGGTTCACCAGTTTTATTGATCTGGTTTTCAGCTGGGTGTAAAGCAATTTTATTCCCAGTGCGTTTTAACTCTGGAGCACAAAGAGAGTTTCTGGACTGCCTAGGATTTGATAAAGGGATCATTTTACCTCTCTGCTGTTCACAAGGCAGTGAAAGGATCAGTAAACCTCCTCACGAAGCCAGAAGACTTTCACAACAATATCTAGTGGAAGGAAAAGGCCTTTTTGCTCCATGTCTTTCCGCCACAAACCCAGAGCAAGAGCAAGGATACTTCCCAGCGGAACCGGCAGCCGCCAGCGAGGGAACAGTGTTTATCCACTTCCCTGGGAGCCGAAGTGTGCTTTTCCACTCTTGTTATGTTAACCTCTGATACCGAATGTTAGTCTTGCCTGCCCTGTGTATGACATTGGCAGGCACAGGGGAGTAACAAAAAAAAAATCAAGAAGAAGAGATCATTTTGGCTCTTCACAGCAAAACAAGAAGGAAGGAGTTTGTGCATCCCTTCAGCTGCTAAACTGTGACCTCTCAAGGTTTTCTGTCTGTGTTGTCTCAGTCATATCCATTCAGAATGCAGGAGCTCCAGTGCTTAATCCATGCTTGCAAAGTGGACTTTTTGCCTGAATCTTAGCTATGGAGTGCCCAATCATGTGGATCTCCTTCAAGAGAGGTTATTACAAAATATTCAGGATCAGATTTCCCGCATCATTTCCACTGTACCGGGCCAGAACAGATTTATGAAAGCGAGTTAACTTTTTAATAATGAGTGGAAATCTGTCAATTAAAATACCATTTTTGCAAGAAGTACATAAGTATAAGGTAAGTATTGTGGTAGCATGATATTCTCATTTTAGTTTTTCAATCTTTTAGCTTAAAATACCGACTGAACACTGTTTTAATATCTGATTCGGATTGATCTTACTGATAACTTTTAAGGTTTTAAGTGGACTTTAAATCTGAATCCTTTTGAGTACAAAAGTTGCAAAACCAAAATAATCTTTGAAGTAGAATTTTCAGTAGTAGAAACTTTTCCTCATGTAAAATATTACTGAAATATTTTTGTTTGCTCCTTTGTTTCACAGAAACAAAACTGTTGTGGTTTTGGGGGGTTTTTGGGTTTTTTTTTTGTTTTTTTTGTTAAAATACAGTGGCAAAGCAAACATCTCACCTGAGATTTGGAAACATCCAGTACCAGCACCAAAAGTTCGTGATAATCTGGGAGCACTGGTAAAAAACTATGTTTTCATGTCAGAGCTGGACTCTGGCTGCACTTTTTAGTAGCAAGGATGACTCTTGAATTATAGCTTTTAACAACTGGCCTGAGTAGGCAGCAGTGTAAATAATTGCAAAAGTGACTGTGCCTCAGGCCATGGTAGAAGAGGTAAAGTCATGCCTTATCACCTTCCTCCGCCTGTTGACATGATTTTACAGCCTCAGATTGCACGTAGTGTTATCTTTGTTTCTCTAAATTCCTCTGACTGCAGCTATTCTTGTTCTTTTCAGTCCTATTTACTTTTCCAACTAGCTGTTTCATCCCTTCTTTGTCTTCTTGTTGGCCTCCCACTTCCTACACTCTACTACTAAGCTTTTTTCCCCAAAAACCCCGGAACTGTTGTTATAAAAGAGTAGGTGATGCATTAAACCTTTAGCTGGGACCCCAGACCTCGTGTTATATGCGCAAAGCCACGAGTGCAAAGCACAGGGAGGTGGAATTTTCTGTAAAAAGGGATCAGTGACAGGACCTGCACAGCAGCTGAAAGGATAGATCAGCCCTACAGAAAGAGTCACAGAATCACTGAGGCTGGGAAGGACCTCCAAGATCATCCAGTCCAACCCGTGACCAAACACACCACTGCATCAACTAAACCAGAGCACTGAGTGCCACACCCAGTTGTTTCTTGGACACCTCCAGGGATGGGGACTCCACCACCTCTCTGGGCAGCCCATTCCAGTGTTCAGGAAGCCCTTCAGTGCATCCCACACAGCCATCCACGAGACTGACCCAAGCATCAATGGCTATCCAAGCTCCACAGCAGGGTGTGTGCGGGGTGATTTAACAGCACAAACCATTTCTGTGTGAGCAGGGACACATCTACTGCATTTAACAAGCAGCCCAAGGATAATCACACACAAATTTTGCATGTTCTTCATTTTATTGAGCTGATTCAGGATCCCATCCCTGGGAAAAACAGGGTGAAGCATGGAAATTGCCTTAAAGAACTTGAGACTGCAGCAGAACTGACATGTGGCATTTCTCTCAGTGCAAAGTAAGGCATGCTGCATGGTCAGTTTTTCCCAAGTGAAACAATTCCCACTTGCTGTAGGTATCACATCACAGGACAAAAGCCTCTGTGTGGGGGGAGGACTCAAAACTGCGTTGCATGCTAGGAAATTTGTAGGTTCTAGCTGGGCATTTTTGGGGTTTTCTGATATTTGCTCACTTTACTGGCTCAGTAAGACCTTCAGATCTGTTACCTTGTTAGATACAGTGCAACATCCATTCTTTTCTTGAGATATTTCAAAAAAATAGAAGCAATGCATAAAAGAAGGGGGAATTTTCAAAAATTAAGGGAAGATACAGGGGAGGTATCAAGGTACAATGACAAAAGTGAGCTAATCCCTGAGGATGTGGAGTTTGGTATGGACGAATTTAAAAGAGTGATTATTTGTTTAACATTCTGGGCCTAGCTCAGTATAGTCATGTTTCCATAAAGAAATCAGGGATTCCTGGAGTTCTGCTTTATTTGGGGTTGATGAGAGCCAAAATATCTGTCTCTATCAGCTGAGGTCTGTCTGCAACACTGATGGCTGCCTTGATGCAAGAATAATCTTTAATTTCAGAAGAAGTAGACATGCAAAAGAGTTTTATTCACTTTCAGGATAAAAATTTCATATTATTCACTTCATAATATTTAGGCAGAGCCCACAATAATTAAGGGAAAGCCAAGATGCATCCTTAGACTATAAACACTGCCATATAAACTGTCCTTAACACCTCTAGATTCAACTCCTTACACACATTTCAAGCAATTCTACAGCATAATGATGTCTTGCTTTATATCAAAAGCAGAGCTTGCAGGGATAGAGGCTGTCTTTAACAAACCCTGCTGGCTACTGAGACAAGCCATACTGGGGAATTGCCTCCAGCAGGAACTTCTCAGCAAAGGGAAAAAGCATTGAATTTACCGCTGAAGGAAAGATAAAAATCAAACCCAGCATGTGCACTGGAGAGAACATACATGCCATAACTTCATAACAGTCCTAAAGCCCCATAAATTTTCCTATTGTTGCTTGTGTGACCAAGCTCGTATGACTCATGGATTAGGCTGTGCCAGTCAGGGATGATTGTGTGACCATCCCCATCTTCCTGCAATAAACACTCTCTGTGTCCTCTGCTCAACGCGTGATTTCTTCATTTTCCTCCCTTGCAGGGCAGAAACCTCAGTTGCTATTCTGGTCCTTGATAAAGGAAAGGCTCAGCTGCAGAACTGGAATGAGACACGGGACAGACAGCAAAACATGTGAGTAGGAACCTTTTACACAACCACAGGCGTGGGTTAAACATCGATGATATTTGGGAAGAGAGAGATTTGCCACGAGCATGTAGCAGAACAGAATTTGGCATGAGCTTCCTCAGAGGGAAAAGAATTCCTTATAAACGAAGACCTTAGCCTAAACTTAGCTCCAAGCAAGGACAGCCTGAAGCACAATCAGCCTCAAGTGTCAGTAGTACGATTCAATCAAAAGAACGTGACGGATTTTTCCATCCAGCCCTTTTTTTTTTTACCCACAACTCCCATGATGAGAGATGGGGTCAAAAGCCATAAAGTCTTCAGACTGAGAAGAAATTATAATTTTAAAACCCTCCAAGCCTTTGCTTTTTGCCTTATTCCCCTTGACTCCTAACAGGCTGAATTTGTCCTTCCAAATAAAACTGGGGAAGAATGGAATGTGGCTGAAAAACATTTGTCTTTTTACTTGGTTTTAAAAAAGATATGCTTGGCAATGAAAAAAAAGGTAATCTCTTTCCTTGAGTCGAGGTTAAGAAAAGGCTCTGAGCATGCAAAAGACTCCATTGCCTGTTCACACAGCTCCTAAGGAGTGGTTTTGACTCTGTTGTGCCTGCTTGATCCCGCGATCCATCTCTTGTGCTGGATGCAGAGCATCAGGACATCCGTTCCCTGCCGGAGGAAAGCGGCATCCCTCTGGGGATGGGCTTGGAACGGTCCAGCTGCCAGGCCTGCCTGGAAGCTGCTGGGGGCACCATCATTTGAAACAGTCCCAAATCAATCCAGGGACTTCCTAATTAGCTCACAGACAACCCCAGTGATCCTAAACTTAATGCTATAGAAAGATGCAGTAAATGATTTACCTACAGACCCTCAAAGAGTACTTAGTTACTTGTGTGTACTAGGCTTGGGAAATACCTTATTTAAGAAAAATATTTAAAAAAAGATAGGTCAGGATGGACAGAGAGCACACTTTGGCCCAGAGCTGTTTCAAACCCCCTGCCTGTACATCTGCACTGGCTCAAATGGGACTTTCAGTTTTCGGCTGCCTGAAAGCTGATCCACACCACGTTTGCTGCCCTGCCCCTCCTCCAGCAGATGTGATTTCACACTAAGGTTTTAGGGAATTAAAATGTAGAAGCTCAGCCAAATGGGCATCAGCATCCATCAGATAAAAAGTTTGAATAAAAATTGCTTTAATTCAAATAAGATTGCCTTGTAAGGACACAACACACAAATATTAACTACAGGGGATACAAGCCAGCGCTGAGAAATGTCCCACCGACTTCAGCAAGCTGACTTCTGCTGTAAGATACACCTTGTCAGCTCTACTTTGAACCAAGACTTTTTCTATTCCAGCAGACAGAAAGAAGAAACTTAACTAAATTAGTTTATGCAAAATATCATTGCCCTGTTGCATTTCCATCGTTACACCAACTTTTGCTGCTGCTTGCAAGTGAGTGAGCTTCTCTTTTCACAGGGTGTTTTACCACTCAACCTTTCTTTGCTTTGCCCTGCCCTGTTTTCTATTTCTTCTGGCACTGCCCATTGAGAAGAGCACCTGTATTTGACACTAAGAGCAGGGATAAACACAGAGGTCAGGACACGTTTCCATGTGGCTGGAGTATGACTGGATGTGTGGTGTGGAACTGAGCCTTTCCTCTCAGTGATGGGTAATCTGCTTGGATCTAACAGATGCCAAACCAGCAGCGGTCTGAGCCCCTTCCGTTTGGAACTGCTTGACTTAGTGGTATTTATTTTTATCTTTATTTTGAAAAATATTAATTTGTTGTCGTTTCTTTCGTCCTCTTTCAACGTTCTCCAGCTATTACAGTTCCACTGCACCTGAAAGATGCAGAAGCACCAGTCCAAGAGGGAACACCAGTACTGTGGTTTACCTCCCTCTGGGAAAATTTCCCCATGATAAAGACATTGAGTGTCCCAAACCAAGTCATATGAATAAGTAGTACAAACTTCCTGAAGGATTTCACTGGGAAGCTTTCTTCAAAAGCTATGCCAGAGTCCTGAGTACAAGATGTTCCTGAAAATATTTGCTTTCTGTGATGGTGTAACTCAGTCATGGGAGAGATGGGGGGAGAGAAACCACCTAGACCTTCCCTTGCCCTGGGCAGGGCCAGTTACAGGCTTGTGAGTCCTGACTGATTTCTTTACTCTGTTGGGGTTTTTCATCGTATTTTAAACTGCATCACACATTTAATCATTGCCTCTGTAATTTTCCAGGTCTTCTCTGACTTGAACGTGGTCAGAACTGAGTCCCAGCATCCCACCTGACAAAGTCCTGACCAAGCACTTTATGCATCTCCTTATATGTCCCAGTGTAGAATTTATCTTCCTCACAAGTGAATGGTGCTGTGACTCCAAATCTTCTCTTCCTCCATCACTGAAAACTGAAGGCACCTTTTCCCAGTTCTAGCATAAGTAATGGAACCAAACTTCTTCATATGGTTTTAATTTGATTTTTTTTTCCTTAGAATTTTTCTTACTGATAGTCATGCAATTCTCTTCAACTAATTTGGAATCACAACAAATGAGTAGGGGTTCAAAGTATGCCCATAATAACAAGGAATATATTTTCTTTCCCAAAATGTTGCCTATCATCAACATATCTGAATTATCAATATAATTCAGAAACAATCTTGTTTCTGAATTATTCCTGCAATAAAGACCATCTCTGAAAATAAATGGATGCCATCAGAAAAAGGTAAGTATTACATAAGTCCAAAATGTGAGCTAAGCTGATAAGTGATGTAACACATTAGTACAGTGGAGAGATTTGTAATCACCCATAGTTCTATTGCTAAAACACAGCTATACATTGGAGAATGTAAATCCCCTTTGCACATCACTTTAATACAGAGTTTTATTTTGATAGAGGAGTACAGATCCCTACATTTCCTTTGAAATTAAAAATATTTGTAAAACAATTAAAATTTTGGTCTGGACACTGTTACGCTGTGTGTGTGTAAAATCTTTGATGCCAGAAAGTGATAGTAGTTGTACTTACTAGGTGCATTTTAATGCATCTGGAGGTTATTTTAATTAATACTATCATTATAATCCCATTTAATCTCACTTTGCTAATTCTCTGCCAAGGAAATAGGTTTGAAGGTGAGCTGCATAAAAGCTGACTCTGTAAAATGCCCTTCTTTTAGGGAAAGCTCTGAAGAATAATGGCTTTCAGGGTGTGACCAGAATTCCCGCTTATTTAAGTGCATTATTCCCATCCTCCCTCCTGGCATGCCTACAGCTCTGGGTACACATTTTACACTGTGTCATCTTTGACCTACCATGTTAATTGTTATGAGCTTTCCTAATTATCTTTGAGAAAGAGGAAAAGCTACAGAAGACAACTTTCCAATAAACGTGTAACAGAACCAAGTTTGAAGTTCTTTGTGAATCTCGCTTGGAATTTCTTTCTAGTACTTCTCATTTGTCTACCCTGGGTGCAAGTGAGGATACCAATGAGGTTTCAGAAATTCCTTCAGCTCTGAAATGGTATCATTGATATTCTTAAAACAATATTTAAATAATGTTTAAATAAATAATTTCTATTCTTTCCCACCACCATTTCCACCAAATAAAAACATAGCTGTATTCTTTTTTGCTTCCAACAAAACATTTGCAACGCATTTCAAGTAAAAAAAAAAATTTCTGGAGATGTTGTCAGGCCTTTTATTAAATTCTGGAAACTTGAACAAAAGTGATTTTGGCATTTGAAAGGTGAACAGCCTCCTGTACTGAAGATACCAGTTAGTCAAAATGCTCAGAGCTAATCTTCTCCTCCCACTCCTTCTTCCTTGCCTTTGCTTCAAACCCACCATCTTAAGAAGGCAGGACCATAGGGCTGGAACACATTTCCATCCCAGGTAAGTGCATTTGTCAATGTATATTAAAACCAACCACGATGGGAACTGCTCAGACTCGCTGAGGCACTTGTGGCGTCCCTACAGTCCCTTTTGGGGATCTGTTTGGGATTTCAACCACAAAGTGGTGCTGTTGCAAAAGCTAACCATTATAAAACAGGCTCCCTGCTTTTAGAATGACCCAAGGCATACATTAAACCCAATAAAATTTTCATGTATTTGCATACTCACACGCATCTCTTGCCTATAAATATGCAATTTTTTATCATCAAACGGAATCACAGCAGTATCTGTTAATATGTAGAGAAAAATACATGTCTTCAAAGTATATAAAATATCCCATGTTTTGAAGTCTGGTCAAGTGCCTAATTAATCAGATCAATGTCTTGTAATTATCCCAGTTAAAATCCCCAGAATTCAAAGATGACTTTCTCGAGCACGCTTTGAGCAATGTTTCAGATTCTTCAAGACAGAACAGGGACTTGTTCAAAGTATTATTACTTTTTTTTTTTTTTTGCCATCTCAGAACCTCAGATCCAAGGGCGACAGATAAAATAAGGTGACCATTCGGGAGCTGGATTGCTTCCCATTAAAAATTCAGAAACCTGCTTAAAGCGGAAGAGAAATCCACCCATGCTAAGGGTTAGCACGAGGGGAAAAACCACCCCGCCCCCAGAATAACAGCTGAAGATGTAAAAATACCTGGAAAAAAGCAGCTTCAGAACAACAGAAACATCTGTAGGGGAAAGGTTGGAAAACTGCAAGGACCCAACACATCTCCATTTTCCCTGGCTGTGAAAACAGGCCGTCTACAATGCTTTTTGCAGTGCACACATATTTGGCGAGATTAAGGTGTCACATCTCAAATTACAAGGCGTCTGATTGCCCACAGACCCAGACACAGGGCAAAACCCCTCCACTCGTGCAAGCTCTGGGAGGTTTGCCTCCCATCAGAGGCAGGCAGCCCCTCTGCCCAGGACTTTTGCTTCTAGACTTCTTCTTTTGCTGCTTCTTTTTTCTTTTTTTTTTTTTTTTTTTTGCCTGCTGCAAATGCGAACTTCCCGGGCTAGGGCTGCCTTCAGAGGCTTAACCCTTTGCCTACCTCCAGAGGAACATTCACCAGCCACGGGGAAGTTTTCTATTCCTAGCACTGTTTGTCTACTTCAGGAGATTAAAAGCTGAGTCACATTTTAGGCATTTCTCAGATCTGACTGCAGTGCCTGGGCTGGGTGGGGGACACACAGGATTTAATTCGAGTTCCCTCCTGTTAGCTGAAAAAGCTCTAAATGAGATGGAAACAGCATTCAGGAACAGGGTGAGACAAAACCCACTGGAACTGGAGTTTTTCAAGTTTGAGCAGTTGGGGTTTTTTTGATTGGCAGAGCAGCAAGTTTTAGTAGAGAATTCTTAGGAGGCAGAGGTGAAAGGTGACTTTTGTTCTCCATCTGGACAACATGCGACTCAGGCAGAACTCACGAGGCAGATACAAATTGTGGAATCCCCTAAACAGGACCATTTAAATGGCAGAATCCCCTAAATGGGACCATTTTATGCTTGAAAAAATTCACATAAAGGACAACTGCCACTAACGATACTCTCTGTATTTCAATCTATGGTGGCAAATATTTCAATAAAACTGTGACAACTCTCCAGGTAGATTAAAATGTCTTAAAGGAGATGGTACAAAGCTTTGACAGCAAGAGAGGGCCAATTATCTTTACACAGGGAGGGGAAAGAGAAAAAATTCCCTGGTTAAATAGAAAAAGAAAAAAACTTCATGAGCTAGTAAAAGAAGTATTCTTTAAGGAAACAATCTGGTGACCCTCAAGATTTAAAGTGTCACCTCGTGTCTTATATGACCACGTTCTTATGATTATGACTTGCTCAATTATGCTCGAATCAAACAGAAAAGAAAGATGACTTAAGCATGTAAATTTAGAGGGAGACTTAGAGGCATGCAGCTAAATTTATCAGCCATCTCTGTGAGCGATCTCTCTAAATAAAAAGTTTGGGAACCAGTCGCTGCTGGTTGCTGATGAACTTTCCATGTTTTTGGCACTTGCCATCCTTAATGGACGAATCTGCGAGTCAAAACAGGAGGAACTGTACACAAATCCATCTTAAGGTCTGCTCTTAACAGTGGATGTTTCTCCCAGTACTTTTTCTCGTGTCATGGCGGGTGACTTCCTCCACAGGAATGCCGACCGAAGAAATAAATTTGTCAAAGATTTGCAAATAATAGGAAAAAAAATAAATTAAAAGAGAAGCCGGAGTGAGAGAGCAGGGGCTCATGGCACTTATGTGTCTCTATTTCACCTGTTTGACGTGTCCTATAGTGGCTCGTGAGCAGGGGTGGGAGCAGCAGCACATGCTGGCAGTGTGCATGTGTGTGCATGTGGGAGACAGAGGGAGCGTGGGGGACAGAGGGGCGGGAATGGGGGAGTGGATGGACCATTAGAGTGCAAACGCAGAGACATTCCTGCAATAAAATACTCGTCTGCTGAGAATCGCAGTCTGGAAGGGATGGTGGTGATTTAACAAAAGAATTCTCTAAAATGTTCCCTGGTGCTAATACTGTTCTTAATAATGTGAAGAGGTTTTGCCAGGAAGAGGAATAAAACCATCAACTGGGTTTAAAAAGAAAAGAAAGAAAATAGGCACAGGATGGTTTTTTTAGAGCACGCAGGGGGAAAAATGACCTTTACAACGGTTTTGTCATTTTCAAAAAAATGCCTCATTCTCTGAATTTCCCCAGCCAGGCAAGGTTGTTATAAATGGTAGGTAGGGAAAGCAGAGTGTGGCAATAAAGGGGTTAATTCACGGAGCACAGAGCCATCTGGCTGAGCTGGTTTGTTATAATCGAGCAGATTATGTTCACGGGACTCAGAGTTTAAGGCTCCTCTCCCATAGAGCAACTCTGCACAACCCAAGCAGACCAACTTCGGGACTTTGAATGAACGTATTTACATCCACCTTTCTCTTCATGTCGACTTTTCTGGAAACATTCACACGGATGCCATGGTTACTCCTACCACGGTAAGGGAAATTTGACGTTTTCTAATAGGGTCCTAAGAGGGCAGGGAGGGGAGGGGGGGAGAGGGGTCCTTTAAAGAAGTATAATGGGGAGGAGGTGGGGGTCTTGTAAGCGGTAGATGTGTCCCAAATGTTGCCTTTCCCATTGTGCCTCCTCCTTCCCCCACCCCTACTTGCCCTATAGTTTGCTTCAGTCCTGAGGTTCCCCTCTCCTCCTGCTCCTCACGCTGTTGTTCGGGTCCCTGGAAAGAAAGCGGTGGAGGAGAAATACGAGGTGCTACAGGAACCCGATTTAAGAGGCAAAAGCAAAGGAGACTTTTTGTTTTGTTTTAAGAGGGAAACCAGCAAGTTCAGATATAACAAAAGGGGTTGAAAATCTTGACCGTGGATTGCAAGAACCAGCTTCAGCACACATAGCATGCTCGCCCTCCGGCAAAGTTAGAGCCCATGACAAGCAAAGCCAAAATTCCCAATTTCTAGACCTCGCCTGCCTCAGGTAACCAGCTTCACTGGAGCTTTCGTATTTTGTGTGTGTGCCAGACACTGGAAACCCTGTTCATGACCTTTGAATCAATCCTCATTCTCCTCAAACCCAAACGCTAAATTCTCTGGGAAGAGCTGGAGATCAAAAGATTCCCTGCACATCTGTGTCTAGGTGAAAAAGATACACTCGCTCTGTGCTGGAATGGCAGGGAAACTATTCTTGCATTGCAGCTCCCAGCGTTTGGTGAGTGCCTTCTAGGAATGCAGCACACAACTAATCAACAGAGATGCACATCTAGAGAGCAAAATAGAAAGCTGTTTCTCATCTAAACAGCTGAAATGCAGCTTAAAGCGTCAGTTACTGGCGAGTCCTTATGGAGACACCAAACTGCTCTTAGCTAAGAGGGGAAAAAGTCCTTGAATGGTTTAGATAGTTTTCTGATCAGTTCTTAATCCTTCATTAAAATAAACGGGAAAGCTCTGTGCTGGTCCTATCTCTCGAACTATAAATATGCAGTATCTGGAGAGATGGATATTTTGGATTGAATAGGGCTGCCATGCGCACATTCTCTGGTTCCTATATTGCAAAACCAGTTATTTAGAGATGACTCTGTGTGTGAGGGGGGTTGCTTCTCCCCCTCCCCCCTTTTTAAATAGACAGGGATGTGTGTTATATGGTCCAGACGATTGTTGTGAGCTACAGCCTCTCAGAAAACACTCTTTGCTCTCAGGCTCGTGTGATTTGTTTCATGAGGAGTGCAAATGGTATGTAAAGTTTTGCCTTTGCATTGTGCCTTCAGGAAAATATCTAGACAAGTAGGAGAGGCATTCTCAGGCGCAGAAATACCTGATACGTGGAAGCCTGCAAGTGGAGAAGTGGCACAACAAGCACCTACAAATGGGATGCAAGGAAAAGGGAAACCTTATAGTAATAAAAAAGAAAAAGAAAAAGAAAGGGAAAAAAAAAAGCCTTGCCTGACAAAAGCAGCAGAGAATGGAAGAGTTCAGCATGGTCCCAGCTGCTGGTAGTAAAAAGACCGGTCTGAGCTACACGTGTCAGTACCAGGGGCTCTGTGTGTGAGCATGATGGGGGGACAAAATCCAGGCATGCTTGCAGGTGGTGCACCCAAAACATGGGGAGAAGAGGAGGTACCAGCAGAGCCAGGAGGGGAGTGCTTTGTGTAGAAGGGTGCTATATGTTGAGGTATGCAAAGCACGTAGGTTTAAGAGGTTTTGTTTGTATTGTTCTGCTGTGAGTTGGGGTGCTTTTCTCTTCAGGGAACAAAAAATGAAATGGTGCATATAAAAGTAGGTAAAAACTGGAGGGGAGGTGCTATACAGCAGAAATAAAGTGCTACGTGTTCATTGTTGTGCACTGGGGTAATAAGGGCAGGTGAGACATGCAAAGGTGGTCAGCTTGAAAGGGAAGCTGCTGCACATCCAGTGGAAAAAGAGGATCTTTGTGGGTGGCAGAAAGTTTAGGAGCTCACAAGAGGAAGTAACACTCGAGAGAGATGGGTAAAGGTACAGGCTGGAGGCCGGGTGAGGATATGAAAGGGACATACAAGGATGGTAGGGTCTGCAAGGGGGAGGTTGGGTATCAAGTGGGAGTGGAGGGAGAAAGGTGAAAGCACAAAGGATGTTTGGAGGAGGAATTAAAATGTGAACTATTGGCTATTTGGAGAAAGGTATGGAAAATAATCAGCTACATGATGCTTGTGGGGGGCGTCAGAAGGAGACACCTTTGATTCTGTCAAGAAATAGATACGGGGATGTATTTACAAGGAAGGTATCAGAGTATGAAAGGCAAGGCTTGCATGGTGACGGAAACATGAAAACAGGAACGCAGAGGGAAAAACGAGCTGGATGGAGATAGGATGTGGTGAGGGGAAAAGGGTCCTGTAAGTATGTGAAGGGGTAACTGCTTAGAGATATTTCAGAGGAGGCTGGAAGCCTGCTGGAGTGTGCTGCCTGCCTGCAAGGGAGAGACAGAACTTGGAAAAAGCCATGGGGAAGTGGTGTGAGGAAATTCAAGAGAGTGGAAATCACAGGGCAGGATGAACTGCAACAAGGATATATAGCTATGGCAGGTGTCGAGAAGCACAAGAAAGGGTAAGAATGAAGGAACGCAGGAGGCATGAATGAGGATGAAACGAAAAGCTATGTTTTCTGTGAAGATGCCTAGGGGAGAGGTGGTTTAGAGGAGATACAGGGCAGGAGAGCAGAGAGTGAGGGGAAATTTGGGGGTGTGTTTCTTAGTAGGCAGAGAGAGGAAGTGGGGCAAAGTGGTTTGCTGAGCAGAATGGGGGATGCCTCTTTACTGGGGACTTGGAGTAACACAGGGAAAGAATGGGCAATAAGTTACAGGGGAAGCAGTTGGGCAAGGAAAGGCAAGTAAGGAATAATGGGAAGACTGTGGGAGGAGGAGAACGTACACAAACAAAAAGGAGCGATTTTCTGTTGCAACAGACGTAACAAATGTGTTTATATCTCTGTGGTAGGTACTAGCTGAGCGAAACAGCAAGAGGGAATGGAACAAATGTGCTGGTGGAGAAATGACTGAAGATATAAAGGGGTGGGAGGAGAAGGAATGGGAGGAAAAACTACCTGGAGGGCTGTATAAGCCACATGGCTGTGCTAAGGTCAAAAGTAAAGTGTGAAGTGTGTGGGGAGGCGAGTGGATTTGGGAGCTGTAGGGTATGAGGTGGAAGTGGATGGGAATGACAGTTCCTGTTACAAGGGGTGAGGAGCTCAGCGTGGGTTGACACACAGTGGTGTGAGAGCGAGGAAGGGACCTGCCGGGCTGCGCCTGCTTGCAAGGGCTGTGCAAGGGAAGGTGAAAGGAGGGAAAAGTTGTGTCTGATAAGAGAGATTTGTGCACACAGCATGCTTAAAGGAAATGAGGGAAGTACAGGTGAGGATTGCAGACCTGGGTGTGGGGCCTGGGAGAAGGAAAACTGCTTATGAGGGAAGGAAGAGTGATGAGGAGTGAGAAAAAGTTTATGATGGCTTAATCCATCTGTCATTATCTGCCTCTCGGTGTGAGGGAGGCTGTCTAAGTGTGCAAGGGGCCCCACGTGCATGCAGTGCACCAGGAGAGCAGACTGGGAGTTCAGTGCAAGGGCAGAGCAAGCAGGAGGCACAGGTAAATCCATGCAGCCCTTGGTGATAGATGCATGGATACACGGAATGCTGCTTCTGTGTGAGGGCCAGGGTGAACGCGTTCAGTGAGTGCTGTGCTTATGGGACTGGAAGAGTTGCAGGTGATGAGGACAATCCAGGAAGAAGTTTGAGGGGCCCTGGGTTGCTGTAAGGGATGAATACCCGCGTGGAAGTCCCAAAGAGCCACCCAGGAGGCCGTGCTGACGTGCAGAGTGGCTACCAGAGGCTGAGACACCACGTGTCCCCTGCGTTCGTGGCACAGCTCTCCATGTCGAAATCACTTACGTAAGGCCGGCACCAGGGGTGAGTTTCGTGAGTGCTAGGAAAGCAATGTTTGTGTTGAGAAGGAGGGTAGGAAAGGATGACTAACTGGGAAAATGGTTTGGTGCGTGGGTAGCGATAGGACCCAACGTGCTCTAGATGTACCTGCCTTCTGCCTGGCTTGCACAGCAGGCAGGCTCTCCTCCAGAGGTTTTTTGCAGGCTTTTTATGAAGAACTGCTGAATAGTCCTTAGAAAATCCTAGTAGGTTTAGCTACAATATTTAAACCAGCTTCGTTCAGAAGCGTACCAATGGACCTTATTTTCACGCATTAAAACCTTTGAATACTGCTGCTGGCACAAAAGGGCAGAGAGATTTCTCTGGGGCAAGTTCAGAGGGCTCTTGGATGAACAACCATTGGGCTGAAGCACACAGAAGGACTACAGATGTCAGTCAAAGGAAAGAGGAAAGCACTGGCTTTCTCCATGGCTTGAAGCAGTGCTGGAGAAATGTGCAGTTGGCTGAAGGTTGTAAATGTAGGATACACCTCGCATATCAGAGAGATGCACTAGGAACTTATTTCCCTTCAAAACAATTGCATTCATTGACAACAGCTCTTCTTCAAATCTGCTCTAAAAACATCTTCAAATTGTGTGGCTCGCCTAGGACTTTGGGGTTTTCCGCACTGAGTAGGAAAGTGCTTGTTTTCATCCATGCTGGTGAGAAGATTGTGAGTATCCTGTGGGATTTGCACTGGAAGAAGGCAGTCTGATCACACAGAACCTCTAAGCTTAAAAGTTGAAGCCTCTGAGCCCAGACCTTACATAACATCAGTCCCATGGACCATGGTTTGTAGATCCCTTTTCTGTTCATTGCAAGGACCAATTCCTGCTAAAATGAAAACAAGCAGCCTGTGAAATGATAAGCAATTAGTGTTCACGCAGCCATAGGTTGTGTTGGGAACACGCTGTCATGTTTTTCACACCGGTTTCCCACTGCAGAGTCCAGTTCAAGCTCTCCAGCTGGATAATTTTTCCTGGCAGTGCTCACAGCTGGTTGCAGTCTGCTGGAAGCACCTTTCTCCTCTGGTGGGAGTGAACTTCCCACCATGGCAGGCTGCGGGTGGAGGGGATGGTGAAGCAGTTGTCCATGAGGGGGAGATGCAGTCCCAGACATTGGGATTCAGCTGGGCTAAACCACACACCACAGCCTGCTCAGCCCACTGCCACCAGTGCTTCCCTGGCCTCTGACCACTCTGCTCCCTCCACTGGGAAAATAAAAATCAGACAGTGGCATCAACCTGTCGGCTGGCTGAGAAAACAGAAAGGGATGGATGGATTGTTGCAGGAAGGGGAACAAAGCAAGAGTGAGTGAGCTGTGCTCAGTGTGGAGAATGTGGGGCATTTGTGCCTGCCTGGACTCTCTGCAGCCATGACACAGCCAGAGAAATCTGCTTGCAAGGGGCTGGAACATCTGGGTGTCCATGCAGATGTTTGCGTGGCCATGTGCGTGTGTCTCCTGGTGGTGTCCAGGAGCGGCCAGCGGGAAGAGGAGTAGCGTGGGTAGGGATGATGGAGGGGGATGGCAGCTGTTTCTGCGTGGGAGACTCTTCATGCATCTGTCAGTGGGGGATGCAGGGATCAGTGGCTTTCTGAGGGGACAGATGGATGTGCGTGTGAAGAGAGAAGCGCTAAGGGTGGATATGGAGTAGTTTCAAGGTTGTGAAATGAGTGCTAGAGGGAACATACACATCTATGTTCCTGATTGTATCGTGAGCCTTAAGTCCACAGGGGAAGGGGAGTCCTCTGCAGGAAGCCTCAAGGGAGATCATACTGCCCAAGGAATTCAAAGAAAAACCTCACTGAAGCATCCACTTCAGTTCAGCCTCCTTCTCTCCTTCACACGGTACAAGCAAGGTAGAAAAGGTGGCCCTTTCCTCCAGGGCAGCAAGCACTCGAAAGATCACAGCAGGACCGTATACTGCTCCCTCTCTGATCTTTCCCTACCTCTGTCTCTTCTCCACCTCTTCACACACATGAGGAAGGGTCTTCCCCAGCTCGGCCTCTCTGTTTGTGTTTGGAATTCCCACCTGAGGGAACGCGTGACGAAGCTGCATGTGAGTGAGGATGCTGCGGTGTCGGGGAAGGCTGTGTCTGTGCATGTCCAAACAGAGCTTGCTGGTTGTCATCTCGGGCTCAGAGAAGGAGCCTGTTGGTTGCATTTTGTTGCACATGGCAAGGATGGCAGGGTATTCCACATTTCCATCAGGCAGAGTGTGAATCATTGCCGCTCTGCCCATGACTTCAGAGGGAGTCACCACTTGTGTAGCCATGAAAATGCACAGATCCTGTGGAGCAAGGTCCACTTGTGCTATCTGTTACAAAAACCTGCACCAGAGGTGATGAAAGCACTCTGGAAGCAGTGCAACCCACAGGGTAAGATTTGCAGCACCCCTCCAACACTGCCTGTGCTTCCACTGTGCCTGTTGCCCATAATGGAACCACAGCAATAAACATGCTTCTTCTCAGTTGCTTTTTCACACCTTCCAGCAATAAGTTCCTGTATTTTGGGTCTGACCCTGCTATAGATTTTGCATGTTTTATCTTACATTAGCTGAGTTAGCATGTGAGAATCTAGCTAATTAAAAAATATATATTTCTAGGCAATGTCCTACAAAAATTCATCCACATTTGCCAAAAGTCTAAATCAATACAGGCAGAGGTAACTAGCAGGGAACTGTAGAGCTGCAGAAGGAAGAAGTACTTTGTATTCTACATGAATTCAGGTTGTGAGTGTGAAATTTAAGCCCAACCACTTCCTTTGAAAAGCTCTGTAGTTAGACAAGTTCAAAGACAGCATCCTCTCCTGTGACTTCTGACTCACCCAGGAGATGGACACACTTGCAAGAACAAAATCAGCTTCTGTCCCCTCAAGAGATGGTTTGGTTTCTGCTCCAAACCAAGATCAGATATTTTGGCTTTTAGCTATCAAATACAGACCTCATAAATCTGATGTGAGACAAAACCAGAGCTGTTAAGAGGGACACGTCATTTCATGTGCTGAGGGGTCCTTCCTGGATTTGTACATTCAAAAGCCAGAAAATATTTACCCACTTCAATGTTTTCAGCTCCTGTGAGAGGTAAAACTATGTCCTCCACTCATTTCTCAAACAATTTGCACAGTCAGATTTTACATGAGTGACTTTCCAAATGGATGATGCAGATAACCCCATAACGTAAAAAAAAAATCTTCCTGAAAGGATGTTTTTTCTTTGCTGTTTATTCGTATTTGCTTTTATCCCACTTAGATCCCTTAACATCTTGAGTAACTTTCCTTCTTTGTTACTGTTTGTTAAAGATATCCCTCATATATTTGACTTAATCTGTCCTTTGTTTAAGCCCATTCTTTTCTTACAGAGCCAGTATTATTTTTTTTCCTCTAAGCATTTTCTTCAATTTCTTAATTATGTTTTTTCAGTTTTCTGACTTCCTTCAATTTCCTCCAAAACTTTGTGGCACTAGAGCATTCAGGAGTAAAAGTGATGTCCCGAAACTAGGAGACCTCTTTCCACTATTTGCCTGCCTTCTGTAATTACACTGACTTTTTGCGCTCACTATTTTTCTCTTTTGTGTCTCCCTTCTACTATAAAAGAACTTCTATCTAATAAATCCAGCACTAATTCCTTGTTTAAATCATGGCTAGCTAATTTTCAATATTATACCTTTTCAACTTCCTCCCTAACATTTAATACAGTTGCTCTGAATTGATTTTTCCTAGACATATTATCTTAGGCTTTTCTCCTCTGAATCTCTTATTTTCTGCCCATTTTTCTATCAAACCTCTGTCCTTCTATACAGCACTTTTTTCTATCCTTTCCATTCTTTCCATCCATCTACAGCCCATTCCTTCTCCCATATAATTTTTCTTCAGCTTTACTCTTTAACTCTTTCAGACTGAGATGATTTTTGAGGTCCCTTCCAACCCAAACCATTCCATGTTTCTATGATTTTCACGGGGTAAAACTCTTTCTGAGAGAGATGGCAACCATCTCATCATATAGGGACACGTTTAAGAAATAGTGCCTCAATATGTCTTTCTTCCTAGATGGGCTCTAGATGCACTTAGAACAAAATATTAATTTATTAATACAAAATGTATTAATGAATTAATCTGGGCAGAGACTTTTTTTTCCTGATCAGAGAAAATGTCTGTGTTCAAACTGCCTTTCTGTGTTCCCTTGCTGTGTTCAAACTGCCTTTTTAAAGTCTGAAACACTCAGGAAATATGTTTCATTTTTCTGCTGAAAGACAAATCATCACAAGTTCTGAGAAAAGAAAAACAATCTAAATACTACTGCAAGATGAGTTTGGGGAGGATTTGTTGTTGTTGTTGTTGTTGTTGTTTTATCAAAAGAAAACAAAAATAAACAAAAGCTTCATGGAGTTAAATCTTGCCCTGGGAAGCTAAAGCTGCTTTTCACATCTGCTAGGATAGGGAGTGGTCTCCCTTGGAAAAGTTTGCGTTTTGGGGAAACAGAAATATTTTTAAAGTCCAGTAATTTTTTTCCCTGTCTTTCCTCTAGTAGGAAATCTTCCTGTTAATTTTTTTTTGGTCATAGGTTGTTCTCATTTGCCCCATTCCTCTGAAATAAAAGCTGGTGAATTTTCAGTGTTATCTGTTTATTGAACCACTGTTTGGCAAATCTTATTGGTTTAGTTGTCCTTGGGTGAGTTCATTTGCTTGCCTCAATCTTTCTTTGCACCTCTGGTTCAGACTGTGCCTTTCCTGAATCTGGTTTGACACCAGCACTTCCACTGATCCCAGTGCATTTCTGATTTTCACAGGATCAGGGCAAACATGAAAACCCACTTGACTGCAGGTCAAATTCTGCCCTCAGTCGCACCCAGTCAATCCTATTAAAATTTGTGAGGCTGTAACTTTGAATTTGTGCCTTGGCATTTGTTTTGGGGGATTTTTAAAAACCATAAATGCACATCTGAAGCATTTTAGTATGTTGAGCCATAGAAATCAGAAAAGGGGTGAGAACATGCCTATATTAGATAGCTGGTGTTTTGATTGGAAAAATTGCAACAAATCCTTTTTATTTTTTTTTGGTTGGAATTTGTCACCTCCTCAGAGATGAAGCATTCCCCACTTGTTCTAATAAATCTCAACTAAGTCTCTATGGACACCGAAGTTTAAACACCTTTCAGGCTTCTCCCTTGCTCAAAACCCTGTATCCTTGTTGACCCATCCACCAGCCATCCACAGACCAGGAACTGGTACTTGGAGCTACAAGGACAAAGCCAGTGAAGCCCATTAACCGGAGAAACTAAGGGCATGATGCTTCTACCTCACAGAGGACTCTTGGGCTTCGAAGGCAAAGTGAAATTCCTCAGGACTGGAGTATTTAACCCAACAAAATCCATCTCTAGTACAGTCTAATATCTCCTAATATGGTCTGTGTCTCTAAGATCCCAGGCAGCCAGATAGAATATTCTTCAAAGCCCTGTCATGTCTAATTTTATATTCATCAAGTGACTGGGCTTCCACCACTCCACTTAAAATTTTCATACCATCCCCCATCCAACTTGAGTGCCATTCATTACTGCAGGATTGAGTGCTTTCCCATGGGCAAGTTGTTAGCAACAACACAGCCCTGGGTGGCAGTAGGACAGCTGGCAAGGGACCATTTTAGACGAGTGGTTTGGCTTCAATTTTATTTTTTCCTTGGTTAAATTCTAGCGGTTACCTTTTCGTGATGGCATTCTTTGAGGAAGAAGTGAAAATAAAAGGTATCCTTGTGGAATGTAACAGAAATATTTTAATAAATAACCTGTTCTTGGAGAACAGCTCATTTTCAAAAGAAAGGTTTCACTGGTGAGGCCACACCTTGAGTCCTGGGCCCAGTTTTGGGGCCCTCACTGCAAGATGGGCATTGAGGGGCTGGAGCGTGTCCAGAGAGGGGAACGGAGCTGGAGAAGGGGCTGGAGCACCAGGAGGGGCTGAGGGAGCTGAGGGGGGCTCAGCCTGGAGAAAAGGAGGCTCAGGGGGGACCTTCTGGCTCTGCACAACTCCCTGGCAGGAGGGGGCAGCCGGGGGGGTTCGGGCTCTGCTCCCAGGGAACAGGGACAGGATGAGAGGGAACGGCCTCAAGCTGTTCCAGGGGCAGACATCAGGAGGGATTTCTTCACTGAAAGGTGGTCAGGCATTGGAAGGGGCTGCCCAGGGAGGCGATGAATCCCCATCCCTGGAGGTCTCCAAGGGACTACTGGACCTGTCACTCAGTCCTCTGGGCTGGGTGACAAGGTGGTGATCAGTCACAGGTTGGACTTCATGATCTTGGAGGCTTTTTCCAACCTCAATCATTCTGTGATTCTGTGAAAAGCTCAGTACCATCTCCAAGAGATAATTGGTGTGTCTGTAGCCTGGCAGCAACCTGGACAGAGTTCCAGAAGGTAACTCCATACAAATTACCATACCTGCGCCTTCCCTCATGAAGAGTCTCCAGATCCTCCCACCTATTAGCAAAACTGCACCAGGACAACTAACCTTATTTCTGCTTGGATGGCACTGCAAAGCTCTCCAGGGACAAATTGCCCAAAGACACGCTGTAGGCTGGTGTTGAGACATCCTGCTGTGTAAAGCAGCTCTGGTGGAGCAGCACAGACAGCACTTTGTGAGCCAGCACCCTGCAGGGTGAGCACAGAGGACAGTCCCCTGCTCTGCCAGGTCGATGCAAACACCCTTAGGCTCCTCTCAGGTATTCAGACTGCTTGGTGAGGCACATGAACTAAGCTACAGCCTTTTTCCAGCTCCCCCAGGACAACACGACCCTTTGGGATGACTGGAAACAGGAATCTTCCTGGTCCTCTAAAGGAATGACATAATGGTTTGTGTTGGAAGGGACCTTAATCATTCTTAAAGCTCCACCCTCCTGCCGTGGGCAGGGACACCTCCCACTATCCCAGGTTGCTCAGAGCCCCATCCAGCCTGGCCTTGGACACTGCCAGGGATGGGGCAGCCACAGCTGCTCTGGGCAACCTGTGCCAGGGCCTCAGCACCCTCACAGCAAAAGAATTTCTTCCTATTATCTAACCTAAACTTCCCTTTTCTGTGTGAAGCCATTCCCCCTTGTCCTGTCACTACAGTTCCTGATGAAAGTCCCTCTCCAGCTTCCCTGTAGCTCCTTCAGATACTGGAAGGTGCTCTGAGGTCTCCACACCCTTCTCCTCTCCAGGCTGAACAGCCCCAGCTTTCCCAGCCTGTCTCCATAGCGGAGGTGCTCCAGTCCCCTTATCAACTTTGTGGCTTTCTCTGGACTTGCTCCGACAGTTCCATGTGCTTATTTGTTTCGGGGCACCAGAACCAGATGCGATATTCCGGGTGGGGTCTTACCAGAGCAGAGTACACATGGGCACCACAGTCTTCCTTCAGACAGGTCCATAAATTCAATTATTTTCATTTTTATTCATAAACACCCAAAATATTTATGGCTATTTAAGGAGATTTGTTTACTCTAATTGCTTTCTGAATTTTCTCCTGATTAACTGATTTTTTTTAGCAACACATAGAAACTTATAGACTACAAAGTAGCATCCAAAATTATTTCCTGGTTACCTGGCAGATTTCCATTGATGGATTTCACTTCGGTTTTTTCCGTCTTTTCCCATCCATCAGCTTCTATTTTCCTCCTGCTGAATATTCTTGAACAGCCCGTTGCTAGCTCTGGAGATAACTAACTTAACAGAGGCCTAATTCTGACCCCACTTACATGGAAGAAGCCTAATGCCCCCCCAGGGAATAAGTTCATCTTGAGGCAGTGAAAATTTAGACCAGAGTCAAGACCTGAGAAGTCGACAGAGAAACTATTGCCAATAGCCAGGGAAATAAGAGTGGTTGTTTCTGCACAAAAAAAAAAAAAAAAAAAGTTTTCTTAATGTAGAAACAGTTTTCCAAATCTGAACTTGCACAGCTTTCTCCAAAATTCTGCTCTGACCTGTCAAAAATTATCTAATCACAGTCTGATACTTCTCTTGTTTGTTTGTTTGCTTCCTTGCTTGTTTTCTCTTCTCTTTTTTCGAGAAGGTGTTGGTGAGGTGACTCCAGCTCTTTCGATTTTTCCATCCATGAAATTCTCATCCAGATGAATTATGTCAGACCAAATCAAAAATGAAACCCAGCGTCCTACGTTTGATCTGAGGCAAATAATATAGGTGCCATCGCCAGCCTTCCACAGGAATGTGATCCAGAGAAAAGGACTTGAAAAGAACCTCAAAGATACTTCTAAAAGCCATAAAATGTTTTAGCAATTTTGGGTTTTCCTCCTTTTTTCTTGCTGAAAAGGAACAGATGGGAACAGAAGTAAACTCTGCCATCTGGAAAGACTGAAGGATCAGTATGAAAAGAGCCAGGTGTCACGTTTGTTCATCACCAGCCCAGCTTTGTCAATTATCAACACCAAAACCTTGTCTGAACAAGGGCTGAATTACACTAAAGATAAATGATTTTCCAAAGCCATTTTTTCAGTATCTTTTTGTCACCTAATTGTTCAACTATCTTGAAAACTCCAGTTCTGAACAGAGAAAGGAAAGAAATTAATTGGAAGTTTTACTTCTTATGCCATAGGAAATTGTCTGCCTTGGTCTTTCCTACCCTCCACTGAACACTGCAGTCTGGATTCCACTTAAAGTCCATTAGCTCTGTCATAACCTTTTAATATTATGCTCTATTGAATTTTTATATTGGTAATTTGGACCTTGTTCTTATAACAGTTTGAAATGGAAATGTAGCACCTGTAAATCTTCAAGTGGGAAATCAGAAGCACAAAAATCCTTATAGTGCTGTTCAGTCTCTGTAGATTGTCTGAATCACTGATTTTTTTGCTTTAAATATTGGAAATCATGTGTGTAAATGTAATTTTATATATATATATATATGTATTTTATATGTGTACACGTAGATGTGCGTGCATATATATATATGTGCACTAACTGTACACAGAAAAAGACTGAAGATGTCTCGTTCTTTATCTGAGTAGATTTTCTTTTTTAAATTATGTTTTATTTACATTTCATTTATGAGATTTCACGCCACCTTTGGTTTTAATCTTATTATTATGTAAGTGGCTATTCCTTCTCTAAGCTTTCTACTGAAGGACATTTGAGCAAATAATTTCCCTTCTGCCTACTAATGAGACTGATAATACAGAGCTCCAAAAATACAAATAAGGAACCTGGAGTGACAGGACAAGGGGGAATGGCTTCACACTGAAAAGGAAAATTTAAGCTAGATTTTAGGAAGAAATTGTTCCCTGTGAGGGTGGTGAGGCCCTGGCACAGGTTGCCCAGAGACGCTGTGGCTGCCTCATCCCTGGAAGTGTTCCAGGCCAGGTTGGATGGGGCTTGAAGGACCTGGGATAGTGGGAGGTGTCCCTGCCCACGGCAGGGGGTTGGAACTGCACGATCTTCAGGTCCCTTCCAACCCAAACCATTCTGTGGTTCTGTGACTCTTTACATATATATATATATATATATATATAATGTTATCCAACAGTTCCAATCAATATTTCTTCATTTCTTTTCTTCAGACATGCATACACACAGAGTTTCTTGGTAAATACCCTCAGCCCTCTTTTGCCATCTTTTGCAGAACAATTTTGCTTCTCTTTTGCAAAACAAATCTTTCCAAAAGCTGGAGCTGCATAAATGGTACTGTTTTTCCACACATAACGCAATCCTTGATGCTTCTTTTACAAGCTGGCTCTGATTGCCTTTTGTCAAATTTTGCCTGCAGTCCTCAATTATGTCCTGTGTCTGCATATCCCTATGGGTTTGTGGTTTGGTAACCCAGTCAGCTGTGGTTGTCTTCTTTTTTTCCTCCAAAACATGCAATTTGTTTTGTTTCTGCTGTGCAACCTGGCAATTTTTCCTTTTTTTTTCCCCCTCTAAATGTAGATCAGGAGTTTGTAATATTCTTTTTTCCCCCTCAGTTTGATGCCTCTGTCCCCCAGCATCATCTGAGTAGATGAGGTCCACAAGCTCCCTTGAGATTTCCTGAAAAAACTCAAATATATTGTGTAAAAGAAGGTTTCTCCTAATTTTTTTTAACTTTATATGATGCTGATACCTTTCAAAATATCTTTACCA
>VXAZ01007529.1:220160-349336 GCA_013399875.1 Gymnorhina tibicen
TCTTTACATATATATATATATATATATATATAATGTTATCCAACAGTTCCAATCAATATTTCTTCATTTCTTTTCTTCAGACATGCATACACACAGAGTTTCTTGGTAAATACCCTCAGCCCTCTTTTGCCATCTTTTGCAGAACAATTTTGCTTCTCTTTTGCAAAACAAATCTTTCCAAAAGCTGGAGCTGCATAAATGGTACTGTTTTTCCACGCATAACGCAATCCTTGATGCTTCTTTTACAAGCTGGCTCTGATTGCCTTTTGTCAAATTTTGCCTGCAGTCCTCAATTATGTCCTGTGTCTGCATATCCCTATGGGTTTGTGGTTTGGTAACCCAGTCAGCTGTGGTTGTCTTCTTTTTTTCCTCCAAAACATGCAATTTGTTTTGTTTCTGCTGTGCAACCTGGCAATTTTTCCTTTTTTTTTCCCCCTCTAAATGTAGATCAGGAGTTTGTAATATTCTTTTTTTCCCCCTCAGTTTGATGCCTCTGTCCCCCAGCATCATCTGAGTAGATGAGGTCCACAAGCTCCCTTGAGATTTCCTGAAAAAACTCAAATATATTGTGTAAAAGAAGGTTTCTCCTAATTTTTTTTAACTTTATATGATGCTGATACCTTTCAAAATATCTTTACCACGGTCTTGCTCTTCTTCTCCTAATACAATGATAATGAAGTAAAGCTATGACCACTGACCAAGCCCCCAAGAAAAAAAGGCACAATTATTCCTGCTTATGTCCTTTTTCAATGCTTTCCTTTTTTTTGTGAGAAGACAGATTCTTGTTTGAATCCCTTCTGTTTGACTTCAGGAAAGGTTAGGCTCTTTGAGAACCCTTGGCATCTCTATTTTCTCATTATCATTTTTCTTCAGGCTTTACATGTGATCTTCTTTTTCTCATTTTTCTCCTTCAACAATGCACTGTGCCTTGGTGAGGGCTAGACAGAACTCAGACAAAAATAAAGGAATTAAGGGAAAAGGCATCGCTGCATTCCTCTTTCAAAAAGACTGAAATTGAAACCATCTTTAATGGGTAAAATCAAGGGGTTTTTTTTTCAAAGTTCTTTAGAGGGACAGAAAAAGAATTGCTTTATCAGACTTCTGCACTACATCTCCATCTGCTTAATCAGAGGATGATTTAACAGTTTTGCTTACTTGCCTTCCCATTTCATGGAAGACTTTTAGTAACTCTGACCCTTGCTATGTTCCCTCCTAGACGTTTGCAGAGATTTAGTGCAATGGTTGTGTCTTCACCTCAGAATTCCTTCTTCGCAATCAAAATTGTGGCAACATTTCTTCAACCTTGTTTCTTTTTCTCTTGGCAATATCCAATTTCCTTGCAATAAAAGTTTTTCTTCATGTAAAAAATAATAATTAAAAAAAACCCCCAACAATAAAGAAATACCAAACTTTAATCTACAGCCTAGAATGTGAATTTAAAGCAAGCTAAAAGGAAGGGACCTCAAAGATCATCTTGTCCCAACTCTCTGCCATGGGCAGGGACACCTTCCACTATCCCAGGTTGCTCAGAGCCCCATCCAGTCTGGCCTTGGACACTGCCAGGGGTGGGGCAGCCACAGCTTCTCTGGGCAACCTGTGCCAGGGCCTCACCACCCTCACAGGGAGGAATTTCTTCCTGATATCCAATCTAACCCTCCTCTCTGTCAGTGTGAAGCCATTGCCCCTTGTCCTGTCACTCCAGGCCCTTGTCAAGTCTCTCTCCATCTTTCCTGTGGGCTCCCTTCAGGCACTGCAAGGCCACAGTGAGGTCACCCGAAATCCTTCTCTTCTCCAGGCCGAACAACCCCAATTCTAAAGCAGTAACTGCACGGCTAAAGAATATTTCTGTTCCAACAAATGTTTTCATATTTATTTTGTTATCATACCTAATTTTTAACAATTATTTAGAAGCAATTGGGCATCAGCCCAGACTGTCTCTATGTTTGGGAATTCTGGAAAAGCAGACACATCTTATTTCTTTTTTTTGTTGTTCTGATGGTCACTTGCCCTGAAATAATTCAAAGACAGCTTTCCTTTCTAGTTCAGAAGGAAGATCAATCTGTTGTCCCGTTTAATTTTATTTATTGCTCACTGCAGTGAGAGAAACACTTGTTCCCAGTGTAAACCTGTGATCTTCAGTGCTGACAGCCCAGTTTGTACAGTCCTCTACTCAGTGCCTCTGTAAACCCAGCGAATTCAAAGGTTTATAGTGAGGCCCTGATACTGGAAGAGGAATGCAATTACCTGACTTGCTGCTCAATCCAGCTGTTTCAGAGGGATCAGCAGTCCCTGAGAGTTATAACCATGCTTTTGGAGAAAAGTGGGACCAAAGCTCTCAGGCTCTTTCACCCACAACAAGCTGGAACTTGCACTCGCACGGAGCTTTAAGTGAGTAAATTCCTTTCATCACCTGGTTGTAGAAGGGTGTGCATCTCAAAAATGCAGCCCTTCTCACTGGGCAGGGGTATGTGGGGATTTTTCCCCAAAGAAAAAGGTCCTGCCTTTTTATTGGGTGAGAGTCTTCAAGTCATGCACTGAAGAGACCAGGTGACAGAGAGACAGAAAAATCCCTTAAAATTCTTTAAAAATAATTGGACCGGCTTTACCACGTGTGACTGAATTGCCAGGCTGTACTAGGATCAACCCACTGGGATTTGTGTTTCAGTTTGGAACCCTCGCACTGCCAGTATTTCGGGGTGGGAATTTGTCAGGCAGTGGTCTGCCCGTGTCGTAATGAATTCACACCCAAGCCAGTTTGAATGAATGCTTTAAGGAAGATTCCTTGAGCTGTAATTAGTAATGCATTGCTAGAACCCAGGTACTGCACATTTAAATACTCCTCCACAGGCTCTTATTAGTAACACGTTGCTAAACCCCAGCACATCCATTCAGTTGTTTATTCACTCACTCATTCATTCGTTCTTGTTTCTTTTGTTTTGGGAAGCAAGTGGGTTTCTTTATATTTTTCCACTTATACACTCAACTCTTGGGGTATAACCCTATTTCCTCAGATGAACAGAACATTTCTGAGGGATTTCAGTTGAAAAAACCTCATTTTTCATGGATCAGGTGCAAAGCTGTCTTTGGCCTCTGTCTCTTAAAGCACCACAATATGAATTTTGTGGACACATTGATACAAACCACCTTTCTATTTACACATAAAAATTCCTTTTGTGTTGACCTATGTAGTTTCAGGTTATAGGCGATGCATCTGCTTAAAAAAAAAAATTAAGTACAATTTGAGAGAAAAAAAGAAAATCATTTTGCCGGTGTTCAGTCCCCCTTTTTGTTTTGCTTTCCATAATCACTCTTTCAAGCTCACGCACTTTTAAGGGAATTTTGGGCTTTGATATGAGGGTGGTTACTGTACATTTGTAAAAATAGGTATCTGTATGGGGACTTCTTGAAAGTGGAGTGTCTTGGAGATGATGGGACAAACCCGTTCCACACATTTAGCAGTACAGCCTGGCATTTTGGAATATCCAGCCAAGCAAGGAATCAGGTGATCAGGAGCAAGCACCAGAAGGGACATGTGGCAGAGCTGTTTTCCTTTGCGAAGAGGAGACCCTGCAGATCTTGGGGGGTGCAGGAATCTTTGCTGGCAGCAGCTGGTAGGAGCTCAAAGAAGAGGGAAAGAAGGGTGAAGGGTTGCCAAAACAGGCTCCAAAGTGTCTTGCTGTGACTCTGACCAAGTGCTTACAGCAAATTGTCCAGGAATAAGTTCCAGCTCAAAAAAAGCAGTCGCTTCGTAGAGGTTATTTGGCATGCCTGCCTGAATAACAAACACGCTGGGGTGGTGGCAGGGCTGTCATAATTCACTCAAAACTAGTTCTCAAAGGCTGGATTTCACCCTTACAGAGACCCAGCTTCGAGCACCTCTTCCACTTAGGGCCTGTTTTTCCAAGAGCTCAGCCTGAGCCCAGCCTCCTCCCCAGTCTTGTAACAGAGTGAGCTTCAGACAGAAGGAAAAAGGGGAATTCACTGAATATTTTAATATTTTTGACATATTCATTCAGTTCCCCACACCTTAATGCTCTGCATTGATCCAGTGACATCTGGGCCATGTGTGGTGGTGCCAGCAGTTTCCAAATTTGTGCAAATACCCATGAAACATGGCTTGTTATGCACAGCTTGGCAGTTCAGTGTAGAGAGTCTGCCAAAAGGAGACAGGAGCCTTATCAGAAGGAGACAGGAAATTCTCAAGCAAATTTGGGAGTTGACTTTTGAGTTAGGAGTGTTGACAGGCGCAGATCCCTCTGTCTGGCAATTATCAATTCTTCCTCTTATAACTACAGGGAAAATCCAAGTGCCTCGGATTCTGACTGGGCAGGAGGTGTGTCCAAGACCTGCTTCACCAGAGCCATTCTACTTCTGCAGTTCTGGTTCTGACCTCGGTCCGACAGCGCAAGGGTCGCATTTCCATGCTGCAGAGATCTCAGAGCAGCTTTTGTTGCTTATGAACAATTTCCGCCCAAACAGGGCAGAAGTTTCTCAGCATATCCGACAAAACCATGCCGTTGTCAAAATGTGAATGCAACGTTTAATCTGGATTTAAAACCCTGCCTAGGAAACATGAGAGGTGCTGCTGCAAGGCAGCAGGTTGGTTTCCCTGTCAGGTGTGTGGGGGTTTTTTCTCTTTCCCAACCATGCATCACTCGGCCCTGCCAAATACCTACGTAGCTGTGATCAGCTCTAGCCACGAGGATGCTCATTCTTTGTTTTAGTGTCTTGTAGGATTGCTTCAGCACCAGACAAGGCATTCAGACACTGGTAGGAGTAGGATTGGACACAAGGTGAATGACAAATTCTCTTGAAGTGGGAAACTTGCTTGATTTTCCGCTAAATTATTCTGTCCCTATTGGCAGTTTGCTATTTCCACAGACTTGGCTCATAAATATTGGATGTCTGCCTAGCTGGGAAATTGCATTTCCATTTTCAACACCTGCTATGTGCTAGACTTCTATGAGAGTGCTTAGCTGGCTTTCTGCAAGGAGGGGGTACTTACAGTTCGTGTTGTTACCTGTGAGTGTTTTTAAAATGTGCTTAATTCTCACCCCAGTTTCACCTTTCCAACATAACTCCAGTTTTCTACAAATTTTGAAGCATTGGTGAGATTCTTACAGGACTTTCTGCTCTTCTTACACCACCGTATCTCACGCAGACATAAGAGATTCCGTGCTCTTCCTTGCAAACCCGGGCTCGGATACTCCTGGCGGATGCCTCCCTCCACACACAGCCTTCACAGTGTGTTTGCTAAGGGCTGCTTAGGAAGAGGCAATGTTTGCATTTCGCGGCGCTGTACGTATAGAGGCCGCAGAGAATTCAGCAGATCCACTGAGGTGTTATGTAAACAGGGGATATTTATGATAATCGTAATTATACGTGGTTGCATAGAATTATTCATGGAAGCTCTGAAACCATCGTTGCATATTTTGTTTACCAGATCTCAGCAACTGTTTTAGTAAGACAGACAGGCTCAGGGCTAAATGCATTCCCTGTCAGGCTGGCAAACCTGGATTCCTGCCCATACACAGCATGGGTACAGAATCAGTGTCATATTCTGGGTTTTTCTTACACAATGAGGCATAAAAAAGTAAAGGAAAAGAAGTTTAGGAAAAAATTAAGCCAGTTGTTTTGGTGGTTAGGTTTTGGGGTTTTTTTTTCGGATCTGTTATCTTTTGCTGTCCAGTGAGCTGCAAAGACAATGAATTCAGAAACAGGCATTAATGCAAAACTTGAAATAACATATCACAATGTTTCTGTGCACGTTTTGTCATCTATTAACCATAAATTTGCAAACACATTTTTGTACATGAGGCACACCTCTCTCCCCTCTTGCATCAGCCCTGGGAATCTCAAAGAGTAAAAGAGTCAGTCAAGAAAATCACATAGAATCATAAATGGAAATAAAGAGATCACCATTCTCATATCCAAAAACTCTTCCCTGTAAAGAAATGTCTGTTTTTCCTGTTCTCAGCAGCCTCCAGTGGTGAAAATTACATGTTTTCTAAGCAACCTGTTGCTGTTAGAAGGGCACCCTCTGCCTGCCCGATCCTTCAGCCAAGAAGTTCTTATCTTGCTTCACTGTCATGTTAAGAGGGACAAAAATCTGTTCTGGCAACTTGAGCTCATGGGGTTTTGGCTCATATCTTAATTTTCTTCTCATGAAACAATCACTGAGAAAGAGAGGTACAAGTGCAGGTCTCATTCTCTAGCAAGGCTATATTAGTAACAGGATTTGGCTGGAAAATTAAGACAAGTTTGCTGAACAGGTCACTGATGTTTTCCTGAATCTTAGGATATCTTATTCTCAATTGCATCATTCAGCTTCATCCTCAGGTTGAAGCGCTTGAGGTCCCTCTCCATTTTTAAATTTTTGGTGGTGCTGAAACCAACATCACCGTGCAAAGCCTCACCTGCTGCTCCTCGCAGCGGCATCATGTAGGCAAGATTCCTCTTCCATCTGGTACAGCCATGAAAAATAGAAGGATAGAGTTAAAATGACTGACGAGCAAAGTGGCAGGAGATTCCTGTACTTAATGGATTTGTTGCTATAGCCTTCAAGTATGGGTTTAACTTACAGCTGGCGGAAGAATAAAGACGAAAATGCAATTTCCTGCCTCTCAGACTGAGTGAAATACACCTGGGAATGAACAGGACTATGGAACACAATTGTCTGGAGTCCCTGAAATGGAGGCTGGGTGGCACATGAGTTTTGCTGCTGCACTTTTCATAGGAGCACATTTATCTGCTGTGTTCTTTCCTCTGGGCTCTGCTAAAGGTTATCACTGCCCTAGCTTTTACGCTAGTTTCAAACATTTATGCATTAATCAGCAGATATATGGCACTGAACTTTTCCTTGAGATGTCTGCATATTTACTGTCTTGCATGACATATGTATATATCATTACTGGATGTTGATAAGAACAAACGAGAAGGAAATATTTAACAGACCCAAATAAGCACTATACTTAGCATATGATTTATAGGCTTAAAATGGAGTCCAAATGCTAGTGGTGGGAGCCTTGTAAACTGCATGTGCACTATTGTGTTCTGCATCAGCACTTAAAAATGAAAAATTAAACATCAGCTCCCTTTACTTGGGCTACAACAAATATCTTTAGTGCCTTATGAATTACTGACGTGTGCTTACGTGCCAAACTAAAAGCAAACTAAAAAAAAAAACCCAAACACCTTCAAGAAAACTCCTCTCCCCACTTGACAAGACTTTTTGAGTCAGAGACCAACATGTGCTTATGCCATCACAGTCCGAATAAGGCACAACAGAGCATTGCAGAGTACATGAAAACCAATTAATTCACTGGGAAAGTCCTTTGCAGGTCACTCCTGGAAGGCAGAGAAAGTGATCTCCATGTTCAGCCCTCTCCAAAATAATCACCCAGCAGCATTTCAGAAGGTCAAGTGGTCTCAGAAGGAGGTGGAACCAATGGAAAAACTTTCTAGTGTCAGACTTCAATCTGTGACAGCTAAAAATGGGGGGTTAACACAGAATAGGAGTGAAGGAGAGGAATGGAGAGTTTTCATACAAAAGGAAAGCCCAAAAGAAGAGAACCTGCCTTCAGAGAAAGCAAGAAGTACTATGGCTTTTCTGCCCACTCTGAAAGCAAAGATATTAGAACCCTACAGACCAATCCAGATGAAGTTAGTAGAGAGATTCCTAAGTATTTTGGGGTTATACTGAACTTCTGATGTTTCATGGTCAGGCTGCTGGCTTGTGGGTAGGCAGGATCCAGTCCTGTCCATCTTATGACAGAAATTAGGCAAGCAGATGATCACAGACCTAGGGGGTCATGACCTGCTTGTCCCATATAAAAAAAATAGGTAGGCTTTTGTGGTGCTGACAATTTTCTTGTTCTCCACCCTTCCCAAGGCCTGTGAAGTGGAAAGCAGGCACAAAGCAAGGTAAAATGTTGAGGCAGATAGGGATCAAGAACAACAACCTATGCTGGCTGGTGCTTGGGGAGGCAAGAAGCATCTCTGACATGTAGTGTTTACAGAAAAAAATCTAACAGCTCACATTTGTATTATGCATTTATAAATTCCTGGAACGCGGTTTTATAGGGTTTTTGATTAATGGCTGTGCTGCAGCTCAGCTCCAGGCCTACTGAACTTACTGTACCGGAACTGAGCAAGGCGCGCACGAGCCAAATATGAGCACTACTACTGGGCTGTGATTTAGAGGCGGTTCTTTGCTCAAAGGCATTGCTGGGGCGGCTCTGCTTATTGTACACGTAGAGATCAAAGCCAAGGCAAGGCCTCTCAGCAGCCTTCTTAAAATCAGAGCCAGGGATGTGTTTGTCTCAGACACCGCCGCGGCAGAAGAGCTGAAGAACAACGAAGAGCGCTGTGGTTGCCCCAACACCTTTACAGCAAAGCAGGTGCAGAGCTTGTTGATGTATGGATTCTCCTAATTACATATTTATGTCACTTCCCTCACAGTATCTTCCAGGAGCATGGCCAAGTGCTCCATTTCCTTGTGCTGGTGTTGCATGCCAAGTGTTCCCACACTGTGGTATTTGACATTAGTGCTGTTTCTCCCACACTTCAAAGAAGACATCTGTGGTTATGGCTGGCAAATGCCAACTTAATTGTTGATTATCATGGTAATGTAGTCAAAGCAGTCTCATTCTGCTGAGGTGGGAGTCACTTCATTAAATACAATCCTTATGGCTATTAGGATTTGTGAGGCGAAACGGGATGCCTCTAATCTATCGGTGCGCCAGCTGGAGTCAAATGAAGGCAATGTGAAAAAAAAAGAACAACAACAACAACAACAGCAACAGCAACAAAAAAACCTGGATGGGGAATCTGAAAACCAGCGCTGAGAGAAACATCTACAGACCACACCGTGGCCTGTGGTCTTCCCAGACAACGCAGCTTTCGACTGCAGGGTGGAATCACTTTAGAAGGTGAAATATCTGTTTGATCCCAGAGCTGGGATGTGAGAACAAGATCCCTGGCATATTGCACCCACCCTCCTGCAATCAGTTCTAGCAGGAAATAAAAGAAAAGAGTGATAACCATTGTTGATAATGCAAATCTATAAAAATAGGACAGACATCTGTACTCCCTTTAAAAACATAGGATTCAGGTAACTAAATCTGTTTCCCCCCACTTCTTTCTGAGCGTAGCATAAATCTGAAGCTCCATGTCTCTTCTTCCATACACTGTGTAACAACAACAACAGGAGCCCACCCACCCCTGCACACAGAGTAAATCCTGGAAAACTGAATATTCAGGTAAAAGTTAATACTGGAAAATTGTTTCTAAGAAAGAGTTTCTCCTCTAGGGGTTTGGCTTTGTGTTTGTGAAAAACAAGAAACAGTTGCAATGATGCTGGCTTGCTAAACAGCCCCAGACCGAACAAAAATTAGGAGGTTTAAAGTTGCTGAAATTCATTTAATTACACTTGTGCAGAGTAATGGGCTTGACTTGAAGACAAGTTTAGTCTGGTTTTAATGAAAATGTTACTAGTTTTTATGACTGCTTGCACTTGGATGAATGTGCATATTGTTAAATGTAAGTATTATACATAGGTAATTAGCATGATCTATTTATGGCAGAATTACATCTATTTTTGAAATTGGGCTCCTTCATCACTCATCCTCAATTAACTTCATTTTTTCTTAGGTCTTCTTATTTTCTTTGAGCTTTGCAAAGCGTAGGGGTTGTGATTTCCTACTCAGGGCACTATTTTGAAAGATCAACTGTGTGGAGCGACTCACGTGTTTCCTTTTAAAGAAAACTTTCATTCATGTCTGTTGAAGTCCTTGCTTCCAGATGGTTCAAGTATAAAGTAGCATTTTTCTTGCCGTGCCACACTGTGATGGTTCAGTCACAACCAGGGGCTGTCAAGCAAATGAGACCCTGATTTGTTATTTCAGAAGTCCCTGCTGCATGATTTAAGGGTGCCAAGTGGGTCAGCCACCAGTCAGACACTGCAGCAGACAGTCAAGCTCCAATAGGAGTGACAGACAGTCATAAAGTTGCCATTTTCGTGTGAGAATTCTGGTTAAAAAAAAAAAAAACAAACCAAAGTTACAATCCAAGACCATTAACCCTGGAGGAAAAAAAGTGGTGCTTTAAAGAGGAGAGGAAAAGATGTTGAAAGTGTGTTTATATATCTATAGACTGTCAAGATTTTGGATTCATACACATTCCCAGGCTTTCAAAGCAGGAATGATGTGAGTCTGTGTATTTGAAAGTACCAGAAGTTAGAGTTTAGCCAGAAAATGCACAAGACCATTCACAGTGGATAGCTCAGGTTCCCAAACTGGTGATCTGTGCCACCTTGGATGCCACGCCTGGGAGTACTGGGGAGCAAAAGGTGGAGGATCCACGAGTGTTCTCACTCCTCAACCCCCAGAATTTAGGTCTCCTTGACACAGCGATGAGATGAATGATGTGAAGAGATCAGAGCCCCCACTGCTTGGTCTCGCTGTGGGTATGGTTTAGGGTTTAGGGGATAAATTCTGGTCTCCAGTATCTTGACATTTGGTGTTATTGAAAACACAAAGGATTAGGGAATACCAGAGGGATTGTGTATTTTCATCCTGACTCATTAAGTAATTCTGAGTAAGCATTCCCAAAGGTTTCCCCAGTGTTTCTCACAGCTTTATCAGTCCAATTCCATCTCTCCAAAAGGAGACAGACAGACAGACTCCCACTAACTTCTTGTGGACCTGGACGTGTCCTGAATTGTGCTGCATGCAGGATACACAGCTGTTTGCTTAGAAGAATGAAAATAGCTAAAAGCATGTTGTGAAAGTGCATGGACACTCATTAACTGGAATTCTTTTTGAATTGTATTCATTGTATGGTTCATGTTTCTGGCTGTCAGATTACAAACCAATGACCGATAGAAAAGTCATAAAAAGTTGAGAAAAACACAGGATCACAGGCTCTGATTGTGTTATGTAACATCTGTGACGGGACAACAAGGACAGTCTGCTTTTGGGATCAGTGAAACTATGACTACTTAACACCATTCATACTTGTAATTTACTTCTCTATGTCCATTTTCAGGGTGATAAGGTTTTTTTCACTGACATAGTTTAGGAACTAGATACAATTTTCATGCTTTCCTGTGTGAGTTATGGTGAAAATGGGAAGAGAGGACTTGCCTGAAACACTACAGTGATTCCATCCCTAACCAAGAAACATATTTTTTTGCAGAACAAAATTATCAGCAAAAGGTAATTCTACACAGACTGCATGTGCTAAATCCCTTAGTGTTCCAACTTATCTGTGTAGGGAATGTAGTGCCAGATTCTCTTTTTTATCAACCCCACATTCCAGGAAAGCTGCGTCTTTGACAGACTGTGTAGGAGCAGGACTTGTCCAGCTGGTAGATGCAGTCATCCCATCAGTTCTCCTCAAATACCTATCCTGTTTAAAAATGTTGAGCCATTTTTCTAAGGCCATCAAAGGATGGGGGCTTTAAAGTCATTGTCACTTCCTACAGTGTCAGAGGGCTCTTTGGTTATTCATCCTGAAAGCTGCAAAGGCAGCAAAACATCTTTGTCAGCTGAGGGGGCGAACACTTTTATCAGAGTTTGGAAATCCTTCCTATCATACTGGTTTTCCCCATTTTCTTCTGGACTGGATGATTCACTGAAAGGAACTTATGTTCCTTTTATGTTCTTTCTTGAACTCAGATCTTGTCTAAGTCATCACTGTGAGGTTTTACATGTAGGAGGGGCAGATCCACAGGAAAACTTCATTATTGTGATCACCCCAAAAGTTTTCACATTGAAAACAAAGGGAGTCAGCACATAATGTTTCTGTGGTTACACATGGCCATGTAAACACTCACAGAGAATTAAGAGGGTCACAGGTTTTTTAACTGAAACTGATTCTGTGTGGCCTTATTAAAAACAAATAAGGAGCTGGGATCAAAAATTAATGTCTGGATAAATTTTATTAGCAAAATCAGTATCATGGTTTACACAGACAAGCCAAAATATGTGAAAGCCAGGTTAGATGGAGCTCTGAGCAACCTGGGATAGTGGAAGGTGTCCCTGCCCATGGCAAGGAGTTGGAATGAGATGATCTTTAAGGTGCCTTTCAACCCAGGCTATTCTGTGGTTCTGTGATCCTGTGATCTACTAAAACATCAGCAAACCCCACTGTTATTATCCTCCTGGAGGTGAGGGGTGAGTGGGTTCACACCTTTCTCAAGCACTGTTCAAGCTACCCACAGACCACTTGATCACTGTCTGCATCAATCATGAGTCTCCCAGGTCTGTGTCTGGCAGCATCACTTACAGCTATGTCCATGGAAACCTTTATTACAGATATTCTGCAGCTAGGGGAATAGTGGCCAGAAAAAACCTAGTTTTCCCTAGGTTTTATTTTTAGTTGTTTTGACACAGATGAGCGAAATGTGCAGTTGAGAAAAATATCTCAGTATATTTTTGCCCATACTTGAATATACCCAGGGAACCTTGGGTACAGAGCTATCCTCATCTCCCACAGCAGCTCCCACCACAAGTATAACCTCTCAGGTTTTACAGTAATCACAGTATCTCAATAGTATCACTGGGATTAATTACTTTCATTCCCATTTCACAGGTAGAAAAGTAGCTCTAAACAGCTGCATTCTTCTTTTACCTCAGGACTACTAAATGCATTCTAGTTACAAAACAAACAGATCTTTCAACTGTGCTACTGAATCAGCTTCAGCAAACACACCTCAGACTAAAATGAACATGTTTTGTCTTTACTGGTGTGACATGCAGCAGCTACATGTTCACCAGTAATGCTGAAGTACAAAAAAAAAAAATTAAGTTAATTTTAGTAGCATAAACAAGCCCTTAATGTCTTTCCCAAACTTATAAAGGCAATTCCCTTCAGAGTTAGGAACTGAACACAGGTTAGTGACATAACCACCGGACACTCCTTTATGACTAGCTGACCTCTGAGGAGAAATCCTGCAAAATTTCCAAGAACCATCAGCTTTTCCTTGGTCTCAGCAGGACTCGAAGTCCTGAGCACTGGGAATGCCACAAACACAATCTGCACGATGCTGAAGCCTAGTTCTGATAAGACCACGGGTGTTGGCAACATTTTTATAAACCCTTTTGAAAAGCACAGTTTTATGTACATTGTACATCACTGGATTAGTTATGGTATATTTTTAATTACTATTGCAATAACATCTGGAGTCCCTGGTCAGGATCTGGCCTCGCTGCCCCCAAACTGTGTGAGACGCAACTTTTCTGTGTTGTAGTGAACAAGACCCCGCGGAATTCCTCACGTAAGGGGAGAGGAAGTGGGGACATGCTTCTGGCATCTGAGGCTGGCAGGCAACCAGGACGCTGTGGGATTGTCCGATGGGCGCGCGTCCAGTCAGGAGAAGGGCCACAGCACGAGGCTGCAGCTGAAAATAAAACCTTCTCCCAAGTCTGCTTTCGCACACGAGGTGAAGCGAGTCAGCTGCAGAGCAGGCACATGACACTTCTCCTGCTCCGTGACCTCAGTTAATCCAGCCTGCAGGTTCTCCGGGCAGGAGATGCTTGATAAGGGCAGGAGGGTTGGCCTTCCCTGCCGGGGAGCGACGGGAGCATCACTCAGTGCTCAGGGTCTGACAGTGCTCACGTCCAGGCATGAAGCAAGGCACCAGCCTCCCTCCCAAAAACTGAGAATCCAAGAGAAAAGACGGAGCGCCCGGCTTAAGAAAACAGGGCAGGGGAGGGGAAAGGCTGACGAGAGGAGGGGGTGTATTCCTGGATGGAGATGGGAGCTCGATTCATAGATATGCCCTCGGGCAGTCTATACCAGCAAACACAGCAGTAAGCTGTACTTGTAAATATATATTTTCACTTACTCAAACTGTAAACAGTGATGACAGCTGGGAGAAGAGCAAAGATGGGTAGGAGGGAGGAGAAGAGAGATTTTTTTTTTTAATACCTCGGGAAGAAATAAATGTGTCAATCTCAGAACTGGTGAAAAAGTGCACTGGCATCAAACCAAAACCCAGCTCCTGTGTGACACATGCTGACAATCAAGGTTTGTTGTTTTTTCACTGGAGTATTTTCAGGTTAGGGCCAGATCCTCACAGTGATACAAACCAGTGGGATGACTCAGTGCTGTTAAACTACAGAAGATCTGGCCTTGTAGACAAAATTCAGATGCCTGTGTCATCAGAGAAAATGGACTTCCAAGGCCTTTAAATCCTTGTTCCTCAGATCCTGTGGATAATACTGTTAGATCTTACAATTCCACTGTAATGATATTATCTTTCAAGTCATAGACTTCCTAAAGAAATCACATGAGATTCTCATTTTGTAACAAACACACCATACATCCCAGTCTTCCCAAATTCTGAGAAGGTTTTGATACAGAAAAATCTAATCAATTAAATTCAAATCGTGTGGAAGGAAAGCCTGTTCACTTCAAACAATTAAACAAATTGTGCTTCTAAACATTTTTTTGTTTGTTTATTTGTTTTAAAGTTCAAGTCAAATAAGCTGTTTTGATCTGTTGAACTAAACCCAAAATATTTTCAGATGATCAGCTTGTAAACTTTTTGACATTGACTCATGGTTTTTCTTACCAGATTCATGACTTTTAACTCTTTGAGGCTCCCTCGGCTTTTCTCAATTTTAAACAGTATTCAAACCCCAGTTAGGTTCTTTGTACCTGAGACAAGCTCCAGTGGTTTAAAGCATTTTCAACTCCTTGCAAGCAGAAAAATTCTAATACAAGTAACAGCAGTTTCTTCTGTACACTTCAAATAACACCACCTCATCTTTGCAGGGCTCTAAGCATAAAAACTGTAGTAGAGATGTAAACCTCAATAGCTCCCTGATCATGTGCTCAATTTTCTGCATTCAAAGCCTGTCCTGCTTTGCCCACCTGAGCTAAAGTGTTCAGGGACTTCTCTGGAGTAAAAAAGTACCTGCTTAACAGCATGTGAAGGGGTGAGCTATGTTTTGCAGCTCCTCTTTCCTCTGGAAGCTGTTGTGCAGAGATGGCAGAGAGGAAGGACATTTTGTATAGTTGCTCTTGCTGGAGGAGCCAGCAGGAGAAACTGGGGCTGTGGCAGAGGGAATGAAACAACAGTTGTGTGCTGCAGAGACCCAGAGGCTCCAAAAATGACAGTGGGGCAAAATCCAGAATTGTTTCTCCATGTCTCCATAGCCCATCTCACCCAATTCCCAGCGATTTCTGTAATACGTGAGTCTGATGTGGTGATACAGCCCGTGTGTCCAAGTCCCTCCTGATAACTTTCAGCTTGGCCACTGCTGAGAGAGGATCTTAAGGTGTTTGACTTTCACCAGATGGCCAGAGAGAAAGGACGGAAGTGCTATTCTCCCTGAGGGAAGTCCAGCCAAGGCAGAGAATCTTGGAGCCACGGGTATCAGACAACCCACACAGAATAAAAACTTAAGAACATCCAAACTGCTGCCAGAGTTTTGGTTGCAGTTTGATTTTTAGGAAACCAAAGAATGTAACCACAAGTCACAACACAAAACAAAGTTCATTTTTGGTGCTACTCAAGGAAGTGTGCTGCTGCAGGAACCAGCAGGTCCAAACCCAGAAGCTTCTCTGGCCACTACTTACATTGGCTTCCTCCAGCCCAGCTCTGTCCCACCACGGGCCTCCTGTGCACCTCAGGCAGGTCAGCTTGTCTGTTTGGCAGACAGATTTTCACCTGCAAAACCGGAGTCACTGGAGCACAGTTCATCTTGATGGGAATATTGTAACAGTAAATACTCTACAGACACCAAGCCACAAGTTTCCTGAAGCTGAGGAGAACAGAAGGGCTTGTCTAGAGCCACAATTTGGGCAGTTGCCTCTGCCAAAAAAGCTCTAACGGGATGACAGGACATGACAACAAAAAAGGGATTTCACCACCACCAGAGCCATGCCCTTTCCCAAGCATAAGTTGTACAACACAAGGACTTTGCAGCAGCACATCTGTGTCCATGCTGTACAGGTAAACCTCTGTCTGACAGAGATTTTTATTTAAAAAAACAAAATGGAAAACACTAGTGTAGGTCTGGCCTGGGCCTATAGGGTGTTTGCCAGGTGGAGTCCACCTGGAAACAACCAGATGTATAGGGAGATGGAGCTGCCTTCCACAATCAGAGACATTGAAAGAGTGAAGATCCATCCTTGACAGACAGATTCAGAGAGTCTTCTGCCCATGTGGGTGTGTCAGAGGCAAGAGGAAGCGTGGAATCACAGAATCATAGAGTTGATAAGGTTGGAAAAGGCCTCTGAGATCACCAAATCCAACTGGTAACCCAGCTCCTCCATGGTCACCGCTAAACTGTGTCCTCGAGTGCCATATCCACACTTCCAGGGATGGTGACTCTACCACTTCCCTGGGCAATCTGTTCCAGTGCTTTACAACCCTTTCTGCAAATAATTTTTTCCTAATAGTGCAGTCCCTGACTGATGCTGCTTTACAGCAGTGCCTCTTTGATACAGGCTCAGCTAAAATTTCATGGTTGAGCTGGTGCAACTTTTCTATGTGATCCTTTCTAAATCGGTTTGTTTGATTTGTTTTTTCCACCAGGAGAACAAACAGAAGCTGAACTGATAGCAAGCAGATTAACCCAGTGAAAAGACATTGAGTCAGGGTTATGGGTTTGAGTATTTGAAGAATGTGAATATTGATAGAACAGAATCAGAGAGAGAGGGGGCCCTTCTTTTGTCACTTGTGCTTAGTTTGCACAAGTTTCACTTTATCAGCTGCAGTGGAGTTTCCCCCAGTCTAAACCAGTGTTAGAGAAAGAGGTGAGGCACAGGGAACACCAACAGTGAGAATTTTTGAACTAGTGAACTGAACAATCTGGACCATATTTAAGCACATACATTTCATACACAGAAGACTGATGGGAAGGCATAAAGGAAAAAAAAAAAAAGCTTGTGAAGATGCTAAATGCAATTTATTCCAAGAAATAAGATCAAAGGAAGTGTTTGAGCAGGAAAAGATTTATGTTGTATGCAAAGCTTAAAAAAAACTTAGCAAAAACAAATCCTCTTTGGCATCTACTCCAGAGAATACCAACCAGGAAAACAAGAAGATAATTAAGCTTCTGTGTTGCATTACTTTAAAAATTCACTTGAATGAAAGCAAGTAGTACAATAATGAACTGAGTCAGAGAGCACTGTTCAATTAGAGGTAGAATTTAAGGGAGTTTATAAGAGCAACACTTAACAAAGAACGACTTGGTTGGGCTTATTGTTATGGAAAAGGGGAAAAAAAAGTTGTGGTGTGTTAAATGGCATTTATAAAATAGGAAGGTCTGATCAAACCAACCCAGATTAGTCCTCCACAGCAGTAAGACCTTAAAATTAGGTCAGGGGGATGAAAGGAGAGCTGAGTCTAAACAGTTTCGTACAGAGGCGATGTGACATATGGAACACGTTACAACTAAAGCAGGGAGCATGAATGTTTTCAGGAAAGAAAATGACAGGGCAGTCCATAAGGAAATTTACAACCATGGAAGCTTCAAAAGGAATACAATTCCTATTTATTTGTGTATTTATTTAGGGGAGTCAACCAGTGCCTGTGCTCAGAAGGGAAATGATGATAAGCATTATTTATTCTTCTTTCCACCTTCCTAATGATGGTGTTTGTGGGGTTTGGTTTGTTCCATCTTCATTGGGCTGCAGTTTTGCCTTCCCAGAACACGAAGGACAAGAGCTAATAACATTTTAAGGGCTACGTTCTTCAGGTTCAATGGTAATGGTTTTAAAACATTCATTCTTTGTATTCTCTTCTGCTTTCACAAGGGGTTTTGTAAGTGAAGACTTTTCAGTGCAGAACAGTCCTTGAACAAATTGTTCCTCAGCCTCCCTGCTAAGTATCTCAGATTCTGTCTCCTGAAGGAAAACATTGAACACTAATCCAGAACTTCAATTTCAAATCTTGAACCTGAGATCTTACTGTAGTATGAAAATTTCTCTTCAGTTAGAAACAAATTAAAGAAAACTGAGAGATCATTCATTGTCTTTATCCCATGCATAAAACTCTCTTTTTCACTGCCAAAAATTGCAGGTTAGGAAGAAGGCAATGAAGTTACAATACATTTTTGTGGAGTGATAACTGCATTAAAGGCATTTCTTCCGTTAGAATGTAGACAAACTAGTCTCCTTTCTCGCAGTAATGCTATTTTTTTTCTCCCACATAGCTGTAGACCAGCACAACCAGCTTCAGAGTCTAAGCTCAATATTATTCCCAAACTTAAGCAAAAGGAAAGAATTTGGAGAAATGCTGCTCTTAGCCTCAGCTTGGTGATAGAGCACAGAAAAGAGGACAAGAAGATAATTTTGTTTTACCAGCTTGTTGCTCAGATATTTGTATACTCCTTCTTTCAATATTGTTAGAGATCTGCCATGGAAAGATCTTCCAAAAACAGTCACACTTTCTCCATCCAGGTAAATCTGAAGTAGCACCACGCAAGTCTACAGAGCTATTTTGAGTTATTTAAAGCCTATAAAATTATTTTAAGTCTATACAAGCAACTTTTAAGAAGAGGACACAGCGTTGTTTCTTAAACTCCTCCAGTTTATTTGGATTCATGCTGATTATGAGCATTAACACCTGACCCATTCCCTATTGGATTTCCTCATAACAGCTTACCAGTACTGACATTAGCCGAAGAGAAAACCAAGCCAGCTCAGACTTTATGCCAGATTATGACCTCAGTTTTATGCAACTCAGCCTGCAGTCGCCTGCTTTCTGCGTGACCAAAAGCAGAATTTGGCCTCGAGCTTTAATTTTTAAGAGTTGCATATACACAACTGTCTCCAAGCATAATACTATTTAATAATTTTAAATGGGAATAAATGCCCTTTTCAATTTTCCCTAATTTCTAGCAGTCTAAAAATATGTGTCTTATCTTTGCTGGATAACTCTAGCAAAGTATTTTGCTTGTAAACCCAACTTCTGCACATGCCTTTGAGTTCCATGGTCCAGACAGTCTGAATCTCCCAGGCTTGACCTGCCAGGTTCTCTTCTGCTTTCCACCCACCTATAGCTCAATCAAAACTCTACTGGAGGTTTGACATCCCAAACTGTACCCTGATAGGAATGCTGACAAGAAAGAGGCCTTCCTGCCGCTGTCAAGGAAGACATTTCTGAGGCCTGAGGTGCTCTCAGCCAAAAGATGTTGGTTTAGGGTGAGATGATGGGAGCACAGGACAGAAAGAGGCTTGTGTGTGGTTTTATAGTTTCCTGGGAGGGCACAGGAGATAGCTCCTGAATATGTGTAGGTTTCCTATCAGTTCCAGCCACAGGAAAAGCTGCCTTCCATCAAAAAAGCTCTTTGCTCCTGCGTGTAGCTCAGCAAAGCTCTTTGTGTTCCCACTGTCAAAAAGGCCTGAGAAATTTTTATCCCCTTTACGTGCAGTTATCCCAAGATATTGACTGACCTCTCACCTTTTGTAAAGAGTTCCCCCATATGTTTGACTCCCCAAAGTTCCTAAGGATGTGATTGCTTTGTTTTGTTTTTGCAATGGGCTCCTTTCCATATTTTCTGGTAACAGACTGTGAGCAGGTTAGGAAGGCCCTTCACAGGTTTCAGGGAATGTGCTCCCCAGTTTTCCAGCACTAGTAATGTCCTATCTCATTTGAACACAGGCCTTTACCTCAGAATTTGCACAGGATGCACTTGCTGCTCACCACACATTGCCAGTGCTGGTAGTCAGGAATATAAAAGGGAGGGGGGACTGTTCCCCCCCCTCTTCCCCAGCTCTGCTCCCATGGCTGTTCAAGCTCAGCTTGCTCAGAGCAACTCTTCCTGCAGCCAGAGGAGCGGGGACTGCTCACCCAATACTCCCTGCTGAGAGGAAGTGGGTGGAGAGGGGATGCTGAGATGACAGAAGTGCAGAGAGCCCAAACTTCACCCCACTCTGCTTCCTCGCTCGCCAAAAGAGCTGGCTGGGAGCATGGGAGAGTAAACTGCTCCATGAAGGAAAAAAAAAAAAAAGGAAAGAAAAAAAAAGAGGATGAAGTAATTGACTTTTGTAGCAGAGCAAAGGGAGTGCAAGTGGCGGTGGAGGGAAGATAGGGAGGAACTGTGACTGACTCACAATATATTCAGTTCCCCGCTCCTGGGGAGATGCAGCTGTGCATCTCCCCTCGTATAGGCTGTAAAGTTACACCATCGTCCAAAGTAAGCATCCCTAATTCTCCTACTTCCTGAAGCACAACAGTGTTTGGCTCCTTTTTAATCAGGGATTTCTACTGTGCAAATTGAAGTCTAGGACCAGGCTTTTCCTATGTGCAGAATTAAAAATCCTTCCCTTGATTGTTTTGTCGGTTCCTGGGGAAAACTACTGAACTGTTACAGCCGATTTACATTGGCCTGATCCTTTTTTAAAGCTCATTCCAAGTTATTCTTAATTCCTCAAGGCACCTGAGATGTTGTGCGTGAGCCAGCCACAGACACCTTTGGCAATGCTTTCCACATCCTTTTTCCTCCCTCTGCTTGCTTCACAGTTACTTCTGACTTCACTTGAGTAAGGACTGTTTCCCTTTTCTACCACTTCAGTAGGAAGAAATATGGCATGGAATTACTTCTGGTTTTGGCCAGCTTTGGTTAAGGCCAGCAGAGCTGGGGGAAAAAGCTGAAGGAAGAGGCTAATTCAGTGTGTAGAACTAACCTAGACCAGCCCAGACCTCACGAGAGGAAGGTCTGAAGGCCCACTCTCCCATTTTCTTCCCATGTGAGCTTTGGCTTGTGTAACTTAGGAAAAGTCACACAACCTGCCTGGGTTTCACTTCCCAAACTATAAGACAACAGCAGCCCTCTCTTACCCTGTTACCTGATGAGTTGGAACTAGATGATCCTTGAGGTCCCTTCCAACCCAAACCATTCCATGACTCTGTGATTCTGTGAATTTTGGGGTGGTTAGATGTGAGTAGGACTCTTTTGTGAAATGTATAAAGCGTGCATCCAAAAAGAGGTGACCAGAAGTATGCTAAAAAATTACTCTTTCCATTCCTGCTTCCCATACCCTGAGAATTACTTCAATCCTGCCCTTCTAGAATATAATCTTTCTCACAACCAGTATTTCTTCAGTAAAAAGTGTTTTTCTAAAAAGCCATACAAGTTACTGACTGTGTAAGGAGAGGTAAGGCCAGCTGTGGTACATCTCATTTGCCTCCCTCACATGCCCAGTTTAAGACTTTGCTTTTCTGTCAAATATCTGGAGATCATTTGCTTGGTGAGAGGCAACATGTGTTAAAGTACTCCCAGCTCTAAAATTCCCCTTTCAAGGATTTTTGGCAAGGGGAAGCAGGGAAGGCACTGTGTATCAACAGCAAAATGGCATCTGGATTGAAAGATAAGAAAAACCACCATGGTTTCCAAAAACCAAGGCCATTTTCAGATGGATTTTGGACCTGGCAGAGGTGCATGGCTTGCATTAGTACAAAGGCAGAACACAGAAATCATGCTTTGACTTTGGAAAGGCTTCTAGAGACCGTAATTTCCAAATTATCAGACATTTTGGATGCAAATTAGCAGAGTATTCAGCCCTGAGCTGAATGTGTGAGCAGTCTGCACTGCAGCAGGGCAACTCATAAACTCAAAAATCAGATATTCTGCTGGATCAGGACCAGAATACTCTCACCACCCTGGAGAATTAATCCCCAAATGTAGTCAAACTCACGGCAAAGTGTGAACTGAGAGCTAAAACTGGAACACTTCCATGTCTCGAGGAGAGCTGCACACTGGAAATTTTACCCACATGCACATCGATGAACTGGGGGACTCCCAAGCAAAGCTCCTCTTCAGGCAGATTTTTACCAGGAAAAAAATTGCAGAGGAGCTGGATTTGCCAGAACGGTCCTTACCCTCAGGACAGGCCTATTGTGTAAACAATTTGCTACAAACTAATGCCAGCCAGCAGGATGACTTTTTTACTCTAAATGGGCAATGGTTTTTTGAAAGATTCAGATGCAATGGGAAAAAACGCAAGCCTGTTGTGGGCACACATTGTATTTGTGAGCTCTTCTCCGTAAGAAGGGCTTCTCCGTAAGAAGGACTCAGTGTGCACCTGGGACCAGTTCTAGAAGAGCCCTCACAATTTCACTGGGAGAAGTTGTTGGTAGAGGTGATTTCTCCTATTAATCAGCTTGTTTAACTGGTCAGAACAAACAAGCTCTTTCTATGCAAAGCTCTTTTTAAAGTCTGACATCTTTTGCAAAGAAGCAAACTTCTAACATTTCCCCCCACCAAAACACTTGTGTTTTATCAGAAGTACAAGACTCCTTTTTCTCTGAGAATGAATTTAAAAACATCATTTTACGCTGGTTGTGAGCAAGCTACTGCACCAGTGCAAAGGGCATGGAAGAGACATTAATGACACACAGCAATGCTAATTTCTCACTACGGTCCTGATGGAAACAATTCAGTTGCGTGCTCTGTGTATGTTAAAATAAGGACCAAACACCAGCTCTATGTAGTCACATTGCCCTCCCCTGCCTCCCTTATTGTGTAAAAGCTTTGTCCAATTAATGCTGATTTCAGTGAGTTCCTATTGGTGGTTTTAAAATATTTGGATCAGGCCTGGGATCCTTTTCTTAAGAACGCTGCATCGGACACTTTGCACCTGCAAGCCTAACAAGACTTCTTTATCTGGGGGGTTCTGAACCTTTGAGGAATAGGGAGAGGCAATTCCGAGAGCAGCCTTTGATTCATGGAGTGGCCATGGATGGATTTCTGCATGGATCCAGGGAAACCCAGAGTCACGGGCTTTGGAAAAGCAAACACAGGTGCAGTTTTGGGTGAAATGAAGCAGGTCTTCCCTGGCAAGGCTCAGTGCTCGGGACAAACTCCGGAGCAGCAATGCTGTTCCTTCTAAGCAATCTTAGCACTGGAAGGAGCTGCCCAGGGAGGCTGGGAGTCCCCATCCCTGGAGGCATCCAAGGAATGACGGGACGTGGCACTCAGTGCCCTGGGCTGGGTGACAAAGTGGTTGCCAGCCACAAGTTGGACTCAATGCTCCTAAAGGTCTTTTCCAGCCTTAATGATTTTGTGATTCAGTGATTCTATACCCTCAGTGCAAACATCTGTTTGAGCAGAGCTCTCAGAAAAACAGATAAATGCCTTTTTTTTAATTTTAATGACAGAAATATCTCAGGTTAACTTCAGGATCTATTTTAATTCTACCCAAACAAAAGCTCATTTCATTTCTAACTAGCATTCTGTATATTCCCTGAATTTCTCTTTGCCTGTGGGTGCAAGTCTTGTCTGTACCCTTAAATTAGGCTTAGGAATACAAGATTTTTCATAATGAGACTCTAACACTTTTGAATTTGCAGCCCTTGCTTTATTCTCTTTGTTTGCTTGATTTCACTGTTTTCCTTACTTCACAAAAGAAAACAGAAATTGGAAGATATTAAAAAAGAAGATGTTTTCAGCTTCTAAAATAAAAGAAAATAGGAACTCTTTCACTTTCAGTGTAAAATCCTGCAAAATAACAATATATTGAAATTCAAAGCTGAAAACAGTTTTCCCTTTGAGTTTCCTAATATCAGAAAAACTAACAAATAATGGTTTAAAATGTCTCCTTTTTTCCTATTTTTTTTTTTTTTTTAAATGATTTGCCCAGTGGCAATGTAAATGTAAAACCATGTCAGACCATCCAGCATCACAGGGTCCCCAGGAGGCCGTGCTTTTGTAGTCTAACAGGAGAGGGATGAAATTCTGATAATCTGAGAGGTGCTTCCCGTCCTCCTCCTGCTACCAAGTTAAACAAAACCCACCTCTGGCATTTCTAAACAGAATAATCAGGACAATCTGTTACAAGGCCAGGCTTGAGCCCCCCAGAATTGTGGGGAGGTGAAAGAAGTGAGTTTCATCTGGGAGGCTGCTCTCAGCTTTAATTATGGACAATTTAAGCCCTCAAAGCATCTCTCTGACAGAAATAAAAGGAACTGCAACTACTGCCTGACTTTAATACAGAACAATTAATCAGCCCTGGTTGAGCCAAAGTAGGTCCAGGTTGACTTGAAAGGTTAATGGATCTTCAAACTGTTTCAAGAAAAGAGTTAGATGGCGTTTCAGTGCTGCGAGGAAACACGAAACCCAGGCCTCTTTGGTGTGGCTTTGGGTTTGTTACAAACATCTTGCAGAGCTTGAAAACTGCTTTTGATGATCGGCCTAACTTCCCTTTCCTCAGCTTAATCCCAGTTTTCCTGATTGCACTCCTTGGCCCCACCCTAAAGCAAATGTTCCCTTTCCCCAGTGCTTACACTTTCCAGATCTTTGCCCTGGGTTTTCTGTCATGGCCTTTCTGCCAGCTCAAAGCAAAGGCTTGCACCTTCAAGGCAATTTCCTCAAAGGTCAGTTTTACAGCCCTTTCAGTCATTTTTGCTTCTCTTTCCTGATTTTCTTTTTGCGTGACCATACCTTCCAACTTTAAAGCAGCTTTCCCAATTTTACTGCTGTGCACAGGAAGCAGCAATTCCCTTCTAGCTCTGCAATTAAATGCCCTGGTATTTGCATTTAATAAATATTGTGCTTTTCCAAAGTTTTAGATCATTCCTGGGTCTGCTCAGGTATTTCTCCTTTCTAAGTTTCTTTTCCCCTCTGTATATCACTGCTCAATACCAATATTTCCCCAGCACACGAGCTTTTGATTTCTACTTCAGCTTTCATTTTGTAATTTTCTGCCAATATTTTATTTCTCCATCTCTTCATTAGAGATCGCATTTCTCTTCATTTACTGCAGTTTGCATCCCCTCCAAATTCAGCTGCAAATTTAATTTGTTTGCTGCTTAGCCCTATTGCTATTAACAAACAGTAATGAAAAGATTAACTAACACACAGTTTATCAGCTTAAATTATCCACTGTCACTCCACTACTTCTGGAGCTTTCTATTTTTCTGTTTGCAAACTACTTCTGAGGAAAAAATATGCAAGTGCAAAGATCTGGGCAAATCTTCTGCTTTTTGTAAAATTAGCACAGGTCCAGACAAGTCAAGCTATTTATTCAGCTCTGGATATGACCTAAAGATTTCTTTGTACTTTGGCAGTTTTCAGAGTTACACAGTGAATTATACGAAGAAATACTTCAGCTTTTGTGTAAGTTATTTACCCCATTACAGCTTTATCTCTTTGTTGTGACTAAGATGGGGCTGACTGCTCACCTGGGATGGCACTGTTTTCCTTTCCCTGCAATTCATGCTTTTCACTGATCGATCAAACTTTAAAACAGCACTGCAGGTGGACTTCCCTGATCCAGCCAGTGCAACACAAAACCCCAACCTGTGTGACCTTGCAAATATCAGCTGATTTCTGTGTATTCCAGTTTCTGCTCTTTTAAAAAGGGAAAAATGGCAGTCCTCCCACATTTTCAGTAATAACCAAAAAAAAATATCTATGGATTGCTCCAATATCAGTGATGTGAGAATCACAGAATGACCTGGGCTGGAAGAGACCTCAAATATCTTATTGTTTCCACTCCCTGCCCTGGCCAGGGACACCTTCCACTATCCCAGATTGCTCAGAGCCCCATCCAGCCTGGCCTGGAACACTTCCAGGGATCCAGGGGCACCCACAGCTTCTCTGGATAACCTGTGCCAGGGCCTCACCACCCTCACAGGGAACAATTCCTTCCTTCATATCCAACCTAACCCTGCTCTCTGGCAGTGTGAAGCCATTGCCCCTTGTCCTGTCACTCCAGGCCCTTGTCAAGAGTCTCTCTCCATCTTTCCTGTGGGCTCCCTTCAGGCACTGGAAGGCCTCAGTGAGGTCACCCCAAATCCTTCTCTTTTCCAGGCTGAACAATCCCAATTCTCCCAGCCTTTGCTCTCTCAGTAGGGGAAAATCAGCCAGCTCTTTGAGGGAGAACACAAAGGATGTCAGGGTTTATAACCAGAGTAATAAAACACCACCATCATTCCATAGAGTTCCTTCCTCTGCAGATATAGAAAGTAACAAACAGACATTTTGACTTGACAAAACTCTTCCAACAAACCAGGGAGACTGGGATCTCAGCCTTCAAACCCCTTGTTCTGACCACCTCAATACACAGATTATGATACCACAGGAGTCAGGGCATAGACAGACAGGTGTAAATATGTAAGTGTGTCACAAAAATGTCAGTGAGGGAAGGAACTGGAAAGGAGAAGGACCTCGTTGTGACTGAGAAAAGCCTGCCTACTCCTGTAGCTGATTATAGACCTGGGGATGTAGCTGGGACGGCTGATATCACACCGGACATTATTAATAGTCCAGGCCCCCAGGGGGATTGTGAGAGGACGCTGGGGAGTGCCAAATGCCTCCAGGGAGCTCTCAAGTGCCCTGGTGTCGGTGGCGGGGGAGGGAGGTGCAGGCCAAAACCTGACAGAATTAACTGTGCACAAGGTGTGAGAAGCAGCAGCTGTTCCAAAGAGTGAGGTAAGCACGGAGGAACTGCTCCTGACCTTTCTCTTGGAATCACGCAGGTATGTGGACAGCAGCCTCATCTTGATCTCCAAAAAAATACAGCTATATCTGTGCAAGGATCAAATGTGGACACACATCTGCCATTGCAATCACCTGGGTGACTCCACACAGCTCATCTGACTGTTCAGAGCACAGGCTGCTCCTTGCAGCAGATGTGGTATCACAAAACTGTCCCTCGGGAAGATGTCACCAGTTGGGAAAGCTTTTCCCACTGACCAGCAGGGACATGGTCACCCCCAAAGCATTGTGGGTTGGTTCAAAGTGCAGAGGAGTTTTACATGCTCGGGTGAGCAGCTGTCCTGCTGCATTTTGCTCAGCCAGTCGTTTGAAGAGGAAAAGGAAATGTCAAGTGACTCCGTGGGCTGAACTCCATTTCCATAAGAAATCAGGTATATATCGTTCACTGGATGCTACTGGGGCTCAGATGTGTCTTCTCTTTTGAAAATGGCCTTGAGTAAATGAATTAATACACCTCTGAGCTGCTGCAGAGATGAAGAAACTTTGGTGGGCTCCCCCTCAGATGTGCAGCTGCGCTCCCCTGCCCATGTGCCAGAGGAATGGATTAGTTTCAAATCTCCTCACTCTAACTTCCAGTGTGGTTGGCCCTCAGGACGGGAGGGTTAACACTTAGGGCTGCCGTCACTTGATTTTGTCTCTGAATTCTTCAGCTTCTTAGGGGGCCCGTCTCTTGTGAAAGCTTTAGCTTCAATCTGGATGTGTTGAAATTTCCGTATCCCGAGAAGTGGAAGTGTTCAGGAGGGTCACAGTGTCTTCAGGGACGTTCAGCACTCTGCAGCGATCTACCTTCACAAATCCGTGTTGTACACGCGATTACTATTCCGAAATACAGTGCAAATTTTCAGACACGGTCATTTCACATTGCCACCTTTTTGAACATTCAGAATGCTTTTCTTGTTCTGTACCTTTCCCGTGTCCCCCAAAGCACAGAGGAGGAGGGCTGCATTTCTTCCCGACACAGTTCTTAGGGAGAGGGAATCAGCGGGGCAATCCATGACTTGGGAGGCTGTGAGAGCAGTGCTCAGCAAACAGTGACAATAATTACACTGTCCTCTTTGGTAGAAGCCTGGAAAAGCTGTCAGCCACCACAAAGGATCATTAGCTGCTTGGTCTGAAGAACAGAAGCTGCTCCTAAATTTTTTAGAAAGTGCCAAACACTTCAAGCTGACTGACATAAATTGTGTGGGGTATTACAATGCTGAATGTAAAACTCACCAGTCACTTTTCCTTCTATTCCAGTTCCTCTCAGCAATGACTTACAAGTAAATACTTGGGCAGTCTCTCACAGTACTAGGATTTCATGCTTTCTGCAGAACGTTTTAAGTGATGTTTCGCTCTTTCCCTGTGTAGAACGTTCAGAGACTGAACAAAATAAAGCAATACACACAATTTTTAAATCACTACAAACAAAACTAAACAAAAATTTTCACTACTACATGAAGTGGTGAGTCTGAAAAGGGCAGAACGTGATTTGCCAGAGTTTATTAGGGATTGAATTTATCAATAGAAGGAAGAGGTAAGCTTATTTACGTCTCCTAAATTTAGACCTTCCCTGAGCCACCCAGCTCAGACAGCATTAATACCCTGCTAAAACTGCAGTGATAGGCAGGAATACAAACCATTGAAATAGAGTAAAGCTAAGCCACAGTTGAGAGATCAACCAGCTTTGCAATGCATGAGCTTTTCTTTTCTGTGCTGTTTGCTTTTCCCCTCTGTGCCACAAATGTCAGCGATCCCCAAGTCAAGCTTGCTTAGTGCAAACCAGCCACAAACACAGCCAAAACGAACTTTTGTCAGGAATTTACATGTGGAAAATTCCAAGAAGAACCTTGAAGAACAACAAAAATATCTCACTAACATCAGCTGAGCAAGAAAAATTTAGCTCGGACAAAATCTTTCTACCCGAAATGAGTAATCTGAATCGAAAAAAAAAAAAGAACAATGAAAGAAGAGAAAAAGTCATGTGAAGGATTGAATTCTTGGGGGATTTTTATACCGTTCTCCAAAATGCCAAAGAAAGAGCTGCTTGTGCTGAAGTAGCTTCTGCTGAGGTCCACACAATCCTGTGCCCCCAGGAACCTGGAATTTGAGTTAGTCTTCCCTCAGACAGGACACGTGTGTTGAAATCTTGCCTCCAATCCAAGTCCTCTCTACAGATTATTTACTCACTGGGCTGCACTGAGTAAGCACTTGTTCTGCTTTGTGAATTGCTTTGTGGAACTTCTAGAGGCATGGCCAGAAACACCAGAATTATTTGCTTTGAAAATATGAAAAGATAAACATTTTAATGTTTTACATTTTCCTCTCCTTTTTACGGATTTAACAACACACGCGCCAAATAAATTTCAAATTATGTGCAGTTCAGACAGGCACAACATTCCATTTTGGGCAAAGAGCCATTCATCAAATGCAATACTCCCCAGACCTGCAAACAAATATACTTTTAATGTGTCTTGTAACCAGATTACAGCCAAGGCCATAAACCAGCTGCAGTTTTCCAATAACATCCATTTCTCCTATCTAGAATAGTGCCTTAGACATGCTCTGGGGTGCTGGGCTTTATGGACAGCCTGACAATTTTTGGTCATGGACTGGAACTTCTGAACAGCACTTATGAACCTCCTAGGTTGGAGAAACTCCCTGAAAACTCATCAAGCCTTTATATCTCACCAAGCCTTTATATTTTCTCTCTAAGTTTTGCACCCAGAAAAATATAAAGATTTGTTCTGAAACCTTTTTACTTTTGCAGCAAATAATTTGCAAAGCATAAATCAAACTACAGGTTGAAATTCAAAGTTAACATCTTTCCCACCAAATCCGTGGGACATTTCACATGAAGTTCAGGAAAATACTTTTCAACATTTTTCCCATTAATGGGGCTCCTCCACAGAGAAGAAAAATAGCTCATTTTAGCTGCTCCAGCTCTCAGGTCCCCAGCCCTTCCTTTCTGTGTGCAGCGTGACATTAAAGGGAGCCTACAGGAACTCCAGCCTTACTTTTCCCACCTCATCACCTGCTCCAACTTGTGTATTTTGCTAGTGCCACTTAGCTTTGAGACTGAGCAGAGCAGTGATTGCATGCAGCTGCATGTTGGCATGAATAATGCTTCTGGCTTTTGAGCTGAGCCTTGTCAGAGCTTTGCTCACCATCCTGTGGGCTCGTGTGTCACCCCGCGTGTGGATTCCGGGTGCTGCGAGAAATCTGCTCAATGACATCTGTTTAATAATATTTTTACTGTTTTTAAAAGCAAATCCTATGCTGAGGGAAGGCGAAATTGCACGGCAATTTTTTATCCAGAAAGGTCTGGGCTCTGAGATCCATTTACATTAAGTTAGTATTTATTTAGGTATGACAGTAATTGTATGGTAACTGAACATCTTCGATCTTTTTCCCCCCCCAAAAGCAAAACATTGCTGCAAGCAACAGTCTAGATTTAGGTGAACTCACACTGTGACAAACTGAGAATGGAGAAAACACATTTCTTGTCCATAAAAGGACAGCTCACACATCCACAGAGGGTAGCTCTGATTTTGCTGCAGTTCCAAACTATGAAGTGGGGACTCAATCTTACAAAAAGGAGTTTTGTTTAGAGTGGATACAAGGTTGTACAGTAAAAGATTTTTTCTTCTTTTTTTCCTTTGTCTTCTCAAACAGAAAATGGTTCACCCTCTTAAACAGAAAATGGTGGATTTTTTTTTTTAAATGAAAAATTTTCTGTTCAGGAGGTCTGATATTTCCACAATTTCTCCTGGGAAAAACACAGAGTACCCACAGTGTCGAGGGAGGGGATCCTTCCCCTCATCTCAGTGCTGGTGAGGCACACCTGGAGTGCTGTGTCCAGTTCTGGGCTCCTCTGTACAGCAGCGAGTCCATGAAAGTTATTAAGGATTGGGGTAACTGTACTGGGAGGAGAGGCTGAGAGAGCTGGGACTCTTCATTCTGCAGAAGAGAAGTCCCAGAGGGATTGTACTGAAGTGTAGAAATACCTCACAGTAGGGAGTAAAAAAGATGGAGCCAGGCTCGACTCAGGGGTGTCCATGAAAGGACAAGAGGCAATGGGGGCAAATTGAGGTATAGATAATACTGCTGGTACATGAATTTTTTATTTTTTTTTAAGTTTAAAGGTGGTCGAACACTGGAACAGGTTGTCTAGAGGGTTGTGGAGTCTCCATCCCTGGAGATATTCTAAACCTGAGTAGGCACAGTTCTCTGCAAGCTGCCCTGGCTGATACTGCTGTGAGCAGGGAGACTGGCCTAAATGATGTCCTGAGGATCCTTCCAACTCCATCTGTCCCACGGTCTGTGACTCTATGCCTTCATCCCAAAGTGCCAGAAGTCTCTGACACATGCTGGATGCGTCTGCAGAGCAGGAAAATCAAATCCAAGGCTTTCTTGAGTCACTTGAAGCAGTACTACAGTCAGGGTTTGTCACAGACTACGAGGCTGCTCTAAGATGAGTTTTGTATTTTCTGCTTCAATCCACTACTTGTGCAGCAAGTTTATGAACAGGTGTGCTCTGAAGTGAGTGCTCTGCTTCCATCACTTAGTATTTTACATTGATAATTGATTTCACTTAAATATAAATGCAAATACCAAATGTACAGGTGTCCCCATATACAAGGAGGAAAAACGCCTCCCTGGACAGCTTCTCACGGCTCTCAGCTACACAAACAAGATGACAGAAAGGCTTAAAAGGAACTGACAAATGAGCTTTTAGAATATGGACAGAAGGCAGAATTAGAAAGAGACCACAGGAATCCATATAGAGCAGTACGTGGCAAAGTACAAAGAAGCAGCACACTTTCAGGAATGGTTTTCAAAATATTGAATCTTTGAACAAGATTTTTCCATTTTAGGGGGTGGTGGGAAGAGGGATGTCCTCAATCTGTCCTTGAATATTTCTAATAGCTGTCAGTTTTGTTTCACTTTACATAAATGTAATGAAGCAGCTTCTTTAAAAACCACCAAAAAAACAAGTCCCCAATCCTGAAAACAACCCCTACAAGATGGTCTGTGGTCCATCTGAATTCCCCACTTGTATCACAGAGGCCTAATCACCACTCTCTGACCTGACTGCATCATTTTCCTTCGAGAACCCTTTCCCGTACCAGAGGGAGAAAGAGAACAAAAGCACTATTAAAACACTGGATTTATTTCCTTCTTACGGTAACATTAAACAGAAGGCATTTGATAAATATGAATTTGATGGGTCTGAGAGAGCACACAAAACCTGACAATATTTAGCAAAGTCAGAACTTTTGCATTTTACACCATGATACACTTTTCTACTCTGCATGATCCTGCAATTTTGAAACTAAACTTCTCTGTGGGATGAACTCTGTGGAAGTAACTTGGCCTCTCTCTGCTGCCAAGCCCTGGCCATACTATATCAAGAACTACCTACCTCTGCAGAGAAAGAGCTTAACTGATATATATACCACTATGCATGGAAAGAGGAAAAGCAAGGCCTAAAATATAGATGAAATATTGAAAAATAAAATTCAGAAGAGAGTTGCACTCACTATAAAGTATAACAAATAGTGTCTGCAAAGAAACACACAGCCTGTGTTTCTGTATCTCTACATATGTATCTTTAAAGACACAGATGTTACTAAAAAAAATCCCAATTTTCACGTTCACAGCCTCTAGCAAACCTCCCTCTTGCATTGTTTTAACATTGACTTTCTGTTTCTCTGCAGATCTTACAGGTGAACAAGGTGATGTCCATCTTGTTTTATGTGATATTTCTCGCTTACCTTCGTGGCATCCAGTCTTCCAACATGGATCAAAGGAGTTTGCCAGAAGATTCGATAAATTCTCTTATTATTAAACTCATACAGGCAGACATTTTAAAAAACAAGCTTTCTAAGCAGATGGTAGACATTAAGGAAAACTATCAAAACACGGTGCAGAAAACAGACGCTCAGCAAGACATGGATGGAGAGGAAAATGTGAAATCAGACTTCCAGCCAGTTATCTCAGTGGATACAGATCTCTTAAGGCAGCAGAGACGCTACAACTCGCCCCGAGTCCTCCTCAGTGACAACACGCCTCTGGAGCCGCCGCCGCTGTACCTCATGGAGGATTACATCGGGAATTCCGTGCTGGTGAACAGAACCTCCCGGCGGAAGAGGTACGCGGAGCACAAGGGCCACCGGGGGGAATACTCCGTTTGTGACAGTGAAAGTTTGTGGGTCACGGACAAATCCTCTGCCATCGACATTCGGGGACACCAGGTGACTGTTCTGGGAGAAATTAAAACAGGCAACTCTCCGGTTAAGCAATACTTTTACGAGACGAGGTGTAAAGAGGCCAAGCCTGTGAAAAACGGCTGCCGCGGCATCGATGACAAGCACTGGAACTCCCAATGCAAGACATCCCAAACTTATGTCAGAGCACTGACTTCAGAAAACAACAAACTGGTGGGCTGGAGGTGGATAAGGATAGACACCTCCTGCGTGTGCGCCTTGTCCAGGAAAATAGGAAGAACATAGATCTGCATCTCTTTGCTATATAAATTATTACTTTAAATTATATGATATGCATGTAGCATATAAATGTTTATATTGTTTTATATATATTATAAGTTGACCTTATTTATTAAACTTCAGCAAATCTACAGTATATAAGCTTTCTCTCTCAATAAACAAGAGCAAAGGGTGTGTGCCTCTGCTGTGGCCAACTCCGGGGTTTTTTTAGACTATGTTTGTGACACTGCTTGTTGGCAGCATACCTTAACCTTCCTGTAAAATCTGTGTAAAATCAGTATTTTTTCATTCAGTATTGTCAAACCAGTGACTGTCATTTAGTAAACTTGTTAAAAATCAGATCAATGCCAAGAGTTGTGTACATATTTATATTCCCTGCTCTATACGGTCATACTTAATTGGATCCACAGTGTTGACTCCTCGCCACCAAAAAGAAAAATGGACCAAAATACATGTTGTAGCCTGCAGACAATGTCAAATTTACAGGCATCAGGTAGCCCTAAAATAAAGTTTCTGTGTATTATGCCAGTTCTGCCAGTGAAATGACCATTTTCCCTCTGCTAGCATTTCAGAATGGCTGCTAGTAATCCAGGAACATCCATTTGTGTTTTGGAAACACATTTGTTTTGCAACTGTTTCTAATGCTGCCAATGCATCATTGAAAATATATGAAAAAAATCTGAAAAATTTGTAGCCGAAACTTACTGAAGCCAAGAACTGATCTAAATGGATCATTAATGTAATACATAAAAGATGGTTTGTTGTGATCAGCCTCTTCCTCCTCACACGAATCAATTATCTTCTGCTTGCCTTATTGGATCATTCCTCTCTGTCTGAGTTTTTAAATTAGAAACAAAGCTAGTGGTGTCTTAACCTTAAAAGAGCCCTTGGCTTGCAAATTGTAGTAAAGAAAGATATGATATCCTGGCGTGGATATCAAAGCCACACGCCCGTATGAAGGCTTCCTTCTCCTCAGCAATCCATTCTCCGTCTTTCCCAGGGGGAAAAATGTGTTGAACTGCTCGAGAAACCTGGTACCTTTCACAGGAACGTGAAATGGATGGTGGCTAAAATTCATGAAGTCTGTAGTTATCCTGAAGGTCCTCAGGTAAACAGATGAGTTGTTGCTCAGGACAGACAAATGTGCTAGTGTGTATTTACCTCAAACTCTTGTTTGGATTGTCATGTAGCTCCACTGGGGACAGGAGTAATGGCACTACTTGAAGAGATGGCCCATTGCACATCAGCTGTGCAGTGCCCTGGATGGGATCCCACCCCCAGGAAGTAAATGAGTTCACGGCTAGGAACAGAATTCAGATTGGGCTGCACATTATCTGTGTCCAGAGAGAGCCAATCCACAGCCAGGGCTGGGAAATACCAGCTATTCAAAAGGTTTTACCCTCATTTTTTTTTTCTGAGGGTTTTACAGCTACAGCTTTCACTGCTGTAGCATGTTCAGCATCACGAATGGAAACCAGATCAGAGCCCTCAAACACAAGGTTGCAGGACACCTTTGCTCATACAGCTTTCACTCCTGGAAAGCCAGTTTCAAACATGCAACAGGCCGTGAAAGGCAGCAAACTGTGCGGTCTCTCCTAATCCCTTACAGGGAGTGCTGCACACCATAAAACCGCCAGGGAGCCGGACAGGTTGCCTTGAGGCTGAGCACTGGAATAGTTGTGTCTTGGAAAAGCCAGGTTGGAGCACGTGGGTATTTTCTTCAGGGGAGGCCAGAAGCAAAGCTTTTGAGAACCATCTCAATTTTCAGCATGAGGCCAGGGTATTTACCTCGCAGGAAATATCATCACCTTGCAGCACTAAATCCTAACTTTGCTTGAAGCAATAGCAATTTCAGAGGTTCAATACCAAGGCAGTCATTAAAATGAGAGGATGTACTATAACAAGGAACTTGGTATCTGATAGATCTGATTAGAATAGTTCTCATTTCTTGGCAAACATCTAAAAAAAAACGCCCCAACCCCACAGAGCTTTTGCTTCTTTTCCTAGCAGGAAAGTTAAAGTTTTAACTAACCTTTTTGGCTTGGGGGAATAAGCACATTTTTCAGAGTTCTGCCCTGATGGAATTTTTGTAAATTAAAAGCTTGATTTTACACCCTGACTTCCCAAATAAAGATCATTTGCAGATGCTGGGATCAATTGAGAGCTGACATTGTCATGGATCATTAACTTTAGAGATCTCTTTGTTTCACCGTGCCACATAGGTCTATCTCCATGTGAGAAGAGGAGGTAAGAAGACCAATTTAACTTGGTGGAATCCCATTAATCAGAAACTACCTTGTTCCTGCAGTGTGGATGTCACCTTTGTTTACATCACTTTAAATCCAGAAAAAATCTATTGAAGACAGGGAAGAAAATGTAGCTTTATAACAATGTAAACAACATCAGAGTTGATTCTAATGCCTTTATTTCTGCTCACTGAAAATCAAGGGTGGTTCATTATTTAGAGGTTCAAAGAAAGCCATTTGTCGTTTTCCACTGTAAATCCAGTAACAGGAACTGGTCTTTGACTCTTGACTTTAACAAGTATTTTACAAGCAGCCAGCAAAAAATGTCTCGGAGTAAATATGCCTGTCATCTGAAACACATGAGATGAGAACGGAGCGTGGTGTGTACGGTTATTAGACCGGCTGCCTCTTTCCCACCCCAGGAAAACAATGAGTGGAAGTGTTACCCCCTGGATCTGATCCAGCTTCCACTAAAGTCAATGGGAAAAAAAAAATCTCACCTTCTCCGGTGGAAGCTGGATCAGGCCCCAAGCGAAGAAAAACCTGCAGATCTCGACCAGAGAGCAAAGCAATCCCACACATCAGTAACGCATTCCTGTAAGTCCCGTGTACGCATAAGATGCTGTATAATTTTGTAAGAAGTTTGTAAACAAAGGCTGTAATAAATTGGTTAAGGTCTAATTCTCTTTTCGCTGTAGCCGGGGATGGTTTTATTGTCAACTTTGGTCACAGCACAATGAATTTAAAATTCCTATCCGAGTTCTATTTTGTTCGTGTTAAGTAGTTAAGCAAAATATTCAGCTCCCAACGCCAGTTTAATTTAAGCATTCTGAAAATCACTTCCATTAGGCAGCTCAGATGCTCTGTCAATATTGTTTTGCCAATAGATCATTATAAGCACACATTTTATTTAGATTTTCTCCCAAATGACCAAATGCTATTCTGAAATTGCCTGTCTGTGTCAAACTGTATTTTCTCCGCTTTTTTCCCCTAGTTTTTTTCCAGTCCATTTAGTAACAGCAAAAAATGCTCCACTGAGGTTTTGGGAAACCATCTGCATTTATTTTATCACCTTTGAACATGTGTTCAGGAATGAAGTCTGTGCAGAGAGTTTACTGCTACCAAGAGATTTGTGCGGCTGCACCAGGAAGAAACTTTGACTGGACTTTACAGAGTGTGTGCTCAAAACCACTCTGCTCGTACTCTGTTATTTCGATTCTTTAGCAACCCGAGGCTTTTGCATTGTGTATCTGCAGACAATACCAAACAGGAAACGAGCCTGATTGGGAGTTTCAAAATTAAAAATTTCACGATAACGACCTGCTATTTCTGACCTCTCGGCGAATGCATTTGCTCAGCGAAGTCAAGTGCAGGAACATTCATTTCATTTAATAGAAACATTGTGGCAAAAGCAATGGGATTCTGTGTTCTCCATGCTTGGTAAGCGTGTGTAATTCATCATGGCTATGGGGCAGGGGGAGGAGGAAGAGGAGGAGGAGGATAGGATAATAAGCACTACAGCTTGTGAGAAGTAAAAGGCTGTGCTCCGGCTTGGAGCATTTTAAAGTGTGGAGGGGTTGTTCTCTGAAATGCTTCGTCTGTATTTTGTTACAGCAGATGGCAGAATGACGAAGCAAGCACAGATGTGGTGTAAAAAAACCAAGCAATACGAGGATAACAAAAAACTTTCCCGGGAAAGTCGGCCGCTCACTACCACTGCGGGTCCTCGCAGCTCTGGGCAGGTGATTGCAGAGCTCAGCAATGACATCCCTAGTTTAATGATTTAACTAATCTCCGTGGAAAAAAGAAAAAAAACCAGTATTTCTTTTCCTGAAGCTCATTGCATTTATGAGCTGGATAATTTTCTTTCTTTTATTTTCTTTTTTTATCCCTTTGAGGTTTTTTTTGATTGTTTGCTTTTGGTAATCTCTAGCTGCTTTGGCACCTCTGATGAGCAACAAGCGGTAATGCTTTGCATGAATGTCCCCACATATAGATTTCTCCTTTGTTTTAGGGCTGAGCTTTGAAGCCAGTGGCACCTGAAAGCCATACTTTCACCTCGGAACTGGCCTTTTGATGTCTTGACCTCGTGTTTCCGGACATTTTGATCACAGGGTCTTATTTTGGAGCTCTTACCCACACAATTAGGTGAGATCATGACCAGGCTGATTGAGAAGTGGCTGTGTACACAACAACCAAGGAGCAAAGAGAGAGTGAGGCAGCCCTGTGCCATCTTTGCATCCACCTTCACACATCTCCTGCTCTAATTTCAGTGTTGAGTTGCACGATCAAGGGCTGGTGATCAAGGGTTGCCCAGGATATCCTAGAATGGTTGGGGTTGTGAGTGACCTTAAAGATGATCTCATTCCAACCCCCTGCCATGGGCAGGGACACCTTCCACTAGACCAGGTTGCTCAGAGCTACATCCAACCTGTCCTTGAGCACTTCCAGGGATGATCTTTGGCAGGAGGACATTTCCTCAGTCCACATAAACGTGCCTTGTGTGAATCTGGGTATACCTTCTGTAAAAGGCAGCTGTGGTTGCAGCGCTGGCCCTCTCCAAAACACAGCACATTGTCACTCTTCACCTGTGTCACAGGGAGCAGACAGGGTCATTGATAGACCAGCTAATTCATCCAGGGGAAGCTGCTAAGGAGGCAGGTAGCATGGTCCTTTCCTCTAAGCAAAAACATTCCTGTGGAGGGTGTGAGGAAAGCAAAGGAAGCGCTGAAAAATACAGGGAGTCGGAGCTGCTGGGTGGCAAACATCTTGCAGAGATTTCGGAAAGGGAGGGAGAATTCAGCTGTTCAACCGTAACATCAGATGAAAGGCTCTTTCCTGCTATGATAAGGGTTAAATAAATACCATTAGATCATCTGTAGCAGTAATTCGAAAGCAAAATGAACCTCTATTAATTGGGGTTAATCCCCCTGTGTTGATGAGGCATTAACCACGCTCACTGAGCACAAATGATGAAGCCTTGCTCCCAATTACCCTGTGCAGCCCCTGTTTTCAGCACTCAGGACTATGAAGCTGTTAAGTGAGGGCAAAATTTGGCTCAGAAGGTACTAAACCCAAATTGAATGCATGAGGGGGAGCCCAAGTTGGAAGCATTATCCACCACACAAAACAAGCCAAGTTTTTAACATGAGTTCATAAAAATTGCTCATTACTTCGTCTAGTTCCAGGGATTTAGGTTTTAAAATAAGTTTTGAACTGTCTGGTATGACCAGTACACATATATTTAGCAGCAATTTACAAAAGAAAAAAACCCTGTAAATGGAAGTATGCAGCAAAATACTGTGTCTAGCACTGCAAATAACCTCTGTTGATTCTTATTTATGTTCTCAGTGTCTCAGAGAGGAATTTTAATACAAATCTTGGTTTTGATTTACACACCATATTTTGTAAAAGTAACCACCTCAACTTAGTGCTTGTAGAGGTTTGTGGTGTGCAATCTTTGTGGATAATGAAGCAGAAACATGGCTCTAAAGCTGCTGAGCAATGCAAGAGTTGTAAGTCCCACACTTGTACAGCAGAGAGTGAAAACAAACGTGAAAATGACAGAATCAGTTTCTCAGGCTCAGAGATTAAATATGTCTTAAAATATCGAATGACAGCTTTTGTTAAATTATTACAAATATCTCGAGTCAGATTTGTATATGAGACAGCCCACTGCTCATATGGAGCATAATTTTTGTAATCTTCGTTATTGCACAAATCTACTCAATGCTATTCCCATTAAGTTCAGAAAACAGAAATTTGCTCATTTCCACACTGCTGACAGAGCATTCAGAATAACCCCAACAGATGAGCCAAATCTCAGGTCAGAGCATGATCCCTGAATTTATGTCCTAAGGATAAAACTACCAGGAAGGAATTTTTTTTCTGCAGAGAGTAAGAGCTCAGCTGCCACAGTCACAGTGTCTGTGCCATGCTGTCACATGTTTGAACACTTTAGGAGGTAGAATCTGGTCAGCTGGAGAGCTGATGTGAAGAAAAAGTGAGAGACGGATGGGCAATAATTATTACATTGCCTCCTTGAAAACTAGATGCCTCAAACACATAAAATGCAGCCATCAGGATCCTCCTGATCTCAGGCTCTGACTCAGAGGCACTTATTCCCTAGGTCAATAATCTTGGATTCCTGAGACTTGGCGTCGGGACATGGTACTTGTCCTAGGCGGGGGTAAAGGTGAAAAAACCCCTTCTCCCACCACAATCAGATAATGGCAATTATGCAAAAGGGAGTTCTCATGGGAACAGTTTTGTCTCAAACTCCCATGGCTTTTTTTTAAATTTTTTTTCCACAGAAATGAAAGATATGGGTTTCTGAGAAAGGGCCTGCTGCCTGTAGTTTTCTCAGAGGGATATGACGGCGCTGGACCATAGAACTTAGACAGAAAGAGGGAGATTCTCACTGAGTTGAGTTATTCAGTGACCTATTTTCCCTTCACTATAAAATTACGTGGTGAACTTTCCTGTTGCAGAGAGAATTTGCATGTGAGTGACAATGAAAAGCACCTCGGTACCGAGACTGGATTGAGGAGAGGAGCTCAGCAGTCCCTGTGGCTCCCTCCTCTCTTTTCCTGAATGCCCTGGGAGACTCGAGGGTGTCAGTGGCACAAAAAGGGAGAACAGTGAAAGAACAGCTGCAGAACACACTTCCCCATTCACAACAGCCAGGCAAAGGCAGCGCAAGGACAACTCCATCATCCCAGAGGCTGATCCTGGGCAGGCCCTTCACCTCCCTCCATGGGATCACAAAGAGAAGGATCCACAGTGCCATTTCATAAACCAGCTTTAAGAAATATCATGGCAATGATGCGATGGTCTGGACCAGGTTCACACAAAATGAAAGGCAAAATCTGATGGGATTTTTTTTAGCAGCATTTGCTCTTGAACAGTTTATTTGCATCCAGAATGTACAGGGAAAATGATGTGAATAGTGGAAAGTGTCTAAGTCACACATACAACTAATAAATACTTTATTCTGATCTCATGCAGGTTTAATGTCTGACTTCAGTGGAATTAGTCCCAGTTTTTACTGATACAATAAAGCTTGGAATTACATCTGTGACATTTGAAAGCAGGTGGTGGGCTCTGTACGAGCTCAGACTCTCCATTTCTGTGTGCCACGTAGCTGCTGCCCATGTAGCTCCGAGATGGATGCTGATGGAGTTATTTAATATGACAGATTATAGGGACCTACACTTCCATGCTTTAAATTACATCTGCCCTGCTGGGAGGGATATTGCTGACAGATCTCAGACTGATTCAATGCAGCTCACCAGGCAAACCCCAGAGGTTTTCCATGCCACCAGCTAAACAGTCTTCCCTGAGAACCACAAGGCAGAGAATTCAAAATCAACTCTGATTCTTGCTTCAGATGGAATTTCAGTGGCCTGGTTTTGTTTGAAGAAGTGATGAGAAGTCAAAGTTAGATGTGCAGGTACTGACATTCAGAATTAAATTCTGAAATCCATAACTACTGCCAGTACAAGAAAACTGGAAGATTAAGGTAGCATGTGCACATTGAAGGCTCAGTGAAGACGCTCTTGTGCAGAAACAAAATTGCTTTAGGCAACAGCAGTTCATTTGGAGCAAAGACAAAGATCCCAGTCCTACTGAACAGCGGTGCCCAAGTGAGTTTCTTTTTAATTCACCAGGAACTTCATGGTTTGGGCTTTCCCAGGCATTTTTCGGTAGGTATTATGGAGCATAATTAGCATGATAACTTTTACTACGTTAGAAACATTCCAGAACTACAAGCTGAAATAAACTGAAATAAATGATCCTGGTTAAGCACCACATCCTGGGTTTTGAAGCCTTTACCAGCCTTCAATAATGGCTCAGTTTGCAAATGCAGCTTGACATCGTGGCTAGGAAAATTTCCTTGAGATTTTTATCTTCATCTGCTTTTCCATAAAATCTTCATAAATACCAGAGATTTTACAGTGCCTAAACATAATCTGAAGTATCCACTTCTGTCATCCTGAGGTCATCCATTCTCCATGAAGTGTTTACTAAATATTCCATTGCCCCAAGCAATGACTTGCTCAGTGGGAACAGTGCAGGCTCCATGAGTGAGGAGCTACAGCTCAGGAGTTGTCAATACAGAAAATAAAACAAAAGCTGATATCAAGAAATTCACTGGAAAGCCAGAACTGCAGCTTAAAAAAAAAAACCAAACAACTTTAGGAGAGGAAAGCAGAAAATGAGGAAAAACAAAATCCAAAAGTTTGCAAACTTAGGAGAAAAAAATCAGCTGACCTTTGATAATAGCAGTAATTGGGGTTTTTTTCCCTCACAGGGTTCATCCCCCTCTGCCTTGCAAAATCCATTCCTTTCCCAACAAAGTAAAATACAATAACTTGAGCTGAAACTCTGTCAGGCAGATTTTCATTCTTAAGGCATTTAGTGAGTCTCTGCTAATAGTGTCTGTAGGAGTGGTTTATAGATCCATTCTCAAAAAAAAAAACCCCAAAAAACCCCCAAAACCACAATCAGGATTTACTGAGAGCCAGTTCCATAGCTCAGTCTGTATTAAAGTGGATTTAGCTCACTCTAACTGCTTGCATAAGTCTTGATCCAAAATAGCCCTTAAGTTCATGTCCAGTTTTAAAGGAAAAAGAGCTGTCAAGAAGTTGGTAAGATTAACCCCGTGCTTAAAGCTGAGCACATGTTCAAATGCTTTTAGGGATCAGGGTAATAATAAAGTTCATTAGTGATTTTATTCCTGGAACTTATAGTTGTTCGCTGAAAAAAAAAAAAACCCAAATGGAACAATAGGATGATCAAGCTTCTTAGTTCCCATCCTATAAATTTTGCTTAAAAATCCCAGGATAAAAGAGGTACAAAAGATAATCTGTAAGCATTTAAGACTTGATCCAAAGACCATGGAATTTTGCAAAAAGCTTCAAGAAATTTCTAGTGGGTCCTGGGTTATGTGCTTGGTAATTGAACCATGACCAATAAAATGCCATGGATTTATTGGGCAATGAAGAGAACACACCAAATAAAACTGATCATTCATTGTTTTTAGAAATCAAAGCACAAAATTAGCAGTAAAGCGTTTGGCAGCACTTCACAAATTCTTCCTTGGAAAAGTCATTCAGCTGGACTTGGATATGAATGCAATTGCCTGCGCGAGGTGCTGGGGAAAGGGAAGTCAGTTACATGCAGAAATAATTGGAAATTCCAGGGGGAAAAGTTACCCTGTGGATCACTGTGGGAATAGCTTTAGACCTGGGGTGAAGTTATCGAGGCCACCCCAGTGATTGAGAGACACCCCAGTGATCAGTGACAGTGATCAGACACCCCAGTGTCTGAAGGCAAATTGGACATTTCCCTTCAAATGAGGGGTTTGACAGCAGCACTTTCTAAAAGGTGCAGAGGAAGCAGAAAATCTTTTAGGTAAAGATGTGAGATTACTTTCTCCTTGCCTTGTACCTCTTATACCAATAGCTGCTTAAAGGCTGCTGCAACTGCAGGTGCATATTTTAGTGACATGCTCAGAGAAACTATTTATCTGAATTTATCCCTCCTGCCATCCATATACCCCATCCAAGACTTGAGCAAGTTGCTACAATAAAGTCCTGAGCTTTTCCAAGTCCTTGCTAGACTGCTCCAAAAATTTTTATGGAAGATTTAGAGCAAACACACAGATTTAAATGCTGTTTAATATCATCCTCGATGTCAGGGGTATGTGAGCATCCTTCACTGAGGACATCCAGAGGTGTTAAAAGAAAAGGACCAACATCTGTCACTGCAGCTGGCAAACTGCTGTCAGGACAACACTAACACTTGCTTTCACATCTCTCTTCCCTCCCAGCTAATTTCTTGTTCTGTCCTTATTAGTTCTCCAGATGAATTTATTAGTCTGTCACTCGAATGTGAGGGACACTAAGGAAAGGTGGCAAAAACCAGACTGTGAGAATAATTTTTTGGCCAGCTGGAAACAGCTTTGTGCTGCAGGCTGGGCACCCCTGTCTTAGGGAGTGGTGAATTCCATCAAAGACTTAAAAAGAAGGACAAAATGAGGATATAGACTCATTTTCTGTCAGGATCACAACCTTATTTGCAGACCACTTTGTTTGTCTCTTGGTCCACCATGCACTGGCAGGCTAAAAGTAGGAACTACCTATGAGGAGAAAGGCGTTTGGGCTAAATGAGGGGGATTTTTGGGACTGTCAGAATGAAGTGCCCAGAAAACATGAATCTAGCCCTTAATGAAACCAGTTTTTCCTTAAAATAATAAAAAATAGAATTGCTCATCACAGGTAAACATACATTTATATAGTTATTGATTGCCTTTTACCCATGTGAGTTTTAACTTTTTTTTATGGACTCTGCAATTCCTGAAGCCTCCCATGGGCTGGAAGGCTTGTCCCTAGTATGATTTACCTACAAATCCCAGCATTTCAAATTAAGGTGTCCTGTCAAGAGGAAGCCCCAGGTGCTTTCAGCACAAGTGTGAGCTCTGAAAATGAAGTTAAAGCTGTCAACACTGACCAAAAATGAAAGGGTTCATGGGACAGAGATGGAAATCCCAGGACAAAAAGCTTCAAACAAGGGAGGGGAAAGAACAAGGAGGGGGGAAGAGACAACTTCTTTGGATATTTGGCAGTGGGGACAGAATGCCAATCCTCAGATGTGCAGTTTACAATAGAGATGACAAACTGGGTGCAAGGCAATGACCCATTCCTGGGCTGGGCAGGGGACAAGATAAACCAGCTCTGGAAGACTGCCTTCCAGAGGTTAAGCGCTAGTTGGGGCCAAGGAGCTGAAGGCCACCCACGCAGATCAAGTGGGAAAGCGCTAATGGGAAAGTCATTTTGGGAGTTAAAAATATAACCGGTTCCTTAATCTGGGAACACAGAGCTGTAAAATAACAGCTGGACAGCAAGGCAGAACAAAGTTCTCTTCAGTGGTTGAGTGAAAGGTGGTTGAATGGAAAGACACCGTCTGCTTGATCAGAACAGGCCCTCAGCCAGGGTGGCTACGTGTGGAGAAAGGCAGGGTCGCATTCCTCTGAGATGGCAGCACAGCTCTGTCCCACAGGCCAGGGCAGCAGTCTTCAAAGTCACAATGAAATATTAGACGTTTTAAAAGGATTTCCCACTATATTGATGTTGTTCCCATAACACAAGCCAAGGAGTAGGAAGGCAGCACATCAAAACATGTTTGCATGCACTTGGGAACAGGCGTCTCTTCTGCACCAGACAATGCTTTCTACTGCCTGTAAAGGCAACGTTTGGGCTGCGAGTCCATGGAAAAATCTTCCTACGGCACCTGCACCATAAGCAGGAGGCTGAGAAAGCAGCCTCTGTTGCTGATGGTGTTTGAAGCGGTTCACAAAACCCAGGGGCATGTCAGATCCTGCAGGGATGAGCACTCCCATTCTGCCCCAGTGTCCAGCTGAACCACTTCCACTGCTCCAGGAAGAAAACCCACCCACCGTGGGCCCACCATTTAGGATTGCTGTGGCTGTCCATGAGCCAGCAGTGCCCTGGGAGCTGAGAAGGTCGGTGGTGTCCGGGGGTGCATTGGGAAGAGCAGTGCCAGCAGGTCAGGGAGTGATCCTGCCCCTCTGCCCAGCCCTGGGAGGCACATCTGCAGTGCTGTGTCCAGTCCTGGGCTCCTCAGCACAGGAGGGACAGGGAGCTCCTGGAGCGGGGCCAGCAGAGGCTGTGGAGATGCTTTAGGGCCTGGAGCATCTCTGACAGGGAAAGGCTGAGGGAGCTGGGGCTGTGCAGCCTCGAGAGGAGCCCCAGCTGAGAGGGGCCCTCAGCCCTGGGTGTCCCTGTCTGCAGGGAGGGCTCCGAGCAGGGCCCAGGCTCTGCTCCGGGGGCCCGGCAATGGCACCAGAGGAACGGGCAGGGACTGATCCCAGGAAGTTCCCCCTGGGCAGGAGGCAGAACTTCTGTCCTGTGCAGTGACCGAGCCCTGAACAGAGACCAGGGATGGTGTGGAGTCTCCTCACTGGGGATATTCCAGGACCATCTGGACACAGTCCTGTGCCCTGTGCTCTGGGATGGCCCTGCTGGAGCAGGGAGGTGGCACCAGTGACCCGCTGTGGTCCCTTCCAGCCTGGCCCATCCTGGGATTCTGGGATTCTGTGTGAATAGTGGCTGATCCAGGGCAGAGCACAGACTGAACTGTGCTACAATTCAGGATTGCAGAGCTCTTGTGCACGTCAGTTCAGAAGCACAACTCACACAAGGCAGGCAAGATGTAGCTGTGGCTGTTGCAAGGGGTTAAATATTCATTTATCAGCAGCACCTCTGCTTGAGAGTGAGCTCTGCAAACACTCAAACCACCACAGAAGAACCACAGGTCACAAGATCCAGGTTCAGGAGCTGAAGACACTCTCAGCACTTCCCAAGCATCACATTTTGTAGCAGCACAGGACACAGGCACTGATTCTGCCTGCATCCCTGCACTCTCCTTTCTGCCAGCTCAGCATTCCCCACTATTGCACTTTTAGATTTTTCTTTCAGGCTGTGGTACATGACAAATGCAGAACAGGGACAACTTCTGCAGTTTCCTGTCTTACAGCTCCTAGCTTAACAGCTGTTCCTAAATCCCCTGCAAAGCTTGGAAGAGGCACAAAGCAGAAAAAGACTGTCATCTTGCAGTGTAACAACTGACTGCTTTATGATGTAATAGCCACCACTCACATTTTTCCCTGGGATAAACTGTTGGCATTCCAGAAGAAAAGGGTAGATTCCTGAGCCTACTTATTAATTTCCTGCAGGCTAACCACATTCATAGAGAAAGGCTGTGTAGATCCCCTGCTGTTACATTAATTTGTAGGCAAGCCTGTCAGCTCTTTCAATTAAAGCTTTTGGTTTGTGATGGAAATGAGGCTTCCAAATTTACTTCCTTTTCTTGCAAAAAGTTTTATTCCAAAGTTATTATTCCAGTATCCTCATTATCACAGTATTATTACATATTATCCCTCAAGAACTAGTTTTAAACCATTCAGTGGCATCCAGATTTTTAGCTGACATAATATGGGATGTATCAAGGGTGGCAACATTCACCGCTGCTGTTTAGTGACTCAGTGCATGACAGAGGTCTGAAAATGGACTTCTGTTTGACACATCACATTTCCTTCAGCTACTGTGCCTCTTATTACCTTCAGCTGCTACCTCTGCCTTGTATTTTCAAATCCAAGACTACTGCAAAATGAACTTTATTTATGCAATAAACAGGGCACCTGTCTGGCACCTGTTTTAAGCATTTACCACTGACAGTGAAGCTGCCTCAGCTGGAGAGAAAAACTAAAATATTCCTTCAGATTGCAAGAGAAGGAGCCTTCAGAAGTCTGCTTATTCAGTGTAATCTGGCAAAGTGCTGCATCCTGGAACACACCCTGCTCTTCAGCACTAGAGGACAGAGACAGTTTTTCAAAGCTGTGGACATTCGCACCACAAACGATGTGTTACAGCGTTTTCACCATGATCAAACACAAAAGAAAAGCCAGACTTACCTCTGCGTGAGCCTTTTTGGATCATCACACATGTGAGCTGCAGAGGTGGAAGGAGAGGCACGTGGAAAAGCAGGACAGGTACGGACCAGAACGGGCACCCAGCAGTCAGCACTTGCAAAATGGCTACGGGAAGACTGGAGCAGTTCAGCTCTGCAAGACTTAAAGGGACAGATTTCCATGAGCACACAGGGGCAAAAGCCTCTGGAAGAGCACAATTCCCCACTGGGAGAAGGCAGGCCCTGGTCCTGGAAATATTGAAGCATATCCTTAACTCTCAGCATGTGAGAACTGCTGTGGACTTCAGTCTGTGCAGCCCTGCACAAGCCTGCAGGACTCGATTTCCTGCCGTGCACAGAGTTACCCAGGGAGGGGATGCTCCAGCAGAGTGCTTGTGACAGCTCCATCACAAAAGGAGTGAGGTACCATCTCTGGTGAGTTAGTCTAACCACTGAAGCATGCTAAGATACATTCTACAAGTCCAGAAAGGAAAGAAAATAAAATAATCAAAATGTGCCCTATAAAAATCTCAAATTGTTGCAAGAAACATTGCTGTATTCACTCTGATATTTCTATTTTGTTTTCTCAGTGTAATACCCACAATAGGTGCCCATCTAATTGAAACAATTCCAAAGCACTTTAGACTGCTCAAAACAAGTGAAAACAGCCCCAGTTATTGATTTACAGCTCCCCTCTCCTCTATAACTGCATCACAGAGTGTCAAGTATTTTGCTGTGAGAGCAGAAACACCCCAATGACAGGGCCCAGGAGACTTTGAAGACACCAAATCAATATCAGAGGGTTTCAAAAGAGAGTTTCCCCTTAGCTTTGCTGCTCAAGATTGTCACAGCATGGCTGCATAGGACAACTGGAGCCTTTATGGTGTCCCCAGACCTTTGTCCACCACAAAGGCCCCCAAAACAACACATATGACGATCCTTTTCAGTCATGAGAGGTGGCATCATGACTTTGGGACAGTCAGGAGGGGATTTCTGCAGTTATGGGATATGAATAGGCAACATATTTGGGCTCGGGCTTGCTCTGAAGTAGCTCTTCTACAGCACAGAATCACAGAACCATACAATCACAGAATCATAAACTCATAGAATCATAGTATCAAAGAACCATAAAATCACAGACTCATAGAATCATAAAATCATGGAGTGGTTTGGGTTGGAAGGAACCCTAAAGATCATCTTGTTCCAACCCTCTCGAAAAAAAATAAGGATATGGTGTTGCTGATGGGATTTATATGCTCATATTGAATCATATAACTAGTTAAATGCTGAAAGAATTGAAACCCTAGGGTTTTTTTCATATTTTCCCCTGTGATTAGAAGCTAATCTTAGCTGTTTTCCCAATGCCTTCATTTTCCTCCTGATACTGAGTTTACTCTGTACTCTGCTCATGTTTCCACAAATATGAAATCAACATTAGGGTCACAATTAGAGATATTTTACTTTGTAAAACTTCATTAAATTCATATCACCAAATAAACCCCTGTATATGCAATAACTCGGACTTGCACGCAACCCATAAACCACTCATCTTTGATTGCCTCCAGACACAGGGGGCTGTGACCCTCTCAGACATCTTAGCACCAGAGGAATTGCCCTGCGGGTTTCATTTGCTGCAGGATGTTTCAGGAAACGTGGTGGGGTTTTTTCCTCCACTAATTGAAATGTCCTGAAAATGTCATGAGACCCATTCTGCTCCTACTGACATCACCGATTCGTTCTGTGCCAGTCATCTCAGTGAGGGGGACACCAGGCCCCAGTTTCCTCTGCTTAGAGGAAGTAGTTCCCACTCCATGTTTTGTGTGGGTTGTAGCTTTTTTACAGTGTGTCATTAGCATGACTGATTACATGCTATTGACATGCTATGAAAGCTTGCCAGATGTAACTTAACGTTGTATTCTTAATGAATATCTGGGCCTGAATCTGATTTTTCTTGTACTACGTTCACACTGGAGCAGCAGCAATGTTGGAGTGAGTTTAGAAGGGATCCGTGGGCTGAGTCCTACGCCCAAGAACAACCATGAGGAAAATCAGGTGGAGTGATGGATGTTGAACATATGGCAGCTGGAACCTGCATTTTGCATTTAATACTATGCATTTCAAACATTACTAAGAGGGTAAGCATTCATGGATTCTGCAATCAATTAATGGGGCTAAGTTTATCACCTCAAGACTTCTTAATAATAGAAATTCAAAGGCAATCACTTAAGGGGACTTCTTTATACCCTGCCATTAAAACAAATGTTCCTTGTAAGGCATTAGTACAGGTGGGAAGAATTTACCATGCAGGGATAAGAAAATCAGACAGGAAATGTTCCAGTGATTGTTTTAAATATCTCTGGGTGAGGTAGCAGATAAACAGGGCTAAGGAACTTCAGAGAGTTTGAAACCTTTCACTTTCTGAGCCAGACTGCCCTTTCCACAGACACACTTCTTAAAAAATTAGGTACCAAAAGATTTATTGGCTGGAAAGGGGAAAAGTTTTAAAATAGTTTTCTTTATTGTTTTAACATGAAGCAACTCACAGCATGTGTGTGTCCCTAGACAAGAGGGCAGATTAAGATTATTCCGTGCTTTGATAGAACAAGTCCCTTTATAGTTTGCTTTAAAGTTCGGTTTAATTGTGCAAGACCTGGATTTGTTCTCCCTTGAATATGTGTAGACCTAAGAATTTGGGGTTTTTACTGCACTAGAGCTTAAAAATTCATCTTTTTTCTGTATCAAATGCTGTCATATGCCACATTGGGTGCTTATACCCCACACACATAGCAATGCCTGGTGTGCAAATTCCTGCAGCCAGGGATGTGTCCAACAAGGCTCTGCACACAATGGAAGTGCTCCTTAGCACAGTTGTCTGGTGGCTGTTTTAGATGGTGTGAAATTGCCTCTTCACTGATTTCCAGAGGTAAAAAAGGTTTCTGTAAAGGCTGTTGGCTGAAAAGCAGCACGATAAGGAAGGAGATAAAGTAGCTGGCAGAAGAAACCTGTAATGTTTGCAAAAGGAAAAGCAAGGAAGCAAAAGAAGCAGCCCTGATGGAGAAAAAAAGAGGCTAAGGAAGAGATTTCCTGTCTAGTGAAGACAATAGTCACTTGCTTGAGAAATCAGAGAGGAGCAGACAACAGCAGGAGAAATGTTTCCAGGGGTTCTCATGGAATTGGAACACAGAGTTTTCTTTGGCAAGTGAATTTGCTGCAAGAGCCAAATGTCTTCAGAAACAGCTTATCCTCTAGTAGCTGTCTTTTGCTTAAACTCCCTCAAAAAGCATCTGTAAAGCACTGTGAAGCATGAAGCCATTCCAAGTGCAATCAGTTAGATAAGGCAGCGTCCATTCCAGCCCAGCCACTTGTTCTAACAACCTTGGTAATTCCAAGCTCTGCACAGGAGAGGCTCCCGGCTGCCTCCTGCACGGCAGGGAGCCACGGACTGGCTGCTCTTCCACAGCCCAAGCGGTTTAGCAAGAGCTCAGCCCAAAGGGTCTGCGGGATCTCAGAGCCCACACATCTATGAATGCTGTGCATTTTTCCCAGGGAAAAGGGAGAAAGCACTGAGTGGAGAAGCAGCAGTTGCCTACAAGCAGTTTACCCTCTCACTTCCTGCACCTGATGTTCGACTGGAGGAGGGAAGAGGCTGAGGGACAACAAAACATCAGTCTCCAGCATTTCATTCCACAAGAAGGAGTTTTCTTTCAAGGGCATACATCAAAGTTCCCAGATAGCTGCATTTTAAATCCATCCCTTACAACGATCTGATGGAAGGGAAAAGTCTCTGGGGACACACACTGGCTCATGGAGGAAATTAATGAATGGCACAGAGCTGATACACTGCTGGATATGTTCTTGTTTGTCAGCTGCCAGCAACACATGCAATTAGGAAAATTCAAGTCCAGTTGAAGCCTGGACACTGGTTGCCAATTTGGCAGCAGCCTCCCTGCTGTCAGGTCTTAGTTGACAAGTAGTCCCTGTTTTAGAGTGACTCAAACATTTTATCTCTCATATGTTTTAAATAAATTAGGAAAGGCACGTGCAACAACAAAAAAAAAATACACTAGAATATTTTCATTATTACCTAAATGGACAGGGGTCAGAGTCATGTATTCTATTTAACTCAACACTAAGGTATGATTTCAGGAACAGAAGTGGAAAAAAACAAGAGTCATTGGAACCAAGATTCTAAGGCTGTACTTACAAGAAGACTTAGGCAAGTGTTTAACTTCTCACAGTGCAAAACCAGTGTGTGGCAACACTATTCACAGGTTTAAAATGATACCTGGAGGTTGGGTAGGGTTAAACCCCTCATTTGCTACTTGAAATGGAACTTCTGCCAAAGGGCTTCTCATGTTGATCCATAAAAATCATATAGAGTCATTACAGAACCACAGAATGGTTTGGGTTGGATGGGACCTTGAGGATCATCTTGTTCCAACCCCCTTGGGCAGGGAAACCTTCCACCAGACCAGGTTGCTCAGAGCCCCATCCAGCCTGGCCTTGGACACTTCCAGGGATGGGGCAGCCACAGCTTCTCTGGGCAGCCTGTGCCAGGGCCTCCCCACCCTCACAGGGAAGAATTTCTTCCTATTATATAATCCAAACCCACTCTCTGTCAGTGTGAAGCGATTCCTCCTTGCCCTGTCACTCCAGGCCCTTGTCAAAAGTCTTTCTCCAAAATTAAATACATAACTTTGGGAGGAATCCTAGAGCCCCATAACGAGTGGAAGAAGTTTTCTTATAAAAGATGGCCAATAAATAGCAATCTCCTTATTTTTACAAGTATTATACCCTTCTATGAGATGGACATGTGTGAAATTAGTTCTACTTTTTTGTAAGTTAACATTTTGTCTCTGTTTTATTTCCCCTCTTTTGCTTTAATCTTGTTCATCTCTATGATAAGGATTTTTTTTTTCAAATATGAGAGAAAAGGATTTATGCTCTCTTTAAAGATGGAAATCCATGGAAGCTTGACATTTATTGTAAGGGGAACTAGGAGTTCACCTGGAATTTATTTATTAATTTATATAAATATAGATATGCCTGGCATTTCATGGGAAAGAGCCAGTGGTTTCCCTGTCAGACAGGGCAGGGAGCCAGCTCAGGATCATCATCCCTCAGAAAGGCCACGTTTCTGCCTCCCCACCTCGTGCACACTTACCAGAACAGAAGATGCATTCCCACTTTGCCTATTCCAACTTTCGGCACTCCTGTTTGAATCCCTTTCCCTGTTCCCCGGGGGATTTATAAAACAATCATGACACTAATCACACACGGCCATTGCTTTTGGATGCCTCTGTTTCCAAGGCATGGCACTGTTTTGGTGGATATTAACAGTGTAATTGGAATGACTCCCCTGGAACATCATTGTGGGCAGATTTATTTTTTCAGCATACACAGTGAGTGTTCAACTCCTTCTCATAGTGCTCAGAACTGCCAAAATCATTCCAAAAATAACAGAGGTCCTAAGGATCCATAGATGCTTCAGTTTTAAGGTGAAGTTACTCTGTCAAGGCTTTCAATCAGAGTTCTGCTTATTATCCTCTGCTTTCTGGCTTTTGGGAGTCAAAACAAATATTTTGAGCTGAAAAGCAAAAAAATGAGTGTGCACAACTTGGATGACCAGGCCAGTTCCAGGCGACTTGGAAGTCAATGGAAAAACTCTCCCTGGCTTTGGTAAAGTAGAGGTGAAGCTGCAAGCCGAGGAAGAGCACAAAGGATTGCCGTGACTGTTCCTGCCTTCAGAGATGATAAAGGCAGTTCTGCAGAGCTTTTGACTTTCCTGCTTCGTTTAAGAGTCTATATTTGGCAATGGAAAATAGCCCTATTTAGAGAATTTTGTAAACAATGTTCGTTATAGGCAATGAATGTTTTCCACCGCCTATATATAGTAATCTGAAGCTCTGATATGTTCAGGTCAAGAGACAAGAAGTAATTTAATTTTACTTAGGTTTCACGCCGCATTGAGCTGGTTTAACTGGGCATGGAGAAGCAGTTGTACTCCACAAGCTATTTTAATGTGTGTGTCCCTACAGTATTTTTGGGTAAATCTGATTTACCAAGGTCACATCACCTACCAGTGTCACCAAATAGCCCGAGGCACACTGAGGGACAACCTTTGCAATTCCACATCACAAATGAGCTGGATGCAGCCTTAGGAAAGGCACCAAAGGAACAGCCAGACAGTCTGTAAACTCTTGGAGTACGCAATGCTTCCTTTCTGTTCAGTAGTAGAACCTTAAACCTCAGAGTTCGAACTAAAATCCAGGGTACGAGGTACTCCACAAACATAAAACTTTGATTTATTAAATGGAAAAGACTCAAGGTGGCAGCAAAGTAATTAAACATTTCCACACCATTTTATTGAATTATGAAACTCATTGTTTAGGACATCGCTGAGGCAAAAATCAAATGTATTCACATAATAAACCAATTCATGGGGGCTTTTGTTTCCATCCAGTAACTCATGAAGTACATACAGGTTTCAACCAGCATGTGAAAACAAGGGTTCCTTGCTCCTCTCCTGTTCCTTGCTCCTCCTCCCACCCCAAAAGCATCCCACAGAAAGGGCCACATGCAATAGGCTCAGAGCAATGAAGAGAGGAGGCAGTGAAGAGAAAACGGTGTTCCTCTTCTTAATTCTGTAGAACTATTCAGAAGAAGAGTAACTTCTTTAAGTTATTAATAAAACGATGTTGGGAGCCACAGAGAGTCACAACGTTTTTCACAGCGTCACAGAATGCACTGAGTTGGAAGGGACCAACAAGGATCACTGAATTTCAACTCCTGGCCCTGCACAGGACACCTGAGGGATACAGGTGGGGAATATCTCCTGAAATAGAGAACCTAATTATTTTTTTTAAAGTCATTTATTAAAGTCTAATTAAAGTCTAATTATTTTTTTTAAAGTCAAATGACACCATAGCAGATTCCTAACAGCAGAATGCATTTGAATTCCTCTTCCCATCCTTCACCTATCCTGATTTTCAAGCCAAGTTTTTTGAGAGTTTCTGATGCTAAGCCTCTTTGGTGAGCTGCACCTGAATCTGCTGAGTATTTCAGGGATTATGGAATTGCATAATTTGGGGACTTCTATTAAAAGTTAATTGTATTATTATTCTATTGTTTGCTAAGGTCAAAGACATTCAATTAGCCAGTAAAGCAATAATTTCATCTACAGTGGCCTGTGATGCTGATAACCTCCCCTGATCACATGCCAAAGCCCAGCTGTGGCAGTTTCAAGGAGAAATTCAAGATGGTTTTGTTTCTTCCTAATTCTCCTCCGTGTGTTGCTCCGGGCATTGCGTGTGTAGGAGATGTCAGGATTTGCTATTTCCTCTCTTGCCTAACTCTGTGGTGGTTTTAAGGTTTACTTAAGGACGCGCTGACCAGTTAGAAAAGATTGTTTGAGTTAAATTTTGTCAAGGTGCCCAGAGCCTTCCAGAGCAGTGGGTGCTGGGAGGGGGGCAGAGAAAGGGAGATTTATTATTTACACATGCACTCACAGCTCCTCTCTGTCGTGCCTCCCTTCAGTCTTTCATGTCTGAAATGGGCACACGCTCTCCTGGAATTAACTCAGATCCTTTGGATGTGAGACTTTGGGATGGGCAAATAACTTGGACTGAAAACACCACTGAGCTCTCAACCGTGTCTGAACATGGAGGATCCCACCACTGGTTGGGATGATCTCGAATTTATCCCAAATTCTCTGCATCTTGCAAGTGCAGGTCATTCTTGGGAACTATCCATTGCTCCCATACATGAATTATCCAGCCTCCTGGACTTGTCTGGAGATCAGATATGTTCTGTATTTATGCTGCAGCATCAAGAAATCAGAGCAGACTCTTGCCTGAGAATGCACACAGATCCATCCATGCTGAAAGTCCAGAACAGCACACTTTAAACGTAACAATGGTCACCTCAGTGGGACTGGCACAATCACCAGGCTCACAGAATTGTCCCTGGCATGAGCTGGTGTGGCATAGAAAAAGTAAAGGCAATCAAACTGCAATTTCTCATAAAGGCTGCATATGAATCTCTGGCCACCTGGAAGACACAATAATGAATCCCCTTGAAATCCTGGCCAGGCAGTGCATTGAGGCAAGGGAGACATGCCTGCCTCATTCTTCACAGCTCAGGGAAGAAAACGTCGTTAATTTTCTCTGGACATTGTAGTGGAAAGACCCCAAATTACTACTTCTAGCTCATGCCTTCAGTGGATGAAAAGTAGCAGTAATGAGAGCACCAAACTGGGAAACAGGGGAGGGAATTTCTGATAGAGCAGTGACAAGGTGGATGAACTTTCCCAGTCATGTTTCACCTCCTATCTCAGTTCCCCACCCATGCAGTGGGAACAGGATGAGGAACAACTGAGAAGAGCTATGGTAGATCTGGCCATGGCTGCATGGCTGCTGAGGACAGAGCCTGGCACAAGCATCAGCTGATCCTTTGGAAGCCAATTCTCCCCCTCCCCAAAAGAAGATGTCAAGAGAGAAGAGAAACTCCTGCTTCTCTTTATCAGGCAATTCAGTGACACTAAAAATCCTTTAACACTGAGAAGGGCTGCAGCTCTGGACAGGTTTAAAAAAAAGATGAAAGCAGGCACAGCCACATGGAAACACAAATGACATCCGTTCAGAATTAGCTCTGCCCCTTTTATCTTCCTAAGAAGCCACGCTGAACTCCAACCTTTGGATCCTCTCGAGGCATTAGCTTTTCATTAGGAATGAATGGCTGATCACATTATGACAGACAAATGATGGGCAGCAGGAGGGTTTACCAACATGCCTTGCACTCCCACAGTCACCGAGGGGGAAGTCTAATGAGCAAATAACCTGCTGCAACTTTCTACATATTTCCTGTAATTGAGAACTCTTCTGTACTTCGTCTGGAATGCAGATGCCTGTCAGTCATGGGGTCATAAATAGGATTAGGGGCTGTTTCTGAAAAGTCAGGCAACCAGCTTTAGATGCTCAGTTGAAAATACAGATGTTTTCTGGCTGCATGGCTGTTAGGCTGTGGGATCTCCACCTCTGTTTAAGCAGGCTTGGCTGATGGCTCTGCCCTGAGGCCCCAGGCTTGCAACTGGTGCAGATCCTATTAGGTGTGCACATCCCTACTAATTTTTGCCTTTGCAATCAGCTGCAAGATCCAAGCATTAAAAGCACCCTGAGAAATCTGATAAAATAACACAGTCTTTTGAGAACTTTAACCTCCTCCATCCCAACTATAGCTGCTGTGTGTGACAGAAATGTCTGAAAAAATAAAACTTGCCAATATCTAGTTAGATTTTTTAGTGGCACTGACCAATACATTAATTTCACCAGTACAGTACAAAAAGAAAAGAAAGCTGTTGACCAAAAAAAGGGGGCATTTTGTTTTGAGGTTTTGTGTGTTTGTTGTTTAGAGATTTTTTTTTTTGATGCAGTGTCTAATTACAAGCTGAATTGCTTGTGCAGAGACTGTGAAACTTGCATAACTTTTGCCAAATGACCACTTATGGCAACCAGTAGGGTCTGCCTCACAGCTTTGCTGGTTTTCTGCTTGTCCCTTCACTTCCACATCTATATTAAAGCTTACTTCTCTTGTCAGTAGAAGCTGTTTCTCCTGTCAGGAAATCTTCTTCTTTTAAGAGTGTCACAGAAGAGCCTTAGGATCAGGATCATGGCTGGGGAGCATACAGAAACAATCCTTCCCCTGAAAAGCACTTCCAGCCTCAACAGCCAGGATACAAAAAGTATAGATAGGATGGGAGCTGCTGCAGTGAGGCAACTTCCTCAAGGTCACAGAGGAGATCAGACCGGGAATAAAACCTTCACCTCCCACGCCTCTCTGCTGGGCTCGGCTTTTCTTTAGTATAAAGAAGCCAGTGTTGAAGTTTATTGGTTTCATCCAAGGCAAATTCCACTGGATTCTCACCGTAATGAAGGTAGGGAGAGGGGAGAGATCCAGTTTAATCAGTCTACCAAAGTTTGCAAAACCTTTGCATGGAATGCAGCTGAGTATAAAACCATTGAATTTTGGCAGCTTTTGCAGGATATGCAAACCAGATGGAAGTCTATGTATTACATGATCAAATGTGCTCTAGATGAGAAGGGAGCAGTGGCCAAAATCACCCAAAGCAATGATATGAGAGAGGTCATTGTCTCCCATTCATCTCTGCTAAGGTCACAAAAGCCTCCACAGAGATAAGGGGACGTGGTCAGTGCCCTGAGAGGCTGACACACTAATTACACACAGAACAAAGGGCCAGGGGATAAAGCACGAGCCGGGGTAAGGGAATGACATGGGGTGATGAGGATGAGGCCACAAGGTTACTCAGCAGAGTGGTGATGAACAAGGCTGCCCGTGTCTCCTGCTAGCACTGGGCTGATCCTGCTGCAGACAAGGTTCTGCCCCTTTGGGGGTGGCATTGTGAAGTGACCATACCCAAATGCACCCTTTCGTCACAGGACACAGAAAAAGGCTCCAGAGGAGCAGTTCACTCTGCTGAACAGTGCTCCTGTATACTGAGATCACTCCCTGTCTCCGAGTCCCAGCCAATCCCTCTGTCTCACACACAGATATGTTTCGCATTTACAGTAAAAGAAATAGGTTCTGCCTAACTTCCAGCCCCGCTTGTGGATTTTATGTCCAGACAGTTTATCACCCTCAGCACAAATTCATATATTTAGGTAAAACATACTTAACCAGCATGTTGAGGTGGCAGCTGAGAGAGGACATGGATATTACCATAAACTTGTTACATTTTAGATTATGAAACATAAACTTACTCAAATTTTGGCATCTGAGATATTTGGGTGAGTTTTACCTTGAAACAGAAGAAGAGACTTGCATGTTTGCAAGCTTTTGTCCTCGCACTGGCCCTTTGCAATGTTTGAGGTAGCACCATTCAAACTGCCAAGAAGAATGGTTATGTTTTGTCCTGTAGCTGAGCTGAAAATTCTACCAAGGATGTACCAGTCAGAAAAAACCTCGTTCAGTTCAGTGTGGTGCTTCTCTGTCTTGCCCTAACATTTCACTTCCCTCAGCAACATCCTTGAGCAATGAAGTCCACTTGTCATGCACACTCAAACAGGAAAAAGGGAATCTTAAATTAGCACAGGACATGAAGTACTTCATGCAAAGGGACTTTACTCACCAGTAGGAGTTTCAACACACAATTAATAGTAACGAAGGTCTAAGACATGCCCAGGAATTATTTTCATGTTGCCAGTAGCAGAATGGGATTGACACTTAAACATCTCAGCTTCGAGACTTCTCTCAAGACGGGCAGAAGATCAGGACCAGTCCCACCCTCAGTAGTGCCAGTTCTCATTGCCAGGTTCTCAAATTTCCCCAAATCTCAACTTTTTTTTCCTTTCCTTTGCCCAGGTGGGCTCCCACAGCCATGAAGACACTGAGAGTCTGTTACTTTGGGTCTGCCAAAGCCCAACTTTTGCCTCTTGGGTTAAGACATCTGTGGACCAAATAGATGTCATATTTGTCTAGTCACTTTGCGACCACAGTAGCATCCAGAGATAATGACTGATAAGTGTATAAAAATATTTAGATGCCTAAGCTGTTTCCTAAGGAGATTTTTGGGCAATCATTAAGATTCCTCCTTCCATCGCTGCTGCAAAGCCAGATTTGCTGCAGGAGAATCGGCCCCACAGAGAAGGAGTGCTCACCGTTTCTACATATTTCACATCCTCTGTTGTGTTAGGTCTCAAATCCCCAGTCTTCCAGGACTTTTCTCCTTTTTGCTTTCTCCCACCTCCCTCATCTTCCTTTCCCTCTCTCCCTGTGGCAGAAGCAGCCATTCTGTAACTTCGCACAGTAAATTTTACCTGTAAGGCGGTAAAATTCAGCTTGGGGCCGCATTGCCAAGAAGCTCTCAGCTGACCCAAACTGAAAAATGCCATTTAAAGCACTGTTGGTCAAAAAGGAGAGACTAAATTCTGTTGCTTTATGTACTTATCTCTGTCCATTTGTGCTTGCCAAGCCGAGCTGAGCTCACTCCCAGCTGTCCTTACAGAAAGGCACAGGTTTCCCACAGGACTTATGACAAATCAGACAGACCCTTAAGGATCGTTCCAACAGCCCAGAACATCTCTGGGCAGCAGGACTTGTTCGTATGGGGGTGAGTGAAATGATCTTCAGGGGATTCTCCTCACTTCTCATAACAGCAAGGGGTGAGCCCGTGCTTCCCTTGCCAGTGTCTCAGATATAAACCACAGAGCACAGCGGGAGCCCTGGAGAAAGACTACTGTAGAAGAGATTCTTTGTTTATTTGTGTCACATAGACAATGGAAATTTAGTGACTCAACCATCAGCAGGGATGAGCCAAGGTAGAAAGACTGGTAGCAGTCACCAAAGCTGTGTCATGAAAGTACATGAAAGGATATATGGGGACAAAGAGGGAATTAATAATTTATGTACTGGAATAGGAACAGGACCCAGGGGCAGTGCAGCTATTTCAGCAGTCCTGCATGTGTTCGTGAACTGTCTGTACCAGGAGACTGGCAAATATTTAATGCATTAAATCTCCAGAGGCCTGAAGGTGACACAGACCTCACTGGTGTTTCCTGGCCTCCAGGCAACGCATTTTCAGAATCAGAGGTTCTGCCTGGTGCCAGCCCTGCCCGACTGCAGGCGCAGTTAGAATCTCTCTCAGGAGGCTTTCCCGAATGCCAGCATGCACCCTGACAGTGGATGGCTCCCACGTTTTCCACTTTCCTACCTGTGAAGCCCCTGAAAACCCCCACTACCCGTCTAGAGGCACCTGGGACGTAATTACATCAGTGCTGGTGCTCAAGAGCAGCAGGAGTGTCTTCAGGGAGCAGGGTGTTCTCTGTCATATCAGAGCTGTGAGGAGAACGCGTCCATCCATAGACTCCTCAATGCGCAGTGATCGCTCCGGGGCTGTCTAATCATTTTGGAGAGTAATTCTCCCCTCCAAAGGAAAAGACCATCCAAAAATCACAGAGCAGCCCAAGCATGATATGCCATTTTTCACATTTCCAGAGGGAAAACAGGGAAGTCAGATCACAGGCTGATCCTGTCATGCTATGGGCTTTTTTCTAGTCACTGGAGCTAGGGGAAATATATTCTTGTTGCACTAAAGCACACTGCTTGTGCTCCAGTGGAAAATATGACTGACACTAGAGGACTGCTTTCCTGACAGAGTTTGGGCCTCTGCCTCAGCTTCTTTTCCTCTGCTCTTCCCAAATAAACACTGAGCTGAAATCATTTGTTGTTCCCAATGTCTGTGTGCTTCTATTCGGAGCTGGCTGGGATTTTTGCACCCAGGACTGCACCATATTCTTGTACCTACAACTTCCTGTAAGGAAAAAAAACTATTTTCTTTTTCAGTAATCCCAAAAGCTTCTTGGCTGTAAATTCATGCAAGGAGTTTGTTTGCTTCTGAGCACAACACACTCTTAAGTAAAGATCATTGCTGCCAGAGAAAAAGTGAAAAATTGACCCAAAAAGTGGAAGTATCACTTGGGGAACTCCCCTCCACTTTACTAGCACTAAGACGTAAACACTGAAGACTTTTAAAACAAGTAGTTTTAGAAAAGGCTGAATGAGCTCCTGAGAGGTAAAATGACCTGATAAAAAGCACAATGTCCCACAGAGATCAGCTTTATAGAAGGGTGTTAACTTTAAAGGTTCTGGAAAATTCAAAACCTAAGATCATTCTAACCGACCACCTGACTGGATATTCTTTTGACCATTTAAAAAAGATAAAATAATATAAAATAGCAGCAAAAGATACGGAGTTGTCCATGCCTTACATCTAAGATAGCACATTTTGCAAAGCACTCACACAATTTTCCTTTCTGGAACTCCGGTGGATATGCAGTTAAGCACTCTCAAGTGGATGAAAATTGGATGAAGTACTACAAGTGATGGGCAAAAAAATATATCTGGCACTGTTTCAAGCTGAAAGCAGCCTGTAATTATCTGCCAGAAAGGAACCAGTGTTCAACTAGGGCTTGCTAATTCTCTGATTAATTAAATGTAGCACACATTAATATTGTCTGTACGCTTAGCAGGCAGTTAGGTTTTGATCCTGCCTGCAGGATTTCCCACACCTGCACCACTGCCTTTTCTTTCCTTTTTCTCCCTGGCTGCACTGAGAGCTGGTAAATTTAGAGGTGAGGAACAGCTTGAGAGACCCAGGCAGTTCTGTACCAGTCTGTGCCGGCCACCTGGCACCTGTTTCCCTCCTTGGTTTCAACTTGGGTCACTTTACAGAGCCATGATCTGCATGTATCTGGGGGAGGCTGCTGCTTGTGGGTGGCTGGGAGGGCAAGACTGTAACTCAGGAGGAGAAAATCTTGCAGTTGTTTGAAGGATGGAAGGCCAGGCCTTTATCCTGCTTCAAAGAGGATGGCTTTGAATGGAAACTCAACTTCTCATTTTAAATATTCCTTTGAACTGAGGAATGACAAGCATAATCTGTTCCTAAAAATAACATCCTTTTATACTTATTTCTTTTTTAGTCCTGAAGAACTCTCTTTCTGCCCAAGCGTGGTATCCCCCTCACTTTTTAGCACTGAAAATTATTTTATCAGAAACTCAGGTTCAGGAAAGAAGAAATGGAATTGATCTCATCGAGATGGATTCCTGGATGAGTACCTCTACTGACCTTATTTTACCTCCTTCATTTCTGCTCTGAGTTGAAGGTAATGTCCTCATTGTCTGGTTTTTTTACTGTCCTTTGGTTCATGCTGAGGACGGGGTCTCACAGCATGTGGACCGGAGAATTTTTGGAGGAAACTAACCTGGAAGAGCCAGGATGGAACCCTGAGCAACCTGAAATGTGGAAGGTGTCCCCTCCCATGGCAGGGGTTTGGAACGAGATGATCTTCAAGGTCCCTTCCAACCCGAACCATTTTATGATTCTATGAGGAATTTCTGACTGCGGAAGGAAAACGCTGAAAATGGCCTATTTAGAAAAGTGTTCTATGGAAATGACTTGATTAATGTGCTAATATCAATGAAATATATAAATATATATATATTATAACAGCTTTCAAATGCTTCAAGCATGTTTGTGTTATTGCAAAATTGGCAGCTTCTGTGGTATCTGAATGTTCTGAATGGCCACATGGTCAAAATCCTGAAACTCCAGTGCGTAATAAAATGTCATCCCCTTCACCAGCAGCTCTGCGTAAGCGAGGCCTATTTTTTTCTCATCGCTGTAGTATATTTTAAGAAAATATGATGGTTAATTGAAAATAGATATTTTTTCCATATGGCCTGGAACAAAGTTTTGGATAAACAGAAGACTGAACCGTCTGGAAACAACAGATGGCAGTGTTTTAAAGACGAAGAGATGAAAGCTTGGATAACCAGTGCTGAATGTCAGCAGTGACAGGATGGAGGCAGCGCACTCACATCTGGGAATTCAGCTCTACCATATTTCTGTGGGACAGACATGTGGTCCAAGGAGAGCCTTTTTTTTAAATGAAAAGGAGGAAAGTGAGCTACCTGTCATACTCCAGCAGCCAGACACAAGGTCTCCTGGCATTTAATTTCAATAGTATCAATTATGGCCATAAATAACGTCCCCAGAGCAACTGGCAGGTGAAGAAGGGTTTATACTGCCAGCGTAAAAGCTTAACCTGTTTCTCTTATCTATTTACTTAAAATCCTGGGAGAAATATTCAAAAGAGGATGGGGATGGGAAATGTAAAAGGAACATAGAAAAGTTTGAATGATTCTGGTAACTTTGCTATGTAAAAAATAAATTAAATAAATAAATAAATAACCTACCCCATCCCTTTACAGGTACCACATTTTTCTCTGACTACTTACTGTGTTATTTCACATATCTGCCATGCATCTAGTTGTGATTAAAATGCCTATTCCTCAAAACTGAGAGGAATGTAGATTCATTTATTACTCATTTGAGTAATACCACCCTTGGCAAAGGGAGAGTTTGTCCCAATTTCTGTAGCAAGCTGCGTTAACCTTGGAAGGAGACCCCAAGCCAGCACAAGGACTGTCTGGAATAACACTTCCTTCCTTCACTACAATGCTCGGCACCATTTCTGAATCATTTTTCTGTGGGGGACATGCAACGTTTTACAGAGAAACTTCTACGGCAGAGAAGGAAACAATCAACCTTCGGTATTTCTCTCTGATAACCTGTGCTTAGTTTTGGAGATGGGAGAATCCAGCTAACTGTGCTGTCCCCCAGTGCCACCTACCACCTGCAAACACCCAGTTCTGCTGAGCAGGTAACACTCTCCAAACCCTTCCCTCAGATGCACCAACACCAAGATTCCGGGAATAACACAAGGCAGATGTGCAAAAGGGAGGGGAAAAAAGTCCCTCTGTGCCTTTTTGAGCTTCCTTCATCTCAGTAATGTGGGATACCTCTGTTTCTGCCTCAGCTGGGAAGGGCTGGACACAAATTATCCTTTCAGCCTTGTCTTCCTGGGCAGAGGCAGAAACAAAGCTCTAATATGTTATTAGTATTTTCTTGCTATTTTATTTTTTGGGCCTCACCTCCAGTTTGTTTTATTTTAAATGCATGGCTTTTTGGGGGATTACAGTGGGTTTATGACAACTTTTGTTCATGTGTTGCTGATATAGGCTCCCAAAGCTCCTCCCAGCTTCACTAGCTTTGAGTCTGAGAATCACACAAACCTGGGATACACACAAGCACATATGAAAAATACATCCTTCCTGAACAGTGTTGGGAAATTCAGGTTTACTGTTAATAGCAAATTGTACTGTGGATAAAGGTAAATTTTGTGTTTTAATAGAAACTTGTGCACAATGTTGTACCAGAGCCCATTCTGCATTTAATGGTCACCGTGTGCCACAACGGGCATTTAAATCTCACCTTTCGTGTGTTGTTTTATCTCATTCTAGAGCTGGAGTTGTCCTTCACAGTTCCCTGAAGTTTCCCTGGGTTTACACAGGAAGGGAGCGGGAGCAGATGGGGAGTGTGCCTCAGCAGTGACAGCACGGGATCTGGAATTTCTTATCGGATCTTGAACAGTCTCCCCTCACCTCTGCTCTGGTGATTTACGCCAGAGTCTGAGAGGGGAGAGCAGGTGGCCACTAAAAGGGGGATGTCTGGTCTCCATTGCCACGATGTTGTGCTGAGAACCCACATATGGCTGCTGGAACGAAACCCAGAAGGCTTTAGGCAACTCTTGGCAGCAGCACGGCAAGGGCAGAGGATCCCCTGGGCTGCCTGGATGGTTTGACTGTGACTAATAGATTTTCTCAGGATCAGGTTAGAGATGTTAATTGTATCTCTGTTTAAAAGGAAGCGAAAAATCCCCCAGCAAGACTTCTTGCCAGTAGAGCTGAAACATCTAAAATTTTCGCCAGGAATCAAAGATACGTTTCCTCTTTCAAACAGGTGAAATCAGCCCCTTGCAGTCAAAGGAGTCACACCACCAACAAGGAAAGTCAATTGTAGGATAAGGCAAGACCCAAACATCACGATTTAGAGGGTAATGCTGCTCAAATGACATACAGGCTTTGCTTGAGCATCCACTACATCTCCCTTTATCCACTAATTGTGTAATTCATTCAAAAGAACTACCAGATTGGTTTCATCTGTTGCATATTGTATGGGCCAAACCCCAGGAAAATATTTCCCTTGGCTCATCCCAAGAAAAACATTCACACACGCTGTTTATTTTGATATTTTCAAATACTACTTTTATCTTATGTTTTAGCTAGATATTCCTTTAAACTTGCTCTTCTGATTCCTTGTCCCTTTGGTATCTCTTAATTAGACCTGGTGACTAATTCAAAAGGAATTATTTATTTAACAAATCCCATCCTTTCCCATCACAAAGCATCTACAAGCAAAACACTTCTTTTTTTTCCCCCCAAGTTGGTGTTAATTAAAAATTATTTACAGACATTCAGAGAAGAATTCTTTGCCCTTGTGCTTCTTTTGAGATGCACCATCTCTGTAAGGATGTGCCATGCAGGGCAGTGATGCCTGAGGGACTGACATGGGCAACTCTGTGACAGCTTGGAATGGAAAATGTTTATGTCCAGACACAGATTCTCTGCAAATATAGACTAATTAAAAGTGCCAGATATCTCTCTGGTCTTCATTCCCTCACTGTTGTGCTTCCCCAGTCCCAGACACACGTCCTGGTCCCCAGCTCGGGAAGGGCTCCGTGCAGTTGTTTGTCCGAGCAGTGGCAGCCGACAGCTGTGAAATGCTGTGTGAGCACAGCCTCCTGCTCCCTGGCTCCCTTCCTTCCCTGGGACCAGTTCTCATCACTCCCATCCCTTCTACTCTTCCTGGAGGGGAAGAAAGTGGAGAGGAGAGCTGGGCTTACCTGCTCTTGCCCCTGCAGCGTATGAGTGGGGTGCACCTGGACACACACCTGGAGCGTGGGCTGTTGGGTGGGAACATCCCTGTCCCTTTCCCTTGGCTGTCCTGTACCCCCTGCTCCAGACACACCTCACTCCCTCCCTGCTCGTGGCTGATGTGCTGCAGGACCACGGCAGACCTCCAGGGCACATCTGAGGTTGTTGTGTTGGACACGAGTGAGTCATTGCTTTTGAACCTGATAACAGAGAATTAATGGGCAGGAAAACTGGTGCTTTTTTTTAATCAAAAGAAAGAAAAACTAAGAAACCATACAAACCTGCTGGGGTTACCTGCAGCAGGAAGAACCACTGCAGTCTATAGTGCACTACAGGCACAGATGCTCCCATGCCAGAGCTGCTGCAAGGCTGATGTGACATTACAAACCACAGCTGGGCACCCTGAGGCTGTGGCAGTCCCAGAAATACGTCACAGAAAGGAGGGGGTAAAGGAATGACCACAGCACCCACATGGATTTGCTGCTGTCCCTGGGATGGTAACCTCAGCACAGGAGCCACCTATACTTTCCTCTATCCCAGTTTGCTCAGAGCCCCATCCAACCTGGCCTTCGACACTTCCAGGGATGGGGCAGCCACAGCTGCTCTGGGCAGCCTGTGCCAGGGCCTCAGCACCCTCACAGGGAACAGTTTCTTCCTAATATCACACCTTCAACCTCCTCTCTGTCAGTGTGAAGCCATTGCCCCTTGTCCTGTCACTCCAGGCCCTTGTCAAGAGTCTCTCTCCATCTTTCCTGTGGGCTCCCTTCAGGCACTGGAAGGCCTCAGTTACACCACAGCAGGGGACTGGGATGAGATGATCCTTATGGTCCCTTCCAACCTGACCCATTCTATGATCCCATGATTTCCATGATGTGTGTGCCCCACCTGAATCACTGAGCATCTCTTCCCAGTCAGGTCCTACACATTGCAAACACAGACACACTGTTTCTGTCAAAAATGCATTTTAAAAAGCACGCAGTTTTAAAGGAGTTTAGCATCTTTGCAATCATTTTCTTGGGTTTTTTTGGCTTTTTCTATATGATTTTTAAAGGAAATTGACCACATATTTTCAGAATAGCTTGGTCAGCCCAACGTTGGCAAAGAAACTCAGGAAATCACAGAGAGATGAAGCTGGGAAGCGAAGCCAAGCAGACCATTGCTGTCAAAAAACTCCTGTGGAAATTGCCTAGAAAATACCTGCCAGTGGGGGTGACCACACAGGGCTTGGAGATGGTCCCACAGGGCTGAGTCTCAGCTTTGGGAGTTAGGGAAGAAGCAAGAGGAAAAATATCTGACTTCCCCTGAGCCTGGAAGTGTGAGCAGAGGAAGGAGCCGTGCTCCCAGCTGTTCCCTTTTCCCTTCAGCTGGGTGTCACAGATTTCCTGGGACGATGACGGGACACAGACCTCGCGGATGTTGCTGCTCGTCTGCCGGAGGCTTCTGTGATAAATAGGTCCGGTGAAAAAAAAAAATCACTGATTTCAGCACGACCTCTTCTCATTCATTTTCCACCAAAACAACGGGGGCTTGTTTCGGTGGTGTGTTTGTTTGTTTTTTCAGGAGATGTGAACTTTTTTAGAAGATGTTAACTTGGGCAGAAGGGAAAATTAAAAAAATAAAATAACAATAAAAAAAAAAGTTGTCTCATCCCAAATGAAGTGCTTGGTTTATTTTGGCTCCCGAGGTGCTGCGGTGTCCCCCAGGAGCTGGCACTCAGCTGGCTTGTGCCTGTGCAGGGCACGTGACCCCTGCCATGACACACACACTGGTAATAAACAATGTAAGATGCAGCACATGCAGAGTCAGAGGAGACAAGCAGTGAGAAATAAGAGGCTGGAGATCGTACGGGAGATGTAAAGCTTGTCTCTTTTAATACTGCTTCACAGCATTAGCTTTTGCTGAAGGATTAAGCTGCCCTAATCTCCACTGAAGCCAAGAGAATAACAAGCCAGTTATAATTAATCTATTTTCTTGGCTTTGGAGAAAATCCCAAGTTATTTTTCTTCAGCTACTAAGCCAATTCCAAGGAAAAACTCCTGTCACTGTCAGTTACATGAGAAGTGTTCCTGACTGAACTTGAAGCCATGGAGTAGCTTTCAAAGTGCTTTCTCCTCCGATGCTTTGAAGCTTGTTCTGTGAACCTGTGTGCAGTTCATGTCCTGCCCCATGAACACGTTGGATGTGATGATTTTAAAGCTCTTTTCCACCCTAAACAACTCTATGGCTCAATACCCACCTCCTCTGACTGAGTACCCTGGGTATGTGGCATTGCTTTCCTTCTGCTTTCTTGCTCCATCTACTGGAACCAGTTCTACATGTCATTGGAACAAACAAAACATGTCAGGGGTATATTTATTTATTCTTCTCAGAAAAAAAAAGAAAAAGAAAAAAAAAGAAACTCCTTAATCCAGTCTTTACAGTTGATTTATTTTAGTTTTATAGCTAAGTCCACATTTTGTAAACTAAATCTTCCCTTTTTTCAGGCTCTTAATCAGTCCTGGCAGTAAGAATACTATTCTAGATCTGAATATCCTCATAGGGTTGTGTCCTTAATGACCTTCTGTGTTTCCAAATTCTTATGAAAATATGTTGTTGTATCTCAAAAGATTAGATGCAGCAAAACAACAAGGAGTCAAAACCCTGTCCTAGCATCAACAGAGGATGTTTTGTTGAATTTAGCTGAGAGCTGAGTTGTACAAGTCATATATAGCCGTCTTGTTAAAAATAATGATAATTTGAAAAAAAGCTTTGTAACAGATGGAAGAGAAACTAAAAAACTAGATGCCAGAGGAAAGCTTAAACCACACTTGCAAGATTGAATATAAGATTATTGTCATGTTTGTTTGTCCCTTATTTAAAGTGGCTACTGAAAAAGCTCTGGGAAAATAATCCTCTTAAGAATTAGCTCATTAGGAGAGGGCTCTCTGTTTAAAGTGCTGGGTAGAAAATGTTAGAAGTTCTCCGTGTATTTGTGCAGCTAAAAACTCCACAGCTTTTTTGCCTGCATTTCTGCTGCTTTTTGTGCTTAAAATGCATCAGAGAAATAAGGAGTCACTCCAGAAATGGACTTTATCTTGTGGGGCAGATTCAGGTAGGGCTGTGATTTCTTCCTGTCATTTCCCTTTAAGCAGAGAAGAGTTTCCTCTAGCAAAGAATGAGGCTGTGGACTGGAGTATCACACTGGGAGGCTCTGACATACCAGCAAAAATTGTGCAGAGCCCCTCATTATCCCCACAGCTTCTTGGAGCTCCACTCCTGCTCCCCAGTTCCACCTTCCTACCTAGCTTCCTTCTGGTTTTAAAGGCACAACTTCCGTTGTCTTTCCCAAAAATCCATGGTTTAGTTGGAGGGCTGCAGTAGCCTTTCCAAGCTGCTGGATCACATTGCTTCCCTGTTAATTGCACCCCTGAACTTACTGAAATCAGACTCTACAGTGTTAAATAACAGGGAGCCTGTTATAAGGATTGATATATGTGACATGAACTGCTTGGATTTAACCAGATGGTGCATCAATATTCCTTATATATTTAAATTCAAAGATCATAGCTTTCAAAAGTGACTCACAGTTGTGTCTACCTTAAGTCTTTCCCACACGGAAGCACAGGGTGATAACTGTTCTGAAAATCAAGTTCACTAAAGCCAGCCCTAATACCAGGATGAATGCAGACAAAATCAGCCAGTCGGTTTTGGAGGGTGATCCCATCTCTGGAAAATGCAGGGCCAAATCCCAAACTGCTGGCTGTGCACATTTTCCACAGTGGGACTCACTGAAGGACACAGCAATGGAAGTTTGCTGGGGATGCACATTTTTCCACTGCTGTCACAATTTCTCTACATAACTGGTTAAAAGCTGCACACAGAATTGCATAGAGAAAAAAACCCACCTCAGCTCAAGGGGATACTGAAGCCAAAAGAAAGACTTCCACTGATTCCAGTGAGGTTTGGATCTGCCTTGCCTCAGGTGGCTGCATTAGAGACATATATAATCCTTTGATAGTAATCATTTTGCTCATTAAAGCTGTATCTGTGCAACCAGGAGCAGCTTGGAAACACTGTGAGTAGAAGAGTTGTTTTTGGTGAGAGTCCTAAGAATCAGGAAAAGTAAAGCTGCAGGATGGTGTCAACGAGAAATTGAAAATACACATAAATAAAAATATTTCATTAGATCATTATGCACAAATAAAGAGCATTATCAGTCTGTCTTGGGAGTTGTTATGGAATCTGGTTGATTTTAACAATTCTACTGGGGGTGGGAAAGAGGCAGCAAGGCATCCTGTTAATTAATGCAGCCATTAATAATTTAATAATCAATTAATAATTGAGTACATTTGCAGATGATGGGTAAAGGATGGGAACTGCAGGGAGTATTTGGAGTTTTGGTAGTAGTGAGGGATTTAGGAGAGATTAAAACACATTTAGAAAACAACTCATGCAGACCTTTCCTTGAAAAAGGTGCACGTGGTACACAAAGACCCTGTACACATTTTTTTGCTAAAAGTGTTCTTCAGCCTCCATTTTCTGTGGGCCTTTCAGATGAACCATGGACTGATGGCCCTTGCAAGGTAAGAACTGGGAGTTCAGGTGTAAATCCTCCTCCTCTCTCTACCTTTGAGTGCAATTCTACTGTTGTATCTGAAATTTTGTGTTCCTGGACACACAAGACATCTTATCCAGTACAAGGTGTGCAGGAATTTACCTACAAAGAACAGCTCACAAACAAAACTGGTTTATATTTTCTTTTCAAAAGCAAAATAATTAGACCAGACGGGGAACAGAGAGACCATCTGTGGTTAATTAAAGGGCGAGACTGCAGAGCAGCAACAGATGTTATATTGCTGTAGTCAGAGGAGTTTATTGCTAACAGTGGTGAATATTGTGCATGGTGAACTGGGTATTTCCAAGCAATGATTTAACAGGCAGACTTCCACAGAAGTCACCCTTTTCTTCGTGGAAAAAGGAAGGGTTTGAGTGTCATGAATGTTGGAGTTGCAGGAGAGGTCTAGATAGCAAAGTTTTCTATATCTTGAGATGAGGACTGAAAAGCCAGTGATACCCATCACAAGAAAAGGTATCTAGGGCTGATGATTAAAAAAGTGGGCAGGTCTGCATGAGGACATGACAGAAAAGGCCAGCATTCCCATAGCTTCACTGAGTTCCTGAAAGCCCCCTTTAAAACCAGAGATAAGCACAGTGAGAAGGGTTCATGTGGCTGCATGGATCAGATGGATCCTCCAGCTGATGGCATTGGGGCATGGAGTGACTCCGGAGCAGGCAGCTCCTTCCATCTGGGTCCATTTCTTCTCCTGAATGACTCCTGAAAGCTGTCTGAAACTGCCCTGCACCATCAGTCCCAGGGAGAAGCTGTGGTAAATGGAGCAGCAAACTCTGTGGAGTTTTTGCTGGACAGAAGGTGAACGCACCTCACACTGCCTGACCCGACAGGGTCACATCCAGCTGGAGCTGGTAAGGCTTTATTAAAGCCATTCCATTCCTCCCTTTTGATGCTTCCTGTTTGCACTGTTCTGATTAGATGTGCAGTTACAAATGTTCCCGTTGAAGAGGCTCCATTGATCCTAGAGTGTGGATTTGGAGGTTTGGGACTAGGTGTAGCACCCAGCGTGGTGTTAGCTACTCACACACAGCCATGCTGCTTTTCATTCGTCTGCCTGTTTGATGGGGTTTCCACCTTATATCTGGAGTGGTCCAAAACGGCTATGAAATTCTGCATTAAATTTCTACACAATTCCTTCTCTGCTTTCTTTTTTCCCCTTTCCCCTGCAGGGATTTTAGCTGGTTTTCATTGCTAAAGCAAGGAGTGACAATAGCCCACAGGTTTTATTACCTTTGTGCCTCTGCTCGCATCCCTATTCCCTTGGTCCCCATGGAGAGCTCTCCACGCACGTCTCTTGGAACAGCCATTCTCTGCCTCTGAGACACAACTTATGGCAAGGGGGAGCTCTGCGGGTAGACTTACAATTACCCTGCTGATAAAAAGGGGGCAGATAAAGTCTGGCTTTGTCCAAAAAAGATAAGCTGGAAGCTGAGAATGACCGAATACCTGATCAGTGATCTACAATTACAGCAGCTGATGGGAAGCGGTGTCAGGAGAATCCAGAGGTTGCCATAGAAATGCAACAAAGGCTGCAATCCTCAGGGAGCGCACCTGAGTCAGGTACCGAAAGTGCAGGAATCCTCAGTGAATGAAACTCTCAAGTTTAAGGGAAAACCAGCAAGCGTATCAGAGATAAAGATAATTGAGCTGTCTGTCCTGTTGGTGATACCAGGGGAGATCCCATCTGGACATCAGCCGGGATTGCTGCCGTGCCTCTTTCCCAGCCTTGTTTGGGTGAAATATATAAACCTCAGGAGAACTTGCAGAGCATCAGTGTACATCTGCTGGCTTCTCTAGTTCCTTGTGCTGGGAAATCTAGAAAAACTTTATCATTTTTGGACCACGGCAAGCATTTCAGTTGCTTGTTATGGAAATCCTGTGTAACAACAGCCTAATGCACTCGACTTTGGGATAACATTTTTCTGACTGCTTTGGAGTGACTCACAGTTTTTAAAAAGGTATTTCCTGAGTGGAGGGAGGGTGTACAAAATGTACAAAATGGTTCTATTTTAAGGAAACCCTTAACTCTGAATATCCTTCATCAAACAAGCCACTGGCAAAGAGGGTGCCATGCAGCCTGCTTGCAATCTCTTTCTAAATCTGTTTCTGTGTGCCCTCCCACATTCCTGGAAAAAGGAGAGGAAGAATTATGACAATGAAGATTGATATTTCTACTGTTTAGATACATACTTTCTCCCCATCAGAGGCTTTTTGCAGTGAAGAGAACTGATTGAATTTCAATAAATTAGAGTTGCAAAAACCAAACAGAGACACTTCCAAAGCCCCAACAGTTTCAAATCCCCAGATTCACCAGCAGAGCATCCTCTTGGTGTAAAAGAGGGAATAGATGTTATTAATATTGACTGTCTCAATGCATTAGACCATGGAATCCCCAACAGGGCTTGCTGGCCTTTTGAAAGTAAAATGAGACAATTTGTTTTCGAGGAGATACCATTCCCTCATTTAAGTGGCAATTTTAGAGGGGTAAAATCAAAGGTTATGTCTCAGCCCTGTCACAGATTTCCATGAGGGAGCCAAAGTCTTAAAAAGCAAGCAATAACAACAACAAAAAAATCACCAATCACCCAACAAAATTAAAATAAAACAAAACTGAGTTTTCACAGGGAAAAAGAGGAGAACATTTGGAGAGGACTGACTTATTTTTCAACAAAGTTAAACATTTGTAACTTTATTTAAGATGACGTTATCCTTTCAAATTTCATGACTATATAGAAGGGATAAATAACCCAAAAGGAAATTTTAAAAATGAAACTCCAAAATATTTTTTTTTCATTCCAACCCACCATGAAACAGTTCTCCCATTTTGATTTGACTTAGTTTGGGCACTGACTGAAAAAAGAAATTATTTTCACATCTACCATTATGTTACCAAATGTTGCCACAGAGAAAAATCTTTTCATCTAAGACATTAGTAAACTCTCAGGCTTCATAAATATATAAAATAAGATTATTATGTTAAAGAGCAATCCTGAATAGAATGCCTGAAACTGAAGTATTTCTATTGGTTTGTATTTTTTATAGTTTTGAAAGTATCATTGAGAAGACAACATTAGAAGAAAACCTTTTATCCAGACTCTGAATTTCAAGCTGAGTTAGAGAGAGAATCTACAGGAAAAGAAACTGATTTTTTAAGGAAGTTTAATTTTCATTCATGACAGAATAAACTTATTCTTTAAATGTTTGTAGGTGAAAGCTTGGTTAGTGAATATGTTTATCTTCCAATGAAATGCAGTTCTGCCAAACATTTTACTTTACAGTAAATCACGACAGCAGCAATTTTTATTACTTTATGTGCAGTGTACATGGAGATGCCACGTGATTTACAGGGCTTGATTCCATTCTCACTCCTCAGCTTCACACTGGTGGTTCAGTGGTGTGACTCCTCTTGACACTGGCTGAATTCCAAGTCTAAGTGAGAGGAGAATCAAACACGCAGGGTTTGGGTTTTAGTTTTTTGTTCAGGACAGTGAATGCCAAGGAGCTTCCCTGGTTCTGGCAGCTTCAGCCATTCTGATGCACACGTTGTGGCCTCCCTGTTCACCAGCACGTGCATTCCAGCTCCTGCTAAGCAAAATACAATATATCCATAGATGCAAGTGCCCAGTGATTTAAACTCCTTCTGTTCCCACATCTCCCACAGCCCTGCGTGCCCTCCAGAGGTGGCACCATGTGGCAGTGTTGGTTAGGAAGGCACAAAAGCTCCTTGAGACTCCACATTTGCAAACCCTCCGCTGGCAGCTACAGGCAATGAGCTGTGTGTACCTCTCCATGGTCAGTCCTTCTCCAGGGTCAGTCCTTCCCCATGGTCAGTCCTTCTCCATGGTCAGTCCAACCTGCCCAAGGATAGAGCAGGAGTGTCCCTGTGCCCCACCGGGTGTCTGCAGGAGGAGGGATCATTGCCTGGAGAATTCCTGCCAGGAGTATTGCTGCATGCCTCCCCAGCTCGCGTGCATTATCACCACAAGAACCAGCTACAGCCACAATATAGCCCTGATCTCGCACTGATGAAATCTGGAAATGCTGCAGCCCAGAGAGCATTTAAATTGTAGCAGAGACCTTCACATCTGGACATTCTAAGGAAGCAAAAGAGCCTCCTTCTATTCCCTGTCCCTTGTCTCTCCCTCCCTTGCTCCAGGCTCAGGATCACATCACACAGTAAGTAGAGGTAAGCACAGGCTGTTCCCTTCCCCCAGCAGTCACACCACGGTGTGCTGTGAGCTGAAGGAGGTGAAGCTGCCCTTGGGGCTGCTCCCTCGGTGACACTGGGAGAAGCTGGCAGCCCTGGTCCTTTTGCTTTTGGTCCCACTCCTGCGTTTACGCTTGTCACGTGTGACAAAGCTTTCAATTAGCTTCAGCTTTTCATGCTCTTCCTTCAGGAAGAAGTCAACAAGCAGAGTCTTCTCCTTTTTGATCTGTTCACTGATGTCCTTCGGGATGTCAGGGATCATCCAGTCAACCAGAACACTGAGGAACATCACCAAGTTCTGCAAGCACAGCAACAGATGTGAAGCAAGCATGAAAAATCCAAAATACTTGCACTGGAGCAAAACCAAACCTTTGTTATACCTATGAGACAGATGTCAAATACATTTTGCTGGTGGTGTGCAGTAGTAAGCAGTTGAGTAAGGCTTTATTTCAAGGCTTTATTTAGAGGCTGAGTTAAACATGTGCTTCAGTTAGGTTTGAAATGGGAAAGGACTTGGAATCATGAAATAATTCATGGCCTTAGTAGCTAAACCAGCATTATTCTTTACAGGCATCCAAAGGTGCCCAGTTCTCAACATCCAATTCCTTGATACTGGGTTCAGAATCCACCAATAGAAGGACATCCTGCAACATCATAAAAAATCCTACAACACAAGACAAAGATACCCATGTGTTTCCAGTGTGGCTTGAGCACACAGCAGACAACTTTCATGGCCATTCTGTCCTCAAATCCTTCTGTCTGCTGACAAGCAGGATTGTTTTTACACTACCACAGTATGCAAGCCACAACCCCACACTCAGGTGTGAAGGCGATTACAGGTGGTGCTCATACTATCAAGCAGGAAGCAGACTGGGCAAGAAATTTTGCTTGCTTGTGAAATCTATAGATAAGCAATGCTTTGGGGGGTTGTATTGTCATGATGTCATGGGTTAGCACAGTTTGGAGTTTTAGTTAAGAAAAATTCTACCAGCCACGGAAGTGATGTTTTTTACAAGGGTCTGTTGTAACTTCCTCCAGACCTGATAGAACCAGTCAATTGGCTAATTTGAATATTGACAACTCTGTTAAGCCACTTAAGAAGCTGGACACATCTCTGTAAAAAGCACATTTAAAGATGAACAAGCCCGGGAATCGCTCTCTTGCTTCCGGCCCTTGGACAGGTACCTGGGCTGCCCGCTCGGCTTGGCGGGGGCCGGGCCATGGCCCGCGGCTTGGCGAGATCGGGGCCGCTCGGCTGAGCATCTCAGCTGTTCCTGCTCCGTCTCGGACCAGCGGGGGCCGGGCCACGGCCCGTGGTTCTGTGCAGGCCAGGATAGCCCCCCCTCTCCGGTGCGGCCGCAGAAATGAACTGTACACCGAGACCAGCTCCGGCCGCTGCCCGGCAGAGACCATGGGATCACCAGAGACAGAGAAATTCCAGCTGCAGAGCCCAGGTAAGATTAACCCCTTCAGCGCTGTCAGTTCCCCAGAAGAGATGAGACCTGCAGACATCAATCCTCTCCCAGGTCAGAGGAAAGGGAAAGGCAAAGGCACATGAATAGACACTATGACAGAGACACCAAAGTCAGTGAAGAAGAAAGAGCTGAAGCCCAGAGAGAGGAGATAGAGGAGATGCTTCAAAACCTGGAAGCTGAAATTCTTTTGTAAAGCTATTGTAAAGTGTAAAGCTTTTGTAAAGTGACGGACTATGATACATCAGAGAACCCCTTGTAATTTTGTGATAAGCATGGAGGGTAGAGCGTTCAAACTAGCCATGAGCAAAGATGCCTGTGCTGAAATAAGCAAATGTTGAAGTAGCTGTGATCCAACGAGAAGCCTGAACAGAGAGAGATAGTGATGAAGTGAAGACCCTTGCTCCCAGGGAAGAAGAAGACCTCTGTTCCTAGAGATGAAGATGATCCCAGAGGTAGATGAAGAGAACCTTCCCTCTTGAACAGCTCATCCTTAAAATGGTACCCCATTTGCTAAGATGGAACCCTTGAAAACAGTTGTGGGAAAAGCTGTAAGTCAAGGGAAGGGATTTTTCACATGCCAGCAGAAAACCACCCCGGGCGGCTGTTGTGCTGTGACATTGGGAGCCACGAGAAGACTCTTTCTTGTGGAGAGGCCCACAGCATGGGCAAAAGAGACTCCTCTCCCTAAGTGAACTGATGAAAGACTATTATAGAGGTGGTAAACTGACTGAAATAATCCCAAGTTTGTGTCTTTATGTTGTAACTGGGAGCAGGGAGGAGGATGGGGGGAAGAGAAGTGTTCTGAAGGTTTATTCTGACCCTTATTATTCCTTTTTTCTTTTAGTTCTGTTAATAAACTTCTTTATATTCTTTAAGTTTGGAGCCTGCTTTGCATTCCTCCTAATTCTTATCTCACAGAAGGTAAAAAATGCGAACAAAACCACTACACATAATAATGCTTTGAGAAGTGCTGTGTTGTGTAATGCCTTGAAACGTGTGAGAACAGTTTGCTGACAGGGCTGCTAGCATGAACTCTCTGTCCCCATCTGAGACAATGGAGCTAATTAACCAGGGAATGTTCTCTGGCAGAGCAGGCAGAGGGTTTGAAGCCCAGCAGAACCAGTTGCTTTCAACTGCTTTGTAGCCAGTGGTGGAAAATTACTGAAGGCACGGCAAAGAAGCAGAAGAGGGCAATACAAACCAGGCAAGATTCACAGAAACACTTGGGAACACTTGGCAGGTGAGGACAAAAGACAGGCAGGCTTCAAAAAGAGGGACAGGCCCAATTTGGCTGTGGAAGGATCCCAGATCATGGAGGAGAGCAGAAGGAAGCCGTTTGGAAGGCAAGCCATAATAGCAAATCCCTTGCTAATGAAATATCCACACTGGGGACAATTTACTGCGCTCAGTTCAAGAAAGTAGCAAAAAACCTTGGAGGATTTATTACTTCTGCTTATTTCTTGCTTTGGGTAAAGAACAGCAGTTAACAAGCCTACACAGCATTTATGTGCTTTTACAAGTGGTGCCTCTGAGAGTATAAAAGTTGACACAGTCCACTTAAACATTCAAGAGCCTGGAGTATTTTGGAGATTACTATTAGTGCCAAGGGCTAAGGGAAGCTGTGGGTCTTGCCTTCCATGTCTATAGGACACGGGCTCCTTTGGAACATGTATTTGGATCCATTTATGACGATATTTCAGTGACTGAAAGTGAAGCAACTCAGCAGACTTACCTGAAATAAGATCACAAAAGCCAAGCGAGCAGATAAGACTGCCCAGTATTGCTTAGAAAACTCGTACTGGTGCGGGGACCAAGGTGGTTCTCTGTAGTCTTTGAACCTGGAGATGGAGACAGCTCAGTTATCACAGTTCCAGCAATTTCCTCCAGCACCAATTGCTGTGATTAAAGTGGTTTTCCAATCACAAAACCTAAAGATTCAAATCCTCCAGATGTTCCTACTTCAACCCTTATTATGAAATACAGCTTCAGAATTAGAGCTGGACTACCTCCACTGAATTTAACACGCTTAGTCTGGTTTTCACAGTTGTAACCAAAATAAGAACATTGTTTTAACATTGGAAATGTCCAGATTTTAGATGACTGACAAATGTCCCCTTTATTTTCTTAATGTAAATTGACATCAGTGTACAGGGAATAAAATGCTGAAATGAAAGCCGAGAGATAGTCCAAGGCATTTTCAGACTGAAGGAGATAAACCTGTATTCATCTCACCTAAACCTTGATTAATTTAGGGAATAATTCAGCCCACATAAAATGTGACTCACTCTTTGGTGATTCCTGTCTTTACATTAACGAAAGGAGGAGCCATGGGAAAGGCACTTCCTAAATTAACTGTCTAGCCTTGGACAGGATAAAACAGAGCCTTAGTGGTTTGGTGTAAAGACTGTTGCTTTTAGTATTATCATTAATCATTTGGAAGTAAACAACAGGCTAATAAAAATCACAGATGCTCCTAAATTGGAAAGTTTTGCAAATAGCAGGAAACACAGAAAGCAATAAGAAATGGAGACAGGAAACACAATGAGAATAATATGGGGAAATGGAAAACAATTAAAAATAAAACACTTGAAGGATCTTTGAAGGGATAGCGTTTGAAAGCGGAAATAGCCTGGAGCTTGCAGTGGCCAGCAAGTTAGCACAGGTTTGAAATATGGCAGCAGGACAGTGTATGACTTGTGGGTGTATCAACAAAAGTCACGATGGTGCTGGGTGGTGAATTAGCCTTTCTCTGAACAGCCCAGGTAAATCCACACCTGGAACGCTGCATTCAGCCATTCAGCTGTGCAGATTCCAGAGGAGGAAAAAAAAAAAAGAAAGAAAGGAAAAAAAAAGGAAACCAAAGAAAAAGATAGCGACAAATTGAAGGCAGTTCAGGAGAACAGTACAAGGGCTGAGGAGACTGACTCACCGGGAAGATTAAAGAGCAGCACATGTATTGCTCCACTTTGGTAAGTAACAGCCACAGTTGGACATGATAACCATGCGCAAATTGTGCCCTTAGGACTGAAATGGATAATTTAGTGCTGTTCCCAGTGTTTGACTAGGAGTAATGGGATGAAATTAAGAAAGGGAAAATCTGTTTTGAATACCACAAAACCCGTCCTGACAGTAAGATTCATTAGACTGTGCAAAAGCCTCCGCTGGGGGATAATGGAGAAGGTTCATATATAAAATCTGTCAGCTTCAGTTTGCAGGTGCGCTTGCCAAAATTACCTTCGGGTTCTACCCACATGGTTTTGCATGTTAAATCACACATTTGCAATCCACGCATCCCCTACATCCTGCCACTCCCCACCCCCAAGAAATGGGAGTCTGGAATGCTGGATGTGATTCTGTACTGCAGCTTCTGGAGACAAAGGACACATGGCAGAGCCCACAAAGAGGAGAAAACCACTTTAAATTGGGGGATGTGTTAATTTAGGGAAGAACTCTCTGGGCTGTGTTAGCCCCTGGATGTTTCTGTACAGTGGTGAGTGCACAGGTCCTGTCTTGGGATTCCTGTGCTGTTCCTGCACTGCCAAATCCCACCTCTGGTACCTTTCTGAATATTGTGGACTCCCACATGCTGCTCAAATCTGTACGAGTGCAGCATCAAGGGCCAAAGTCTCTTCCCTTGAATTTAATCTGCTTGAACATCAAAGCCAAGGAAAACCACTGAGTTTCTTGTGGACTTTGCTGACCACTATAAATCAATCCCAATCTTGAAATGGAGCCCAGGTTCACCTGGAAGGGTCACCAACTGTGGTGGGTTTTCCATTTAATGCATTCTGAGCTTCACAAACTATGTAAGTGTTGCAGGACATCAGACCCCTTGGAAATTTCACCTGGCTCAGCTGGGAATCACACTGCTTGTGATGCCTGAATCTGCACTCAACAGAACACGAGCAAATGATTTATGGTGAAGGAGAATGTTGCCAGAGCTACAGATGAGGTAGCTGGGCCTCCTCCCCACCTCCCTTTTTAATTATTCTCTGGCACATGGGACTCCAAAGGGCCTTTTCTAACCCCTATAATCTACAGGTAGTTTCTTTTTTACAAAGACCATCTTTTCAGCTCAAGAAGCATTCGGACAATACCCTCAGGCGTGATTTTTGGGGTGTTCTGTGCAGGGCCAGGATTTGATGATCCTTGTGGGTCCCTTCCAACTCAGGATATTCCACAACGCTATGATTCCCTCATTTCTTCAATGCTTCACTCTTAAAATATTTGATTCAGCAGGTATGGTAGGAATAGCAACCAACCAGTGCTGCAAAGACTATTGTGTTTCCAAAAGAGCAAGCAACTGTAATTCTACTGAAAAAGGACAAGAATATGAAGTGGTCAACGTGGTTGAAGAATAGAGCACAGAAAAATTCTGAGGGAGAATAGAAAAACAGAAAAGGGGGAAGAGAGGCTGGGTGGAGAAAACCACACAATACTTGGACAAACGTGAACTGAAAAAAAAAGCTAAAGAAAGATGTTAATGTATTTCAGAACTGTATCGTGTGAGGGAAAAAAAAAGACCATTTAAAAAAAAAATCAAGCTGTGTATGTAGGTGGAACTGCAAATCAGTCCAAATAAGCTAATCTGTTTAATTTCCTTCTTCAGCTGGGCTTTTAGAAGAAATTGGAGAAAACATCCAGAATCACAGAAACAGCAGTGCAGGAGTATATAAAAATTAGTCAGGGAAAAATGTTAGCATCCACCACTGATCATTAGGAGGAGATGAGATGAATCCCATGACATTAAGAAAATATATTCAAAGACACTTTATAAATTTGCTGAATGTTGGAGCAGAACCATGTTAAAGGAAAAGTCCCTTTAATGATTCCATATCTGCTGCTTCCTTCTTTTCAGTGTGACCAGCAGGTTTTTATGTTCTCCATTATCTTACAAGGCTACAAGGAATAAAAGGGACAAACCAATAAAAATATCTCATATCTTAGCAAGATCTGCTTGGAATTTGCCTTCAGCTATATAAATGCCATTTTTCCCTTAAAAACAAAAAAATTACGACTAATACTGTGCATCAGAACAGCGTTTCAGCAACGTTTATTTGGAAGCAGTGCCAAAGAGTTCATAGCACTGGAGAAAATGCTGCTCTAAATATTTGAAGAATATTCTGTATGTTCAGTGGCAGAGTTGTTTCTGGCTTGTTAAGGTTATTTTAAAGATACCTTAATCTCTGGCAATGCCCGTAAGGAGCAAAATGCAGCCTCATTGCAACCACATTTATCTCCAGAGGTCACAGAAATCTAAGAATAAGAGAGGTCAGCTTGTTCCCAACGCATTTGCCAGAAACAGAAATACAGATTTTATTTCCAGCTTGAGGGGCAGTGTTTGGTTGCCTGTCTCTTGGGACACAAGTTAGAGACCCCATACTTTATCACAGTGATAGTTCTGTCCAAAGCTGAGATTTCGATAAGATTCAAATGAGGCAGATGATAATGAGAAACAGTTTGTGGATGCTGGCATCTTTTCCCAATTGTTTCCTGATAACAGAAGAGAAATGCTCCCATAGTTCTGTCTCACTCAGACTAACACATGGTCAAACACTAATTTTTTCTTCTTCTCAGTCTCTTAGATGGTATCATCAGGCAGGGACCACTTTTATACCCAGTGTAGATTATTCCCTCCTCCCTGTATTTGAGCTCTGTTGAGTATTTGGCTGTATACGGCCATACTAACATGAGGAGTGCCTTTCACCCCTGTTGTTAATGCACACATTTCCAAACACACCAGCACTCAGACACCATAAACAGAGACCAGTGGCTGATACAAGGTATAAAGCAGCATAGTGAAAGTAGCAAAATCACAGTGAAGTGGATCCAGATGCTTGTTGAAGGAAAACACAGGCTAATTTAGGGATAAAAAATTAAAAAGTACTAGGAACTGAGGGTGGAAAAGCCTTTCATAAATGTACAAATCTGTCAGAAAGTCCAGAGATGCTGCATACTCTCACAAGGAATATTTTGCTAATAAACAACTTCTGGCAACAGAAATGGGGCATAGCAGAGTTCACATGCTTATAAGTTGCTTTAGGGTTAGGAGTGCACTCATCTATCCTGTGCTGTTGTCAAGGTGAGAAGGTAGGTACCCCCGAAAGGCAATCCCAACAGCCATGCCAGAGTCAGAGGGACAGATTTCTCTCCCTGTTTACCCTGCTTCCAGTGAAGAAACTGGGATGTGTCATTTTTGTGGGTTATGGCTGGGCAAGATCTATACCCGGCTTAAAATCAGTGTGAAATACATTGCACATCCAAGCAAGGGAGGGAAAACCACTCTAAATTAAGGCTCTCCTTAAATAAACGGAAGAGGAAGTTTTATAATGATTTTGTGCCATTGCAGAGACCAAGCACAAGGTGATTTCAAGGCAGTCAAAAAGGAAGGCGAGACAGGCTGTTCAATACAGTACTGACCCACAGAAGCTCAGTTTTGAGCAGCCTGGGGTTGCAATGCCTTAAAGCAGCTCTTTGAATTTCTGCGTATTATTACAAAAAAACAAAGTTACTTTGAAAGCTGGAGCCACATTAGTGATTTCTCATGCAAAATGGGACTACTCCATAGGTATCTGGTATTTGGGACATATTTTAAAGGAAGTTGAGCCTTGCTTCCCTGGTCTGAAAAGACGAATCTGAAGTATAAGACTGGTGCAGGTTTTAAAAATGGACATAATATATTGAAAACTCGGATCTCAGCAAGTAAGAACTGAATTTAATAAAGACGGAGAAAGCCTGGTTCTAATTACTGGGTGTCCATTTAAAAAAAAATCATTATTTCTAATGAAAGCTATGTCTTTCAATAAAGAAAGTTTTCGTTTGCTTTTTTTTTGATCAAGTCTGTCTAAATTGTTTATTTTGCCTTTTAATGCCCTGAAAAAACCATTTTAAACACCTTGTAATGCAGTGAGAATACTCTAAAAGCTGTACTTCCAAAACCACCTTTTCAAAGCCACATGAACATTGCTGAATATGTGGCCATATAACTGAATTTTATCAATTTCCCACTTTGAAAAACGACATAAGCGCCAAGGAAATTCCCTTGACTGTGCAAACTGCCCTCACAAGTACTTCACCTGCAGAAGGAAACCTCCTGTGCAAACAGGGAGTTCTGTGGCTGTGTCCCAGCCTTGAGCTGACTGACATTGAAGTATGAGAGGGTGTGATTGATGAAGCCATGCATGGTTCCGTTCTCGCTGTACGCATATTGATACATAAGGCGTGGGATGAAATCGGAGGTGACAGCAATGACAAAAGCCTGAGAGACAGAAAAACAAAACAAGCAAACAACCAAACAACAGCATCGTGAATCTGTGGCTCCAGGGTAATCAATTCAGGGGAAAATCTGCATGCTCAGGTAAATTCAAAGTGGTGACGAAGGGAGAGTTGTATGGCCAGAACTGGTACAGAATATTTACGTATAAATGCACAGCAACTTGCTCTGTCTCTCCAGGGGAAGGCTGAGTCGGGGAAGTAGCAAAAGCAATTAATGGACTGTCCATTTCTCCAATTATTTTCATCTCTGGAGCCATTAGGAGGTTAATCACTAGTTTAAAAAAATCCACAACAAGACCTAATAGCCAGCTGGGCTATAATTTGGGCTACATTTTGGTGTAGTTACACCAAACCTGTTGAGTGTAAAGGTCCATTTTCCCCTCTGCATCAGGATTCACACATCTCACACGCGGGGATCTCGTGTGGGTATTAAACCTCATGAGACTGGCATCCCATAAAACTGGTGTAATTGTGGAGGCAATCAGTCACAGAAGTCTCTAGATCATCTCAGGAAGAATCCCTTTGATTTCTCCTCTGGACTCACTCCTGTTGGAGCAGGTCCAGAGGAGGCCATGAAGATGACCAGAGGGCTGGAGCCCCTGTGCTGTGGAGACAGGCCGAGAGAATTGGGATTGTTCAGCCTGGAAAAGAGAAGGATTTGGGAGGAGACCTGAGAGCCCCTTCCAGTGCCTGAAGAGACTTCAAGAGACCTGCAGAGGGACTTCTTATACAGCGGCCTGGAGTGACAGGACAAGGGGCAATGGCTTCACACTGACAGAGAGCAGGTTTAGATGGGATATTAGGGAAAAATTGTTCCCTGTGAGGGTGCTGAGGCCCTGGCACAGGTTGCCCACAGAAGCTGTGGCTGCCCCATCCCTGGAAGTGCTCCAGGCCAGGTTGGATGGGGCTCTGAGCAACCTGGTCTGGTGGAAGGTGTCCCTGCCCCATGGCAGGGGGTTGGAATGAGATGGGCTTTAAGGTCCCATCCAACCGCAACCATTCTGTGATCCTATGATGATTTAAAACTACATTTTGCTAAATAATAATTTCATGTACCAGTATTATCCAGATGGAGAAGCAAAACTGGGCATTCAGTATTTTTTTTCAAATAGGTATGCACATATTTACATTTCTTTCAAGAAAAGGTATCTAACTGATACTTTAATGGAATCCCCAGGAAATAAATATTTCCAGAGTTTGATCGACACAGGAAATAATCAAGGATCATAAATCTGCAACGTGTATTCAGATAAAAACAGAGACTGCAGAGTTTTTCTCCTCCAGCACAGCTCAGTGCTGGACAGCTGAAATCTGTGCCTGACAGTGAGGTCATGGGGGTGTGCAGGGTTCCACAGATTTCCCACCTTAAATCCTGGAAACTGGAGAACCATAAGTGAACAATGCTCCACCCAAGCGAAACAACACTGCCCCTCTGGAGGCATTAGTGTGCTGGGAGCTATTTTATTAAAGCAATTGCATAACACCTCTCCACAAGTTCTCCCTTCAGTAGTGAAAATCACCTCCCTTTCTAAAGGGCTTTGATATCTTTAATATTTATGGTGCTAGTCCATGATTTTAAAGGTCTTTTCCAACCTAAACGATTCTATGAATTAATGATCTGTAGGTTAGAAACCCACTAGTAATTACTAGGATTAAACTCCTAAGGCATGAGATTTTTTATCTTAAAGCATATACAGGAAAGTTTTGTTTAGGGAGTACATATAGAACAATAAACATAATATATCTGTATTCTGTTGTATTTGAGCACCTGAGAAAACTAGACTTTGCTTTTAAATTCTGTTGAAGGGACAATAAATTATAAACAATTATAAACAATAAATTACAAACTATTTTAAATTACATTTAAGGAACAGTACAAGCTCCCAAAATCATGCTTAGAAACTGGTGTAACCAAACACTTACATTAATGATCACTGAAAGCTTTCCAATACCACTCAAAATGTTATACCAAATACCTGTAAGTGAAAAAAAAAAAAAGAACTTATTAATGGGTTCATTATACATTTTCTTCATTTTTGATTGTATTTTTTGGTCTTATCTTCACTGCAATGCTCTTTCATTACTCACCTATATCTTTTTCTCTCACTGTGTCTGGCCTCCTCAGCTCAGTAACAAATTTTTTTGCATCAAGACGGACCTCGATGACGTTGTTCAGAAGAGCAAAGAGAGGGGCCAGAGGGAAAGAGGCAACAAAGAGTGTGACAAAGCCAAACTGGATAACTGGGGAGGGGAAAAAAAAAAGCAACATTTTTTGATAGTTTCTGAAGGGAGCAGCTGACAGTAAATTGTTGATGAGCTTTGTCCGTTACCAACCCCATAAAATTCCACTTCCCAATTTGGTCCCAGGAATCAATATCCCAGAGTAGGGCTATGAAGAGACAACTGTTTGTCACTATGCTTTATGAATGTTTCCAATAAAGCTTCAAGTTGCTACCACAAGCACAAGCCAAAGGAAATAATAAATTTAATAAAGGACAAAGGGTTCCAAGTCTATTTTTCTGCATTTATACACAATTAACTGAAACTGCTCTTTCTTCCCTGTCCTTTTCCCTGTAAGGAAAATGATACACAATCAAGCAATAGGAGAAAATCTACAAGGTGCCACTATTTCTTCACAGCTTCCTTTGAAAAACTTGGTGGCAGCCTGTGAAAAGCAGGAACAGGAGCATCTTTGTGGATACAGGAGCTGGTGCTGTTGTGCAGCACTTTCATCCCTCCTTATGTCACTGATATCCTCCAAGTTTAGAAATGTTCCTCTTTAAATCTTAACAAAGGTGAATTTTACATATATATATAAAACTAATAAATCTGACTGTGATCTACATCTCAAAGTTAAAAAATATTAGCATAGAAAATGTGTTGGTGTGTATGAGGCCATATTTACTGTGGCTTCTTGGCAAATCCTTGTGTAAGTTCTCTTTCCACTGAGGGAGGAATTGCACTTTTTTGTGACAATAGCACAATATTATACTTTAAAATCATTTCCTTCTGCACTGTTGTCACAACCTACAACTCACTCTTGAAACAGTTTTCCCCAAGACCTTCTCTCACATACACCTTTTTTTGTGTACAGGTTGTAAGTCCTCTGATATTTCCCCTTTCTCATCTTAGGAACAATATATTTGCATAGGAAAGTAAAATCTCTGTATATCAATTATATGGCCTTTAGAGTTTCATTCTCATTGTCTTGCTCTGAGATAAAGTGTATACACTAAGATGGAGCTTTTTCAAGCATACAAATATCCCATCCTTAAAATCATACTTTCCTGACTATTTTATGTTCTGAGTCAGGAAAAGGAATTAACGAGGAAATAAAACCAGATGTTAAAGTAATGTCCCCCCAAAACTGTGAAATGCTTAGAAAAATACATAGCCCCAAAATATGCCTTATTTGGTTTTAAGTGAATTTAGCAGGAATACAGCTCGGAGGATTCTGCAAAAAAATTAAATAAAAAGAAAAATAATAAAAGTATTTGCAGTGCTTTAAGAATAAACCACACACGCATTTGCTTTGATGTTGTTTGTAGCCCCTTCATTCATTGCCTGGGAAAATACAGCTTAATTTTTTTTCAAGTTCATGAAAGAATGTTCAAGGTATGCAAAGGACTTCTGGATAATTATGTAAATACGTCTTCATAGAAAACTCTGCGCCAGAAGTGTTGTGTGGCCATCTTGAAATCACTTCAACCTTCCCAACTCCTTCTTATGAAAAAAGCAGGCAAAAAAAGTAATCCCTAAGCCAAACACAGAATTTAGATGGTCTTGTGTAACAAACTAGCAAACAATCATTAAATGGAGGAGTCTTCGAAGAGCCTCAGCAATTCACAGGTACTTGCTGAGTGTGATCAGTGTTTCCAGAAACAAACCTGAATAGATTACAAAGAGAAGAATCTCTGTCCAGATCCCAGAAGGAATCTCATCGAGCGTCCTGGGGTTCTGTGAATGCCTGTCTGGTCACACTGGAAATATTTATAATATTTTTAGGACACTCACACTGTTCCATCAAGGACAGTTGACACCAAGACATCCTTTTTTTGGCTGGATGGCAACCATTAAAATACCGTTTTTACATTCACATTTATGTGACAAGGTCTCCATACAGAGCTCTTTACATGTTCATGCACAGGGAAAAGGCTGAAGAGACATGTGCCAGGACCTCTGGACATCCAGCCTGTTTCATAGATTCCTACTGCCCTGCTAGGCCAGCCTGGAGAAAAAAGAGATGAACATTCCCCAGGTTCATGGCACCAGCTGGGAAATAAAACAATTGAAGGCTGGGTATAGTGGAAAGTCAAGGACCCAGGAAACATCTTCTCCTGAGGCATCTGAGCAGGACCCTGGATGTGCTGTCACCGACACAGAGCCTACTTCTGATGAGGGAAAAAGCCCAAACCGCACACTCTTGGTGCCTTTACTGTCTGAGCTGAGCAGGAGAGAGGCCAAGGGCTCAGAGCCAGCCCTTGAGTTTTTCAACACCCGATGCCACATGTGCAACACCTCATCCAGCCTCGGGCCCTGAGACAAAAACTCTGAAGGACAAACCGCATCAAAAGAAGTGTCTCAGGTCACAGTCCTTCTCAGAAGTCCACTCTTCACAGAAGCTGTGCAGGGCCTGAGCAGAACCCGAGCCCAAAAACAACACACCCTGTCCCTCTAAGTCTGGCCTCCAAGTTATGATTAAGAGCACAAATCAAAGCTTTTAAATTATGGATCTGGAGGCTGGTGGCTGTTGTTCTTGTGTAAGGGATACAGAATCAGTCCCCAGCACAAAACCTTCCGGGGTGTGGATCACTCAGGTTCTACAAGATTTACATGCTGAGTAGTGTGAGTAACCCATGTATCTTTTACCTCAAGTCCTCATCAAAGACAAGGTATTTATTTATGATTCTGTTGCTTTTTTTTTCTTTCTTCTTTATCAATAGTATCTGTCATAGGATCATGTGTTACTGGAAGTAAACAGTGGAAAAATCATTTCCATGCTAAGGAACTTTCCAAATCCTAAGAAACTTTTCGATATAGAGCCAGACCTGGCTGAAAAACTAAGGAAAAGGTGTCATTTATATTTCTTCTGTAATAAATGTATGCAACAAGCCTACACACAACCACTAATGGTATTTTCAAAACCATCCTCATTATAGAGATTATAGAAAAATGCAGGTTTCTCTTCAGTGATTTTTTTTTCCCTTTCTGCCTCACACATTGCCTTTTTGATGGCTTTTCCTGCTTTAGGGGAAATTCTTCCAAACCTCTCAGATTAATCCTTATAGTAGTCAGTAGCTACAGACATTGGATCTGATAATTTTCTTCTTGTGCCATTGTTTTTTAACAGAAGGTGGATGATTAAACCTTTTATTATTACTTCTTCTTGAGGAAAAATGTTTTTAATCAATTGCCACATGAAGCTTGGAATCCTAGAGGGGTTAGACTAGAGAAGGGAAGACAAAATGAAATAGGAATCTGAAAATCATTGCTGATTTCAGTTTCTTCTCAAAGAAACACAAGTGGTATAAATTTCAGACATTCATGTGCATCATTTTGCTCTTGGAGCCAATTTAATAAAGTTTCTTTCATTAGCAATATTTATTGCTACTCTAAACATCGATTTCTTGCCAACTCCTATCACTGCAGGCCAGTTACACACGTTGCAAACTTGCTGCCATGTGGAAGAGGAAATTGCTCTACATGCTACCTACTTTGGGAATGCACATGGTATGGTTTATTGGGCTGGGTCAAAAGTCTTTGCACAGTTTTGGAAGCAGGAAGTGCTAATGACAAATCTGACACATGTTGACACTGACAAGTTATGTTTCAGAATTACTTGAGCAAAATGTTCTTATCACTCAAGCGTTTTAAGAGGGTGTCCACTAAGAAATGCAGGAATATATCAGTTAATAATATCAAAACAAACAGTCGTCAGAAATGCCACTGGTGCAAATCAAATCTTTGTGCAGATGTTCTACTGACAGCCAAGGCCTGCACAACAAAAAAGCTCAGAGCAGTCTGCTGGTGAAATCAGATTCAAAGGCTTTTACCCTAAAAAATTAATCTTATTATTCATAGAATCGTTTGGGTTGGAAGGGGTATTTAAATGTCATCTAGTCCAAACCCCTGCAATAAGCAGGGATTTTCAACTAGATCCTGTTGCTCAGAGCCTCATCCAACCTGACCTGGAATGTTTCCAGGGATGGGGCATCCACCACCTCTCTACACAACTTGTGCCAGTGTTTCACTACCCTCATTGTAAAAAAATTCCTTCTCACAGCTAATCCTATTTGCTGGCATGGACTAGAGTGACTGATATTTTGCAGAAACAAATTCCAGTGAACAGTCACCTTTCCCCAATGGGAAAATACAGGAGACTAAAAAATATCCAGTAAATCTTGCTGTTTCTATGAACCTACCTAGATTTAAACAAGGGCAGGGGCAGGAGGGTGAGAAGGGGGAAGTCTCTTCAAGGCTTCAGGCTTCTTGGAGTAAGAAATCAGAACTAAAAGAAAGCAGCTTGGAAATAGGTATCCCAAAATTTAAGCAGGGTAGTTTTCATCAAAAAAACTCCTTTACCTGTGGCATGTCATAGTGAAAAACACATCACAAGTCTGCTCCAAGCATTGTCCCTCAGAAAGTGCTGCCTTAACAGGGTTAATCTGCTTCATAACAAAGTGCAAAGAGAATGCATGATTTGCCATGTGGGTAGTGGGCCAGACTCCAGGTTTCTATCAGAAAGGGCACGTCAACCCTTTTGACGGAAATCAGTAAAAGAGAGTGGATATAAGGATAAAAAAAGCAAGGACTGCCTGTGATTAGGGTACAGCCTAGAGAACAGTAGACCTGGAGGCAAAAGTCTTAGCTAAGGATGTCAGCCATCCTTAAAAGTAGAAGCATCCTGGCAGGACAAACCTGAATGCAGTGACTACTCACACTTGGATACATAATCTGCCTGCTTCTTCATGGAACCCCATCACCATCTGCATGGGGAAACCCAAAGGCTGCAGCAAGCCCTGTCTGCAGTTCCTCCTTCAGCTGCTTCATTCCAGATTGCCACTGATGCCTGAGGGAGGTTGCCTGAGTAAATCAGTGTGAAAACTAAGAAAGAAGTTCTGAAACAGCAGACAGATTTCTCTCTTTTCCTTAGTACCATACCTCTTCTTACATTCCAGTAATCCTGCCTTTTTAAGCAATCCAGAGGGAAAAAAAATCTTCCTCTGGCCTTCTGCATTGCTTCCCTTCCCACCACCCCCAATTCAAAGGCAGAGAAATAGGTAAAGAAGCTGCTGAGCTGCCTATTGCAGCATGATGCCCTTGACAGCAATCCCAGCTGACAGGTTCAGTGCTGAGCTGCACCAAGTGCTTCCTGCCAGCGTGGGTGGTCTGAGCAGTGGCTCTGACAGCTGAGAGCAGGGACGTGGACCCGGGGCAGTAACCGGGGCTGGGGAGGTGCAGCTTGGCTTTCATCTGCTGCACATTTGTCTGCAATCCCACAGGCAGGGCACAGCTTGTCACGCTGCGAGGCTTCTGCACTTGGGAACCTCATCCTCCTGTTGTAAACAAATGTTTAGATCAATAATTCATCCATTCATTTTCCCTGAATCACCCCTGAGTGGCTGCAGGCTGAGGCGCTCGCTGTGGTTCATGATCTTGGCACAAGGGACTAATCTAAATTACAGGCTTAGTGTCCAGTGATTTATAACATCAGTAGCTTAAACCCTGATACTACAAGTCAGAACCATGGAATAGAATCATAGAATACCCTGAGTTGGAAGGGAACCATCGAAGTCCAGCTCCTGGCCTGCACAGGACAGTCCAAGAATTCCGTGTTCCTGAGAGCATTGTCCAAACTCTGGCAGGCTTGGGGCTGGGACCGCTTCCCTGGAACAGGAACCCCCGAAACTTAACAGACTACGGTGGTACTTCTGCATTTCTTTTTTTTTTAAAAAAAAACCCACATTAACATACTCATTTTAGCATCCACGATTTGACTCATCTTGGCAATTTCTAGAAATTGCTCCTAAAATTAGAAAAACCTGCACAGTTCCCTAAGGGACAGTGTAAGAAATGGCTAAACATGGGAGCTCCAAGAGGTACTCTGAAGTCAAAATACAGGCAAGGAAAACCTCACTGCAGCTTTTCTTCATTGAAGGACAGACTACTGACCTGCTTCCCTTCTGAGTAGGTGGCCTTAAATGAACCCCTAAAACAAATATGACATTTTGGAAATTATGTTCAAACTCATAGCATTGGAGTATCACTTCTCCCACAGCAGAGTCAAGGCCGCTGACAGCAAACCCAAGCAATGCTGACAAACATCACACCAGTATATATTTGTTACTGGTAACTAAAGGTCCTTGCCCTCAGACAGAACTAGCTAACCAAGAAATTTGGGTTGTTAAAATACAGATATTTCTGAGTTATTCCTGAGCATAGAAAATTTTTATAGGAAAGAAAAATCTATTTTTTTTCACCAGTGCCTAATTTCAAAAATTACAAAGAAGCTTGCTTGAAGTTCACAGGAAGAAGCATCATCTCAGGCTGAAGTAATACATGGAAAAAAAATCAATCCTAAAGGATAATTTTTCAACCAAGTGTCATCATGTGCAGAAGGGGATAAGGCAATAGAAGCTGCAACACAGACAGATCCTAAGGTGAGTTGGAACAATTGAGAGGGAGAACATGGGAGGTGAGGGATTCTTGATGGCACTACAGAGGGCAAGGTTTGGACCCTAAACATATTAATAAGACATCCCTAAATCTGCCATCATGTCAAATACCTTATATATTTATAGATTTATATAAATCTACCATTCTATAAATTTTCATATGTGCATTTATATTTAGATTATAAATTATATCTACAAACCAAGATTATTTCTGTATACAGAGATAACCACATATGGTATTTAATTTTTCTGCCATAAAATGCATTCTCTTTCAGATATTTTGGGAATAGTGACTTGTTAACAACAGGAGTTGACACATTCAGTATTTAACAGATGCCTGGTTTTAAATACCATGCCTATTGTGCTTCTCCCTGAATTCTTTTATGTCCTAAAGCTTGGGTTTTCCTGGATTATTTCTCTCCTTCCTACTCCCCCACCCACAGCATTCCTGCTTTCTCCTTCCCTGCCTCTCCAGGGTCTACTCATGAGGCAGCTACAGGGCTGTGTTGGAGTATTTTTCCCCCTGTCTCATGACCACTTGTGATATACAGTCCTATGTAAAGCCATGGTTATTGCAGAAAGGGAAAGGAAATTCCAAAAACTTACTCATTTCCATGTATTCTGGAGTCAGCCCAGTGAAAGGTTCCAAGATGTAGTCGAGATCCCATTGCTGAGGGTCCTTCGATTGGTTGGTGTCCATTTCCTTTAGCTCGGTTCTGTCATCCTTCAGCTTCCTCAAGAGCTTCTTGAGCTTCCTGAGGAACAAAAGTTCAGATTGAACCAAGTCTTTTTTTTCTTTTTTTCCCTACAAGATTTGGCCCAAGTCTTTGCACAGCAATACAAAATTAATCTTGTGTTACTTTGGTGCATCACAGGGTGAGTTTACACCACCCTGTGAAGTTCTGATGCTGTTTATTGACAGGTACGAGCAGCTGGAGTTGAATCCAGTACTTTATAGCAATTTTTGTCTCTAGATGCATATTCCAAGGGGATTTTCCTGAAGATCTTTGGACCTAAATAATATCAGTAATCAGTACTCTCAAGAACAACACAGTGAGCACCTGTCCTTTAACAAAATGCAAAATGTGATAGCTTCATACCACATACCTACCACAGGCGCACTTTTCTCTCACTATAAAAACCAGGAACTTCCAGTGTAATAGAATTTTAAGGTAAAAAAATTACCACACATTCATGGGCTGTCCAGAGAAGCTGTGGCTGCCCTATCCCTGGAAGTGTTCAGTGCCAGGCTGGGTGGGGCTCTGAGCAACCTGGGATAGTGGGAGGTGTCCCTGCCCATGGAAGAGGGTTAGAACCAGATGGTCTTCAAGGTCCCTTCCAACCCAAATAATTTTGTGATTATGTGATATTTCCAAACAAAGAGGGTGCAAGAATGTACTGATAGCATGAATAGAAGTATCAAACACTGTCCCACTGAGATGGGGATACAAACTTCATGACACTGACAAATAAATTAGCGTAAAATGAATCGGCTCCTAAATGAAGAGTAAAGTTTTCCCAATGCCTCCCCCCCATGATATTTTAAATACATATGCATCAACAACTCCACACTATTTTACACACTGAGAAATTCTCATGGAAAACCACAGTAGAATGAGGTATTTCAAAATCAAGGCAGCAAAGTACAGTCAAATTAGCATAAAATAGCCAGATTTATACTTATTGCAGGTCTTTCTTTTGCAGATGATATTTATCTTCCACAAAAACATACGGCACTATTTTACAGTTCTTCACATACGTGCCAGGAGTGAAAATCCAGACTAATTCCAGTGATGTTTTGCCAGTAGCGTAAGCAGGGCTCTCCCACAAACTCTTCCTCCACGGCTTGTGTGATAAACCCTTTGAACTGTAGGTGTGTGGCCTGGAGACAGGAATATTTGGGGGAAGGGGTTTTCCTTTAGACCTCCAGTGAAGCAGAACCGCTTTCCCGGACCCTGACTTCAGTAGCAGGGCAAGGCTGAGAAACAAAAGCTGGCAAACACAATAAAGGCTTTGCTCTGTGGGTTTATTGCTTCATTCCCAAATTTACACTGAGCCATGGGATCACTGTGTCCCAGCATCACACAAGGCTCTGCAGCAGCCTGGAAATGCCCACAGTGGCTGAGGAATTTCTGCACCGCCCAGTGTTTACAGGACCCATTCCATTTCATCCCCAGTATGGAGGAATTGGGGATTGGAAGACACTCTTTAAACAGGTCTAGATTGCATCAGGCCCTCTCAGATCCTGGATCACAAAGCTTCAAAAATCAACAGGACAACTCCAGCTTCTGTTTGAGATGGAACAAAGATGTAGCTCACAAGTCCGATGGTAACTTCATCAGTACTTTGGCAATACTGGTACTCAGGACACTCAGTTTACACAGTTTTAATAAAAGGGTGGGGGGAAATTTAAAATGCTTCCCAAGACAGAATTAGTTAAATCCTTACAAATTTACCTCCTACATCATGCAAACTCAGCCATTTCAAGACACTAAAATTCCCTTTCTCAGTCTCTGCCTTTATGGCAGTCAAGGGAACTTGTCTGTGAAAGAGGTGATGTAGCATTCAGAGGGTAGGAGGCTGGGGCAGGATTAAAACAATCAAAGAATTCCCAGAATGCTCTTCCAACATATCCCAATTAATTTCCTAATGTGAGGGACTCTCTGAGGACGGCGAACAATAAGCTCAAGAATCAAGCTGATTTCTGTTCCAATGAAATTATTTGAGCTATAAATGTCCCTCACACTTCCGTGGGCAGATGAGAGTGAAGATCCTCTCGCTGTCACAGCACAGCAGCAGCTGAGATAAAATTTGGGTGTGTTTAGATGTGAAGTCTGTGCACGTGTGATCTAATCCTTCAGCTCCAGCACCACAGAATCCAGTTCTGGAGCTTAATGCAGACACACACCTCCCACGAGAACCCAGTAACTAAAACAATAGTTGTTGTTTTAAATGTTTATTTGGGAATACACCAAATCCCGGGCTCAGTTGCTCAGAATAATTTTTAACTTTTCATCTGGCTATCTCTAAGCCAGGCACAAGGAACAGCACCTTTAACCATTTGGAGTTCAGCTTTGAAGAGCATCTGTATGCCTCTTCTTATGTATCTTTTTTAAAAGATCAAATGACTGAAAGCAAGCCAAACTAATTATTTCAAAATTTCCACCAAAAAAAAAAGTACCTTTGTGTCATATCCAAGCATCTGAAGTTTGAGATCAAGCAGAAATGTGTCAGAAAGTTAAAGGAACGGAGGAGGATTTGCAGGGCGTTATTCTCCAGCTATACAGCAGTAGGGCAATGAAAATGAGTTTTGCAGAAACCTGTAACTGTACTTATGATTGTGATGCTAAAACTGAGTATGTTTTTTAAATGCCTTTGTTTGAAGCCTGTTTCTTAATTGCCCAGATCAATGTTTTTAAAGAAGACTGACAGTAAAGAGTTCTTTTAGCTTCTGATTTGTTCCTGCCAGGCAGCCCCCCACAGCGAGGAAGACGCAGGTTTGCCCATTCAGGATGAGTGTTCCAGAAGCTTTGTGCTGAGGAGGCTCATGCAGCAAAGTTTCATGACTCCACACAAACCTGGGCAAAGAGGTAAAACTGTAGAGCTGTAGAATAGCCATTTTTTCTGGTCCTTTTGCCAGGCAATATCAAAAAGCAAGGTGCATCCTTAAGGAGACTGAACAGCATGTGAGATGAATGAATGCAGGATGAGAGGGAAAGAAAATGAACAGGTTTTTGTCAGGCTGTGTCTAGAGCAGTTAAAAATGACACCGCAGCTTCTCACAGGAGATTGGCACCAAATTATTGTGTTAGGTAAGAGGTGGGAACATGGTTGAATTATGCTGATTGTAATTCCCAGCATAACCATTAAGCATTGCATTATGCACATTAACAAGCATCTGAAGTGAGCATAAAATCACTACAGCCCCACCTGTCAATAACCCTCAAGCTTTTGAGAAAAAATATGATGAAAAGAGAGGAATAAAGCTCCAAGTGATCCTGTCTGGGCTGTAAGCACATGGTGATTAGATGAAGGCTCCTTTTCAAAAAACCAGAGAGATTATTCAACAGTTTCTCTATTTATACAGTAAGAAGGAGCAGCTGGATTTGGAGATCTAGGGGAAAGCATGATGATGACTTGGGAAAAATGAGAAATTTGTGGAGTGAGACACAGTGGAATGGATAGTGGCTGAAGAGGTGGGGCGTCTGGAGGGGAAGTTGAAAGAGGACAGATGCAGGAAAATTACTTTATTGGCACAAGTGTTTGTGTCTTCAGTGGCTGTACAACCGGGATTGTTCAGCCTGGAAAAGAGAAGGCTCCAAGGCGACCTAACTGAACCTTCCAGGGCCTGAAAGGAGCCCACAGGAAAGATGGAGAGAGACTCTTTACAAGGGCCTGGAGTGACAGGACAAGGGGCAATGGCTTCAAGAAAGGAGGCTTAGATTGGATACTGGGAAGAAATTCCTTTCTGTGAGGGTGGTGAGGCCCTGGCACAGGTTGCCCAGAGAAGCTGTGGCTGCTCCATCCCTGGAAGTGTTCAGGGCCAGGTTGGATGGGGCTCTGAGCAAGCTGGGATAGTGGAAGGTTTCCCTGCCCATGGCAGGGGGTTGGGACAAGATGATCTTTAAGGTCTCTTCCAACCCAGGCCATTCTGTAATTCCACAATTCTCTGAATGCTTGCTAGAACAGAGAGGCACGTGGAGGCTTTACATGAAAAGACAGAAAACACCTAGAATCCAGCTGCCAGGAACAAAGAATGATTTATATACCAGACAGTTTTTTTTTGAGGCTCTCCTTCCAGGTGATGCTTTTTGAGTTGTGGCATGGTGGAAAAAGGTACAGGGAGAAAGCGAAACAGGAAAGATTCTTAGGTTAAGTAGCTGGAGCACTTGTGTCTGGACAAAAGGAAGAGCAGTGACCTGGACTGTTGTGTCCTCGCCTACAATTTTGCTTCCCGCTTTTGGGAATGAACACTGAAGATCCAGGCTTTTCTTCAGTCATATTCCTACAGTCTGTTCACACAGAGAAACACCTTCTCACATTCACAGACACAAGAAGGAGGCAGGGGGAGAACAAAAGTATCTAAACTTCATGTTCTGTTTCACAAATTTACGGTACAGCCACGCTTCCTTGGCACACTCAGATATCCTGGATTCTACAGGAGTTTCAGTTGTGTTTGGGGCTTATTGGTTTCTTAACCAGAGGAAAACAACAACAACCAAAAACAGGAAAGGAAAAGAAAAGAAAAAAAGGCAAAAAACCCTGCCCAAACTTTTTAATTAAGAATAATTTGGTAAAGGTGCAAAGCAACATAAGAGATAACAGCTATGAAGAGGTGTCTTTAAATGGATTTTATTAACTCTTGGTATTCTCATCCAGCATAGTTAAGTGCAGTTTGAAGGAAGTGATGGAAATTGATGCTGAATAAAAAGGCCAAAACCATGGCCTCACTAAATTCAACAGGAGTTTTGCTGTTCACTTCAATGGGGCCAGGATTTCACCCTAAGGGTTTAGCACCAAGGTCAAAGACAAAGAGTAATAAAATAACCACATGGATGTTTTTTTCAATAAGTTCAGAAAAAAACAGAACTGAATAAAAGGGGTCTTAAAGGAACTCTGGGTTAAGGCTTTCAAGCCCTGCAGCCTTTTAGGGTCAATTCCTGTGGCAACAGTAAAAGAATGATGGTATGTGACACATCTGAGTGAACTGTGGCATATTTACATCTGTTAAACTTGTGAATTCCAGCCCCACAAGAACACACATTTCAGTTCAAGAGGGCTTAGTTTTCTAGAATTCAAGTCTTGTTGCATTTACCTAGCTGGTTTGATATTGCTGGATGCAGAAATTAAAACAAAGAAATTACACAAGGTTTAGGAGAGCAGCAATTACATCTACTATAGCTGTGGCAGCAGTTTCTACAGAAAAATTGAAGGAAAAAGCAGGGATGTGTCTTCCATGACCCTAAAAAATGCAGGGCTGCCATCTGAAGTTTCCCTCCTCATCCAGCACTGATTGTGGATGAAGCCCAATGAAGACATTGAAAGACACTTCCCAATTCTAGCAATATTTGGGCTTCTAGAAACATAAAGGATGACTGTTGCTTGCAAACTCACTCTATCATCTGCTTAGCAGTATTTTTTGAGGCAAAAGAGCAAATGGGACAGCTCTGTGATTTTTGCAAATCAACTAAAATGCCTTGGGTTTTCTGGTGAATGAAATCAAAATGTTTCCTGAAAAAAATCTTGAAATCCTGAGATTTCAATGAGGAAGAAAACCCTCTTGATGTGGGTCATCAGATAACTCAGCAAAGAAATGCTTCCATGTTACAGATGTGCAGGGGGCAGCACCGATTCTGAGGAGCAAATCACCATTTATGATATCCCCTCCTGCCTCTCCATATGGAGAAGGTTAGTGGCAGCACCTGGACTCTGCCCACAGTGAAAATACAGGGAGCAAGTGGAAGAATCTGTGTTATTCACCCCAACTCTCACTCCCTCCAAAGAGGCACAAGGCAAGGGGGGATGAAAAACACAGCTGCTGGTACCATTAAGGATCCAGCCCAAACCAGTAGAGTGGTCCATGCAGGAACAGAAGGCTAAATCTGACTTAATTAAGTGTTCAGTGATTCTCCTGGTGGAAACAGGTCCAGGGAGAAGGGCCGAGCCCTACAGATACACACACGATTTTCTTGGGAATGCAGACAAGCAAAGGAAAAGGAGATATATTTATCCCAGGATGACAAGATAGCATTGTGACTGAAATGAGGTATTAATCTAGGAAGGGGAGGATGTTTGTTTTTAAACAGTTTTAAAAATTGAGGCCACCACAGTTTGTTGGCTGAAGGGTGGGGGAGCAGATCTGAGGGAGAAAAATGGGACTAAATTATCGCATTCTTGCACCGAAGGGAGGGAAATGAAAAATAATTGGACATGACTTTCTGTTTGGACTGGATCAACCCATGCTTTCATGAGTCAAAAATAATAAATATAGTATTTGTAACATCATAAAATCCCCATTAAAAAAGTCCAGTAGCAGTAAGTTTTTGGAAGACGAGAAACAAATTACAGCAGGTTTACACTGAGAAAGCTTTAAGCCTTCAACATGTCAGATATTTTGGGAATGATTTACCACCCTTTTCTCAAAATAAAATGTAAACTCAATGAGATGCAGACAGAAAACAGGCCTCCCTATTGAACTTTGACACAAGAATAATGAAACCATCCATAATCCACATCTGATTTGTTTGGGAAATTTTTTTCCCTATTTAAATTCCTTGCAAGAGAAAAAAAAAAAAAGATTCTTGCTGAGAAAAGGGAGGAATAGGGTTCATTTGAAATATATTAATATCTTCTAAGAAGCACTCCTCTTGATTTCTACTTAGCATCTTCATGGCCTTATGGATGTGACCTAAAAGCTGCTGAAACCAGAGCTGGAAGATTCTGCCTCATTTCAGTGGAGCTGAGACATCTAAACCAGACATTTCCCCTCCAACATTTCACAGGCCACTGCCACCATGAAGCAAACCTCCCAAGAGGCAGGAGCAGGACTTTCTCAGTGGATTCCCAGTGCCTGAAGATCCCCTTGGCACTAGTGACAGACAGGGAGGGTTTTCCTGCTGTATTTGGAGCAGGGGACGGGGCACTGAAGCAGCCTGTGGCAGAGAGGCACTGAGCAGTGTCAGTCTCTGCTTGCTCCAGCTCCTGCATCATCACAGACTGACATAAAGGCACCTTGGAAACGTGTGGATTTCATCCCTAAACCCATAAAACAGTCATAGATCAAGTAATAGATTGTAAAATCTTTTATGGGCTATTGCTTTCCCCCACACTATCTCCCCTCCACTTTGTGCTAATTTGTATTCAATACTGCTGTCCTGAGAGCTTCTCTGAAACTTCCCAGGAGATCTATCATACCTTGCCTGTTTTCCCTGGTTTCTAAAATTAATTTAAATCAATTATTTCATATATTCCATCACTTTCTTTGAGCCATTTAGTGAAGATATAGCCAATTATTCAACATAAAATACAACCAGATCATTTCACCACAACCAAAAATGTGATTTATCATCACATTCAATTAGAACTCACTGAAGGCAGTGGCAAAAGTCCCATTTAGCTGAGTAAGGATCAAGCCTTTGATTTACTATGCCATAGGAATAACACATAATGGAAAAGGCTGGGATACATACGGGATTCCAATTTCAAAGAGATTGTTTTGAATCAGTTGCTTTCCAAGCATGATGATGCTCAGCTGAATGCAGAGTTCCATCAGACACCCTCCTGGAGCACACTGCAATTAAACAAAACCAGAGAGCATGAAGGGATTAAGAGAATTAATTTAAAAACACCCACTTGGGAGATCTCCAGTGTCTCCCTGTGCCCACTGTCCCTGCCACCAATTTGTGTGGGATCACGGAGCTCATCGATCACTGCAAATCTGTGCTTGACAAGGTATTTCATCTCCACTCATAAAACTGCATTATGGAAAATATGCAGAGCTCTGAAATAACTCACTGTGCCCTGGGGCTCCTATATTTCCTTTAAAAATATTTACTGTATAATCAATGTAATAAACATAATGCAGTATCACCAATACTCTCCCAACCTGATATCTCCCACGGGGGAAGAAAAGACTTCACTTTCACTTCAGTCTTGAAAGTGGCAATCTGTCAGCTTTGTCGTCAAACCTTGAGTACATCTCTCAGTTTTCAAGGGAATACCCACAGCATTCCCTTTCATGAGGGAATTTGATGGGAAAAAAAATGTTTACAGGTTTAGCACAAAACGGCTCCAGGTTTTCAAGCCGTTAAAATTGCCAAGCTTCCAGCAATCTGCAGAATGGGAAGCCAGATTCACATTTCCCAAGGGCCTCAACCAAATCATGGAATGTTTGTGCCTTAGTGACCAGTTGTAAAGCATAGAAATGGTGAAGCTTTACCTAAGAAAGACTATGAAATAGTCAAAACTGCAGAAAGAAAGAATATAAAGTCGACTTAGATGGAAACCCTGGCATTTGCCTATTCAAGTTGAAGATTTAACCTCTTGCTTTAACATTTTTTCTATTTTTCCCCTGTTGTCTGTAGTCCACTGAATACTGTAGACACATTTCTTTGTGTAAAGGATTTTTTTGGTAATTTTAATTTCATATGTACTTACCTCTTCCATCCTATAACCTTCAAACACATACACATAACGACCAGGACGGCCAACAAACCTGAAAGCAATAATAATAGATAAACTAGTATAAGAATAGAAAAATAAGCTAATTTTGACACCATTATTTAATTTAAAAACACAAAAATAAGTTAACTTTGAAATCAAGATTATTCATTCATATCAGCCAAAATATTTCAGAAGTAGCTTCTTCAACGTGAATTTTCAAAGGCTCAGCACCTATTCAGCTTTGATTATTTCAAAGCAATAGGCCTCTACAAATGGTTTTCTACTCTATCTGGGTAAAATAATTTTAATAAAATATTTTCCTGTGCTAAAACAAAATAATAATAAACTCCCTCACTTGATTAGAGATCACAAATAAACCTGGGATCATATATCCTTATTCAGAGTGTCTTACCTGTGAGTAATGCCCTGGATGGAATTATTTATGCATCTATACGCAACCAAGACTCTTCTGGCTACACCAGGAGAAACAATGATATTGACTTTATTCTAACCATACAACACAAAAACATGGTCAAAAAAGAGAGAATTTGGGGATTTTTTTCATTGGTGTCTTACAATATTTGCAACCGCTGGCAAAATGCATCATTAATCCTCAAATCAAAGGTGCTGGATAGGATTAGCGAAGACCAGAGATTAAGAAACTTTACAGCCCCCAAAAGGAAGAGCAAAATGGTAGAAAACAGAATCCAGAGGATGTTTTAAACATTTTTTTGCCAAAGTTTTAGCAAAGAATCATTTTAAGCTTCCCGTTCAAAAGCATGTGGATGACTGGGTCCCAAAAGACAAGGATCCTGAGCCCATAGGAAGTCACACTTATTTAGCAGGACAGCTGAATTAGCTTTTTGGTCAATCACTTCATTTGCCAGTTGACTGTAACTATTTCTTAATTTAACTTGATATGGGAGAATAGTGCAAAATGATGAGAAAGTAATAGAAAAAAGAGTTCTGTATTTTTAAATGAAACAGGAAAACCTTTCTTTCCCAAATGACGCTTCAAGGAAAATTTGCTAAACTGTGGAAAGTGAAGGCCTGTAAGCACCACCATTCACTGTAAAAACAACACCCTTTCTTAAAACTAAAAGGAATTACTAACTTTAAATAACCCTGTCAATGGTATTTTTTCAGAGCTGACAAAGATGACCAGTCCCAGGCCTTTGTGCCCATTTTATAACACAGATCCACTAATATAGACACACATATAAAAATATATAAACAGAACTACCTATATGTACAGGATATTTATCCTACCTTCCTTTAAAAAAGGCAACATAAAAAATTGATGCATAAGAATTCACAAACTTCAGTAGGAATGCCTTCAAAATCAGTCTTTCCTCAAAAGTTTTCTCTGTTTTTGGTATTTCTGGAGGGGGGGAAAAAAAGCAAACCAGAGAACTGAATCAGTAAATATATAAAAATCCCCGAATCCCCAAACACATACAAGAAAACCCAAACCAAACTTCAAACTTTGGGCTTATACTGATTTTTCTTTCATACCTCTAATTCGTACCAAAGCCCAGAGATGTTTAATTCCACAAAGCAAAAGCAGTATAAATGACTTTGCTGTATATATGGATATTAACACAACGAGTACATCAGTTACATAGTTACACAACTAAAATAACAAAACATTAATATTCTCAATTCAGGAATATTGAAAGCAAAGTACAAAGACTTTCAACCAGAAAAAACACCTTGAAAACATCCTTAACTTGTAGTCCACAAGCCCTCTTTTCTGTGGTCAGATTGTTGATATGTTTGATGCTAAACACAAGACTAAATACATTTCTGAATGAGGTATTAAGTAAATTAAGTGCAAAATAAAGGCACATTTTTGTGCATTATATATGTTCTGTATTTAATGTTAATAAACAAATTAACCCAATAAAGTGGCAATTTGTGAAAAAAGATTTCTTGGTTTAAATATTTTCAGTATTCATTACTCTGTTTCTAGATTTATTTTCAATTTCTGTGGGAATTTTATAGCAGCAGGAAACACAGGTATAAGACAGAGGCTTTTTAAACTGACAGTAGGATGCTGTTTTAAAGATTTTATATGGGTGAAACCCCTGTGCTTCTCTGCTCATCCTGAGCTGTATCTAATGTGAGAGAAGATAATTTTATTATTAAATTTATCATTCTTGGCTGAACTTCTGTGGCACAAAAAAAGTGTGGAACAATAAGGAGAACCAGAGCTCTGGGTTTAAGGACTTCGTTAAAAATACTGCTGTACTTGTACAGTTTTGTTTTGGGCACAGTTTGGGTGTTCTGTTTGCTTTGCTATTGTTTTGAGGTGGTTTTTTTTTCCTTAAGAAAGCAGCATGACTATTTTAGCACTAAAGGAATAGCAAAGCCTAATGAGCCCTCATTGCCTGGCTTTCTTTGTGATACTTTCAACCACATTTTCATAAAAGATCAGTGCACAACTTGATGAGCCCTAAGGCATAACCCACCTGTGTGTATAAAAAAGCTTAACTAAACCTTCAAATAATTTGTAGGTGATCCCATACACTGAATAGATACACAGGACAACAGCTCAGGACAGCAGGAATATCGAATAACAGCAGTGCAGCTTTTCATTTGAGAGAGAAAAATCCTAAACTCTGCCTTACGGAGAATCCCCCCATGGATGAGCTCAGCCTCTGGATGAACATTTGCATGCCATATATGGTCCCAGAGGCTCCCTCAGACATCCTATACCATAGCTGTAGAGGCATGTGTAGAATGTGTCCTCCAGCTCATCGGGTGTGCTGCACGAGAAATGCGTTCAGCCAGAATAGGTGCATTAGTAACAGAGAAAACTCCCTCACCCCCCAAAAATGAAATGCTCAGTGGTGGATTCTTATGCCAAAATGGGGCAGCTGCAACTTTGCAGGTGGAGAATGAGCTGAGCTAAGGGTGGAATGGGCCTTAGCTCACTGAAGGAGCTGCTGCCTTTGCAAGGGAAAAACATGGGTAGTTTTGCTTTTGTCCCTGTTTCACTGGTTCTTCCTTGGCCTCAGTGAATTCTTCCCTGTGAGGGTGCTGAGGCCCTGGCACAGGTTGCCCAGAGAAGCTGTGGCTGCCCCATCCCTGGAAGTGTCCAAGGCCAGGTTGGATGGGGCTCTGAGCAAGCTGGGATAGTGAAAGGTGTCCCTGCCCATGGCAGGGGGTTGGTTGGAACGAGGTGAGCTTTAAGGTCCCTTCCAACCCACACCATTCTGAGATTCTGAGTTACAACTGAGCTGTAAGTCTTGTCTGGCACCACCTGATTACTGAAGATGATCTATTCTTCCTAGGAAGAGCAGGATACCATCTGCACTTTGGCTGGTCTCATCTGTGATAAAGGGGCACCCCACTCCTCTGGGCCCACAGGAGTCCTGCTCCATCCTGTATGAGCTCTCTGTATTGATAACAACGAAACTCCCACTCTTTTCCTCCAGGCACTGACTGAGGAGGTACTGAGGTGTATCAATGACTGTGATCCTATGCTTAACACAATTGCTATCCGTGCTATTCTTGTGCTTACAGATGTAATTTTTCACCTGAACAGAGGTTCAAGTGTACTTGGGGTTGGAGTAGAAACTTACGCTGTCAAGAGCTACTCCTTCAGCCCAACAAGTGTGTTCTTCCGCTTGTGGGTTAAGTGCAGTGTGAAAAGAGAATTGAGTATGTTTTGCTCCTCTCAGCAAAACGAGAGTTCAGAAGTTAAGCAGCATTTATCAGCATCCGTGAATTGTAATATTTTAAAACATTTTGATTACATTGGCATCTGAGCCTAGTGTTGGAGAAAGCTGCCTGAGTGAACTTTCTAACTCATGTAATTTCTAGCACTAGAGATTATTCTGACTGGATCCTTCTCAAACAAAACATCTGATGGTTGATTAGGAATGCTGCCCTAATAAAGATAGGATTAGAATTAAATGCAAAGTGATATGGACAATAATCAGCAAGTAAGAAATTGTTGTTTCTTTCACTATTCAGACTGGTGCACATTTCAAAGGGAGAGATTTTCCTTCTGTGCTTCACAAAGAGAGGCCACGGCAGTGCCTTGCACTTTCTAGCTTCTGCCTAGAAACTGCTGGAGAAGTCTCACCTTCATTTTTTTCTTCTCTTTCCACACACCTCTGTCATCCGTTAACATTTGTGTCCTTTCTTACCTGGGCAGGTGCAGTGGACAGAATTGATCAGGTCACACAGTTAGTGGCCTGTCACTTACGTGAAAGCTGAAAATCCGGGTACAATTTTGGCCTGGACAATGAGCCTGAGCTCATTTATGCCACTAGAACAGAGTCCATTTGTATTAACCCTGTTACAATCTGCCCACAGCCTGGTGCAAAACACCAATAAACAAATTAACCCAATAAAGTTGCAATTTGTGAAAATGAATTGTTTTTTTCTTCATTTCTTTCAAATACTTCAGGAATTTAATCTAAAGTAACAGGACCATAAATTCCAAAATTCAGGATTAGGCCTCTATTATAACAACTACAAAACTATAGCTTGTTATGTTCTTCCAAAAATAGGACTAAAAGAGATATCTTCATTTGTGAATTTAAAAGTGTTCTGAGAAATTGAGAAGAAACAGAAGTCTTATGAGTAATCTCATGTAAAGGTGCTATCAGTCAACATCCTTGGTCTGATTTATATAACAAAACAAAGCTGCAGCCTAAACCCCTATTACTAAAAATCTTTAGCCTAATGTATAACAAAACAATACTTTAGGCCTAAACCTCTATAGAAGTCAAAGGAATTACCTGCCTTTAAAAGAAAGAAATAGCCAGGCTTGCAACAATATTTTGATGTTTAAAATAAATTTCGGAAGTCCAATTACTAACTGCAATAGAAATCATTATTAAAAAGTCCAGCCCAGACATGCCCCTAAAATGGAACAAAAAAAGTGTTTGAGCAGTTAGGAAATGGTTAAAACTTTCATCAGGGAAACAACATCAGTGTAACTTTGTCAGAGCCATCAACGTTTTTGAAACAACCCACTGACTTTGTGCAGCTCTTAGCTGTAAAGAGGTACATTCACAGGCCAGAATGTGTTCACTGGCCCTGTCCAGGAGGAACAACTCCGGGACCCTCCTTGCACCCCGTCATGTCAATACACGGATTAATGAGGAATATGGCAAGACAGTTTTACCAATTTCTGTCAGCCATTTGGCCACGGCTCCATAGATTTCATCGAGGATAAGGACCACCACAAGGTTAAGGACGACGGCAGTGGCAGTCACGGTCACTCGCACGTTGGCCCTGGTTGTCTCGTTTGTGCTGAAGGACAAGGCTGCTGCCGTGGTGATTCGGTACACGATGACACCAAACACTGCTGAGAACGTCAGCATAATCTGCAAGCAAATGAACACACGGATTAGCTCAGCTTGGAAACAGAAGCTTTGGCCGGGAGGTTGGGTGTGTTCCATGAACTGGCATCGCAGGGTTATTTCTTAGAGCAAGGTAATAACGTGCAGATGATCAAATTAAAAGGCAAGAACTGAAAGCTCTCCAACAAAAATGGACATAAATAGGAAAATGGATGCACAACTCCAAACCGGCACAACAATTCAACTGACATAAGATGATCAGAGGGCTGGAGCACCTCTCCTGTGATGACAGGCTGAGAGAGTTGGGATAGTTCAGCCTGGAGAAGAGAAGGCTCCAGGGAGATCTTACACTACTTGTCAGTGTCTAAAGGAGGCTTATAAAAAAGAGGGAAAGTGACTTTTTACATGGGCAGGTAGTGGTAGGAAAAGGGAGGATGGTTTTTAACCAAAGGAGGAGGTTTTTGGTTAGATATGAGGAAGAAATTGTTCCCTGTGAGGGGGGTGAGACCCTGGCACAGGTTGCCCAGAGAAGCTGTGGCTGCCCCATCCCTGGAAGTGTCCAAGGCCAGACTAGACGGGGTCCTGAGTGCCCTGATGCAGTGAGTGGCATCCCTGCCCATGGCAGGGAGTTAGAAGTAGGTAACCTTTAAGGTCCCTTTCAACCCAAACCAATCTGTGATTCTTTTATACTGATTCCATGAATTCCTGAAGATGGGCATGTCTGTTCTGATTAAAGCTACACACTTCATTCATGCAGTGAAATTTGGGCAGTTTGGGTTCAAAAACAGTAATTAAGCAAGTTCTTTTATCTGGTTCAGATAGCTTGGACTGAAGGGCCTATATTTATGTGCAGCCAGGTAAATGGGCTTTGCTGGCTCAAACAGCTTCACCTGTGCACAGCAGAAGTGCCAACTTGCAAACTAAAAAATAAAAAGCTTCCCCAGTTATTATTCCTTTAAGGCTGACCTAAGCAGGGTTATTAGGGCTTCACTTTTCATTTGCGTCCCAGAAATCACTTGGTATCCCTGGCATCCTTGGTGGGCTGGCTTTGACCCATGAGATGAGGAAAGTCAGCCCTGCTACTTAAGGTCAAGTTCCCACAAGAAGAATTTGAATTTCACAGGGTTGTGGTATTCTGGCTTCAGGAAAAAAAAATCTAAACCAATCCACAATGAAAAAAAAAAATCAATAAAGCAACAATAAAAAATAGCAAATTTTCATCATCACAGCACAAAAGGGGGACAAGGTACATTTTTCCCTTTCATTTTTGCCTTTGGCAAGAATTCCAGTGCACATTCATTATTTTAGGTAAATCATCTTGCGATCCTCAGATGAAAGAGACTACCTCAATGTGAAAGATTAGACTACTGCAATTACTAAAATGGACCTAGGGGCCCAGATTCACAAAATGGGTTTAAGGAAATTTAACAGTTCATTTTAATGATCCAGCAATAGTTTATTGAATTCCTGTGTGCAGAGGAAGGTTGCATGAAAAGGAACTATTGCAAAAGAACCACAACAAGAATCAGAATTATATTATTAAAGGTTGAAGGTGAAAACTGGGCACATTTTGCTTTTATGAAGAACTAGTAAACATACTAAAAAATATTATTTGGAGAAACTCCTGGAGATTTCAGACTAAATTGTCAAATATGTTTTGTCAGCAAATAGTAATAAAATGTTAGACCTAGTAAAACATCTGATTTTTACTTTTTAAAGAACTGTTTCATTAATTTTAAATGAAATGGGTGAATGATAAAAGCCTGAACCTGAAACAGTTTAAATGAAATCTTTTCAAATGGCATACAACATTATTATTTCCTTTGGTTTTGTAGCTTTCATTGTGTCAAGGAAATATTTCTAGTTTTTATATCTATTTTTCTTTTGACTTACCTACCAAACATACAGACAAAAAGATCACATTCATGCTGAACTACCTTGCTGTGACAGAAGGGGTGCAGGGACACAAGGACCACAACTTTTTTCTCACTTCCCCACTACAATCACAACATCAGAGAGTAAAACCCCCAGTAAAGGAAGAAAACAAAACAGCATCACGTGGTATTAATTAACTTCACCTTCCACCTCTACAGTCACCTTAATCTCTTGAATTTTTCTTAATCTGAGTCACAGATTCCTTCTTCTTAATCACCTTCCTAATACTCTTTTCCTGTTTCTTTTCCCTGCAGATTTCTTAGCAATTTTTTCACTATGGTGGTGGGCAAGGAAAACCAGCAGAGTAAACTTAGATGCCTCGTTCTGGAGATGATGAGATCTCTGGGCCTCTACAGACACCTCTCTCCCTCACAAATTCCCACTTAGGAATTATATCTTAACAGTACAGGAAGAAGAGTCACTAAGTCACTTAGAAGACAGTCCTCACTAAATAGAGAAAGAGGAAATTTCAGATCATGGAAGTTCAATAGCAAACTCTTAAACCTGACCAAAGGATTTTAGGGATCCCTTGCCCTAAGGAATATTACTGGAGGATGAGAGAGTAGCAGCCTTTTCAATCCATGAAGTGCCATAGCAAGGCATACAAAGTTACTGAAAAAAAATGTTTTATTTGTTTAAAGAACAAAAATATTTGCTTTGCAAAAGCACCAGAGCTTCAGAAACTCTCAGTTGCTCAGCTGTTTTTAAACATCTGCTTAGACACAGATGGAAAAACACTCCTTTAGGAGTCTTCATTATCTGTGCATCCAGCAAGAAGAGAAAATTGAGGAGAGCCTGTAGGACTGCACAGTGACTGTGAGCATAGTTCTTCACTCCCCAGACAGTCGCTGAGGGGAAATGGTTCCTGTATCTTCACAGCACTTTTCTCATTCCTGAAAATACCTCTTCTGCCCAAATTCCAGATCAGGCGGCCACCATTTGTTCAGGTGCCCACTTTGGGGTTTGTTGTCATTGCCAACATTCCCTCTGGCCATTCTTCCCCCCGGTTATGGCAGGTTCTTCCCTGCATATCTGAACTAGTCCATCCAGGACTGATTTGCTTAGAAACAGATGTGAAAATTGGCTGCAGAAAAGGTCACCTACTGAGCCTGGTATGAATGAAGACAAACAGGAAAGCAAACTAGATCTGAGAAGGAAGCTATAAAACCCCGTGGGCTAGGCTGCTACCTCCTTCCAAGTAGGATAACAATTTAATGTCCAAATAGTTCTCTGGCTCCCCAGTACGGCTATTCTAGAGTCAAGTACTACACCATGTGAGTGAGAACAGGGTGGAAGAGGCTGAACTCTTCTGCCATGACACAAATTGATTTTCTTCCTTCCTCTGACTGAGTCAAACAAAGAAAAGAGACAGTGATGCATTGCTCCATGCCACCCTGCTCTCTTCCAGCACTACCAGCGTTTTCATCACCAACCCAGAAATCTCTGCCACAACATGGGCCTTCTAAACATGGGGTTTATAAACTGTGACACATTATTGTTAATCACACTCAAGCAAAACTTGTAGATGCCCAGCTGAGCCCAGATCTTCTGCTACTATTGACCTTACTCTGCAAAAATAAGACTTGTGAACTTCTGTCCTAAAATCCCTGCAAAATGCATCGCTTAAATCCAGCTTGGATCTTCTGTCCCCTCTGCAGTCCAGTGAGGCTTTGTGTACAAAAAAAGGACTGTGACCAGATTTTAAAGCATCCATAAATGTGTGAATTAATCCTTGGAATTATCTGGTGATGTAAGACTGGGCAGGAGAAGGAAAGCAAATGTTTTTTTCAACCTGCATTTTGAACAAAAAAACCAGCGTGTCTAGCTTAATATGGACAGAGGAAAAGCCAGAAAGAAAGGAAAAAATCACGACATAATTCTTGAAAGAGGATTCACAAAAGTGAAGTACACAAAGGAAATATGGAAATTAAGGGAAAAAATAAAAAAAGAGGAAAGATTTTACACTAAGAAAACCCTTACCAGTTTCAAGAATCATCAGGGAAAGTATGGGATGTAAAGCTAGGGGAAGGAGGAACAGAACAAAAGAGCACCATTCTATAGCAATGTAAATCTTCATGGAAAACACCTCTAGATTTGGGCCACCAGACCCTTTTGGCCTGGAAAAGGCAGCATTAAAAATTCAACAATCACTTCTGCAGCACTAGAAATCTCTATGCCCTTGTGTGCAGGTCTGTAGCTGAGTCATGTATCCTTGCACACACACACATAAATTCAAGATTCCATTACTTATTTTGTACTTAGTCCTTATAGTTAAAATAACTAATCTGCATGAATAATAATAACAGAGGTTAACCAGACCAATAAGGTTTTCTCAGTACAATTTTATTTCACTGACTGACAACAAGACTTCAGACTGATGTTTCCAATTCCTGTTTAACTAATTTAGCAAAAAAAAGGGAAACATCCCATACAGTAAAGAGCAGATTGCAATAGCCACGTAGGATAGCATGAGGGAGAGCGTGCTCTCCCTCACCAAGAGCTGGCTTGAATTTCATGCATGGTTTGCAAGTTGTCTCCTGTAGGTACTTACATATAAACAATGCTCAAAATATTGCAAAAAAAAAAAAAACAAACAGAACATTGTGGCCACTTTGCCAGATGGTGAAAGTCAGCCTAGTTCCACTAGTCACGAACAGAAGTTGAAGAATTGGAGCTCTACATTTTACATCTCACAAACTGTAGGTAATAACCCTTTATAAATCTCTTCGAGATGCTACAGTAATCAGGGAGGGTAATACCTAGGCTATGAGTCAGGAAAGCACTTTAAGCTCATGCTTAGGGGAGATTTAAACGTGGTGAAAGTCAAGAGCACATGTAAGCACCTTGTCTGCAAAGGAATGAGTTGTAAAAGCTAAATCAGGGCTGTGTGCTTAGTCAGATTCAGTGTACTCTGCTCCAAGCAAAATCATGATTGATGCCACTTAGAGGTTCTGTCCAAAAAGCAAATACTTGGTATGGCCTCAGGATGGTAAACTCAAAATGCTGCAAGTACATCCATATGTGACACACCTAATATGTACAGAAAATATACTGAATATACAATGCATACATCTTCATAAATATATAAACTTATTTATAAGGGTGTAGACATTACCTTCAATGTGAGCATTTGATTGTCAGCAAAAGAAATCTTCACAGGACATCTGGTGCAGTATATGCAAATTTGAGTAAATTAGCAATACCCTTAGGTATCTTAAAATAATTTAGGCCCCAAGTGAGTTTCCCATGTTGGATGCAGCAATGGTGTAAAGAGGCCTATTTCATTGCCATTTCATAGTAGATTCAAACACAAGCTTTCAGTCAGTAATTGCTTTAACCAGAGGGATAATGGGATCCTTTACAATGTCATTTAGGGTTCGTTAGCCTGGCCTTACTGTTTACAAAGTCCAGCAGCTTCATGATGTGTTTGTTTTGCTGGAAATTTGACTTGGACAGTGGTGTCCCCATTTTACAGGCTGACCTGCACATCTGATTCTTGTTCCCGAGGGAGGGCTGTGTACCGTGATCTTCCTCAACTACTGTACAGTCCATCCTTGAATGTGTCTTGGACAAATATTTCTCTGCAACTGATTTATTTCACCTGGATATCACCTGTTCCGAGGCTCAACCTTTCCAAACGTCACCACGACTAAGATTTGCAATACTGTGCTCACAACTAAAAACACAGTGTTATAACTTCACTGGATAAGAGAGGATGGAGCAGAAACCCTGAGGGAGAGGCAGAATTTGTGTAATGAGCTGCTGGCAGTACAGCAAATCGGCCCTTCCACAAGCAGCCTTTGGAAAAAGAGAATAAAGCTGGAGGCAGGCTCTGAGCTCCATGAACCTTCCTAGTATTTCTCCCAAACTGACCTTACCTTCAGATTTTTAACGTATTTGAGAACATCAGTTCAAGTGTTCCCCTCTAGATGCTCATGGCAAAGTTTCTCACACCTAATAAATGAGCAGAAATGCAGCTTATGTTACCATGAATAAAATCAGTCCGAAGTTTGCTGCATATCCAGGCATGCGGTCACTCCATGTCAGCTTCTCCTTTTCATTCTGTAGGCAGAACACATAAACAAAATAACAGACATGACAGAACTGTACAACAGGAAATATTAGAATTAATAAGATTTGTTACTGAGAACCATTCTCAATTCCCCTGCTCTGATTTTGAAGTATATTATGCTATTTAGAACACTGATATTTTAAAGTAGATTTTAATTTGGGATAAAAGAGGGTAAGAGTAAATAAGACGTAGAAAATCAGATAATATCCTATGCAACTGTGATTTTAGTATTTGAAAACATGTATTCAACTCTTACTGAAGTTCATATTAGGAGAAATCCCTGAGATTGACCTTAATTTACATTTAGACAAAGCAAGATTCAAGCATTTATTCTGAATTGCTTCTTGTAAAACTACAGAAGAATAGTGCATGAGGCAGAAATCATTATAAGAATGCTGACTACCACTGAACCCAGATTTTTTGTCTAATGGCCACAAGCACCAAATGTGATCCCTCAGATAATTCTTGCAAGACATCCCAATCCTGCTCCTTGTACTTGTTCTGTGGCAGAGAGGAACTACAAAAGCAAGGCCCCTCTGATCTCTGCTGCCAACCTTGTTTTCTTCATGCATAAACAGCATCTCCCTCTTCCCTTCATAATTTAAAGCAACTGTGATCAGTGAAATCCAGTACGCTTTTCCCCTCCCCACACAAACTCAACTCCAGCCCCAGCCGCATGTACATCTAAAGACATTTGAAGATGGATTTATGTGAGAAATATGATTCCCTCCTCTCAAAATAGGTTTCTTAAAATAATAATAAGGTCACTGCTTTGTTTAAGTTAAACTAAAACTATATAATCAAATTAACTAAGGACACAAAGCCAGCTGCTGTTTGTATTTCTGTAAAGCACCATTGCTGCCCCGTGGATCACTACTACCCTTACACTGGAGTTAGCCCAGAGTTATTCTGAATTTAGATGAATTTAAATCAGATTAGAACTCAGGTCAAAGGCTTCCAATAAACCATTTCTAAGGCACGATTTCCCTCAGATAAACATAAAAATCTGGGAGCGCTGTGCCTTTGTAAGAAGTTTTCCCAAAGAAGAACTAGGAATGCAGTATATAAGCGCAGAAATGCAGCCGTGGATTTTTTAACCGGGATGTGGAATTAGACCTAGGACACAATCCTGCCTACACATCCATTGCCATGGTGGTGGTGCCTCAGACACTGTGGGAAGGAGAAGTACCCAGCAGCCCCTCTTGTGACCTAGTCTCCTTTGGGACAGTCCTGGCAGCACTGGGGCACAGCAAACCCAACCAGAAGCACCAATAATTGGGCCCAGTGTGTGCAGCATATAAATACTCTTTACAGTTCATACACAAAGTCCAGCATGTAGCTGGAAGGCCACTTGAAAAGGCATTCCTGTGAATGCACACATGCTTTTCAGTGCATTTTGGCTGTTACCACACAGCAATTCTAGAGGACAGAAGGAAGTTCTCACGGATTATACTCCCAGACGGCCTGAAGGACACCACGTTTTACAGTTTCACTGGGGGCTGTATGGGGCTTCGGCTGGTGTGGGGCTGTGCTTTGTGCTTGTGCTGAACACAGGGCTGATAATATAGAGATGGGTTTGTTGTTGCTGAGCAGAGCTTACACAGAGCCAAGGCCTTTTCTGCTTTTTTTCCTGCCACACTGCTGAGGGAATTTAGGAAGAGACACAGCCAGGACAGGTGACCCCAACTGGCCAAAGAGACATCCCAGACTTACATCATGATGATCAGTGTATAAAGTGGTGGGGGAAGAACAGGAAGGAGGGGGATGTTTGGAGTGATGGTGTCTGTCTTCCTGAGAAACTGTTGCATATGATGGGGCCCTGCTCTCTGGGGATGGCTGAACACCTGCCCAACCATGGCAAACAGGGAATTAACTCCTTGTTTTGCTTTGCTATAAAGCTGCCCTTATCCCAACCAGGGATTTTCACCCTTTTACCCTTCCCATTCTCCCCCTGATCCTGCTGCTGGGGAGTGAGCGAGTGTTGCTGGCTGGGGTTACACCAGGACGGTCAGCAGGCCGTCTTCTCAGCTCGCACTTCCATGCACGTGCTTCCTTGAACCTTACTTTTCCATGAGTTTGCCATGGTCTGTAGCACTCAGCTAAAGAGAGATCTGAACAACACGAGGAGTTGCTAAGCCAACATGAGAAGAAAGGAAATGCTGGATGAAGTAACTGAGTTACTTAGCATACATGGCCAAAAACAAATTTGGAAATTTAACTCAATATCCCAGACCTCCCAGTCCATCCTAGAAGTCTCAGCTTTTCCTTGTCCATCCAGGCAGTGGAAAGCTACCTTCTGTTCTTGTGATCAGAGACAGGACTCGGGGAAACAGGATGAAGCTGGGTCAGGGAAGGTTTAGGGTGGATATCAGGAAAAGGTTCTTCCCCCAGAGGGTGGTGGGGCACTGATCAGGCTCCCCAGGGAACGGTCACTGCCCCAAGCCTGACAGAACTCCAGGGGTGTTTGGACAATGCTCTCAGGCACAGGGTGGGATTGTGCAGAGCCAGGAGCTGAACTGGATGATCCTCTATCTGGAGCAGCCCAAAAAGTGTAAGCATTTATTGACGTAACAAGATGAAATGGATCATCTGAAGAACAATCTCAGTGACAGATATGTTACACTGGGGAACACTCCCCAAGATGAACTGTGTTGCAGGGGAATATTTATATGCAGACAGAAAATCTCACAATACAAATCGTTTGGTTTTGTGCCAAAGGCAAACTAAAAGATTTGCTTTAAAAATCTTACTTTCATTTTCTTTCAATGCAATGATGGATTTGCAATGCTAGTGGAGGAAAAAGCAGATTTTGGTCTGTGTGCAGTGATGTGTTCCTGTTTTAATGTTTAATGGCCTGTTGAATGTGTTTCTTGAAGAGATACAATTTTTTTCCTATTAAAAAAATAAAAAATGAAATAAAAAAATATTCAAAAAAGAAAGAAAGATAAAATTAAATCCCTTCTATGTTTTTCTGGATGGTTTGTTTCCATATGAGTTACCTAACACGGCAAAGATCCAGCTGTGCATCCTCAGGTGGGTGGGCCTCTGAGCTGTGGAAACCTGGAAGTACCTTGCACTTGGACACCACCAGGCAACTTTTGAAAACAGTTCTACACTTCTCTGTGAATTAAACCACAGCCACTTTGCTCACATAACAAGTATTTCAGTTTTTTATTGATATTTTCCCTCAAGACAACACCTCCTCCAAGCAGGTGTTTCTGAGCATCAGCAATGCCAGCTCAACCTGCACTTGGAGAGTGCAGCAAGAGATTTTCTCTCTTCTCCATCCTGCTTAGTAGTTCCAGTGCTGAAATTCAGGCTTTTCACTGTGGTTGCACCTGGGCAATCCCAGTGATTTCAATGAACTTGCACAGAGCTGTAATAATTGACTGGAACACAGCAAAGGATGCTCAGAGAAGAGCAGAATCCAGGACCCTTCTCGTACACTTAGTCTTACGCTGCTAGCAACAAAAAAAAGCCGCAAAATTATATTTCCAATCGCAAAATCCAGAAATTCATCTCTAAGCATGCCCAGGAAGCTTCAAATAAGTAGTTGCCATTTTTATAACTGCACATTTCTTTGTAGATTTCTACTTTATTTTCTACTTCAATACAAAAGCTTTAATTTGTGTAAAAACTGCACTGTCCAAATGAGCATCTAGAAATACTAATTGTGGTATCAAATACAGCTCTTCTGTATTTGTGTGACACCCAAAACATTTCCTGTGCTCTGCAGGCTCAAGACAAGGTATGAAATGAGCTGCTTCTGAAATAAAGGGTCCCTATAATTTTACTTTGGCCTTGAAATTAGTTGAAGACAAGGAGAAAAGGATCCTTTCGAGGTATTTGGAAATTACTAGCTAGAAAAAGCCTGCAGAATGGACAGCTTTGGAAAACAATCAATTCCAGGGTGATGACACAAAAAGAGGCACAATCAAGAACCATCAACATTTCTGGGACCTTGCAGTGGCCACAGTGGTCATTATAATTAAGAAACTTTGGCCAAGTTCATGGGATTCTTTCAGCCTGTATTTGAGACTCAAATTTTTTGAGGGCTTGTATTAGCCCTCCGACTTCTGTCAGCTGTGAAAAAACTGCTGCCATGCTGTGTATCTGCAAAGTCTGTATCCATCCCTGTCTGAATTTAGAAGTTCTACCTTCACACTCCCACAGAAGCTGAAAGAAAGAGCTTTTGGTTTAAAACCCATTAAAAGAGAGAACTTCATTTTCTGTTCTTCTCACTCAAGCAGCAATGGCATTTTTACAGTAAATGTGGTTGCGTTTTGTGAGCAATGTTCTGTCTCGGGACTGCACATGGAAAGCAAACTGCCAAGACTCATTTGGAAACAGAGGAAGGACTGCAAAACCTTTAATTAAAAAATTTTGCTGTCTTTGAAACATGCAGAATAGCACAGACACACCATTAGCTTTCAGTGGAGCTTGGTGGACACACTCTAAATCTAAATTGTGGAAGCAATGCAGAATAGAGAGCTGTGAGAAGCGTGTGCAAGGCTTAGTACTAGGATCATGGAAATTAATGGATTTTAAGGCCAAGTGATCTTATTTTTAACCACCCAGTCTTAGCCTCCTTTGTAACCACACAACTTCCTTGAGATGATTTTTGCTATAAGGATAATAAATGTGATTTAACTAATTTTTTTTAGAAAAACCTCTAATCACAGCCTGAGCATTTCTGTGATGAACGGTCAGTTACAAGCCTTATTAGGTCATTCCAATTACTAATTACCTTAGCTGTCGAAAATGTATGGCTTCTTTCCAAGCTGAATTTGCCTATCTGCATCCTCCAGCCTTGGCATTTAGCTGCAAATCTGTCAGTTAAGAGCATCTACTGGCAGACTTTTGAGGTTTGGCTGTGGGTTCTTACAAACTGTGATCAGGCCACCTCTTGGCTTTTAAGCTGGCTGAGACCACTCCCTCAGAAGGGGAACAATCAGCCAAGCCCACAGCTGTGTTTCTTCTCCTGTAATGGGGCTGGAAGTAAATCTCCCACAGGCTACAGCCCTGACACCAGCAACTGACTTGGCCCTTCACATATCAGGGCTCATGAAAGCACGTGTGAGTAGCCACATCTCTCTGCCTCAGGAGACTCACAGACCTCCCACAGGACCAGAAATATCTCATGATGTGGTGGGTGAGGGTTGTGCTTCCAGCCATGGAGCCTGGCAGGAAAGAGGATACCAGCCTCATCTCTGTCAGTGGAGGTGCTGGCAGAATGGAGGGAAGGATCCGTGAATCCAAGTGCTTTCTACTCATTATGAGTCTTAACGCTACATTCTGAAATTCCTAATGAAAAATAAAAAGGCCCAGAGCAGCTGTGGCTGCCCCATCCCTGGAAGTGTTCCAGGCCACGCTGGATGGGGCTCTGAGCAACCCGGGACAGTGGAAGGTGTCTCTGCCCATGGCAGGGGCTTGGAACCTAGGTGGTCTTTGAAATGCCTTCCAACCCAGGCTATTCCATGATTCTGTGACATATGCACAGCATTTGACACACATATATATGCACACACACATATTAAATGTATGTATATGTATGTCACACGCGTGCAATGAGTACCTTGACAAAAACTAGCTACTTGCAGTAGATTTGTGGAAATATTTCAAGCTGTTTCCTTCACACAGTAATAATGACAAAGGCTGGAGGTCTGCTCTCACTGTAATTTAAATCTGTAAAGCCAGACTTGGTTAAATTAATACGCTGTAGTTTACTCAGGAATAAAAATGGTTCCTTTGCTGCAGTTAAAGCTTCTGCCACTGACACTCAATGCATTGTGGCATATTGCAATCTTTATTGTGCAAGTGGCATTAAGGTGCTTATACTTTATATCACTGTTTAATATCAAGTGCTTGATATTTACATATGGTTCAAGTGAAAACTGGCAGCACTTAGTCTTTTACAATGACAGTTTAACATATGGCTTTACAAGTATGAATTATTTATATCAACTTGAAGCCATTCAGAATATTACCAGGAAAACGCTGTAATTTGCACAAACAATAGGGTTACATCTGTAGTCATAAATATTCATTGTTTGTCAATGCTCTTTGTCGATGATTAATAAATCATAATGAGGCTGATCCTGAGAAGGAAAAGGGCCAGCTGTACAAATACATCTGGTGGGATTTCCAAAGCCCCTGACTGACAGTGGTACCCAGGCCTGCCGTACTAGAGAAGGTGGTACTGGAATGTCACAAATTCAGCTCAGGGCATGAAGGGACACACTGTCACCTACTCAGCTTTTGGTTTTTTGTGTATCTCCTGAAAAGTCTCAAAGAATGTAATGAAATACCACATGTGGCTTTAAAATACTCTCAGATAAATATAGCCAAGCATAAGGAAGACAGATTCTGAGCCAGACATGTGCCTAGTTTACTTTGCCTGATTAAATCAATTTAATATGCCTTGATACTGACTGGACATGTAATTGTGAGGGAGAACAAGGTGAGTTTCAAAGAGTGGCTTTAGAAAAACAAATGGATTTCACTGTCCTGCAGTTCACTGGATTTCCAACCTCCACTTTGTAACCTGAAATCCAGACCACCATTAGCATAATAGTCAATCTGGTTCCACACTTTCTCATGTAAACTGTGCACATCTGATGGAGAAGTTAATGGAATAATAATCACCACCCATTTTTAAAAAATTCTCAAGCATAACTTTTAAAAAAATATATCTTTTAGTAGTTCCCATAATTCAGCACCATTTAAATTACTGGAAATGATTCAATTTAAGAGTTTCTCTCTGTAAATTATTTTAAGCATAGGACTAACAGCTCTGTGTGAGTCCATTGGTTATACAATCAGATGCCAACTACTTGCAGTATCTCTTCTTAAAATATAAAAAGGTCCAAAATTATGTTATCTTTTATAACTGCAAGTCTATTTGTCTCAGGTAGATAACAGTTTACCTGAATTTTATCTTTAAAATCACTTGTTTAATCTCATTATACACTTTAACATAAGCAATTTGGGCCCAGTGGAACTAAGGCAGTTGGCAATTTTGCGATTTGCTAAGTACAAATTACAGTTCTCTGAATTAAATTCAACTGAGCTTATGATTTCAGTTCTGGAAGAGATGCATTTAGTGCTAGACTCTGAGGAAAGATGTCCTTTCCATGTTCCCTTGAAGCCTGTCTGGCCTAGTTCTGTGTCAGTGTCCTAGCTGGAAGAATCTAGACTGGACATCTCGCTGCTGTGAAATCATCACAGAATTCCTCGTGAAGCACAATCTCACTCTAAGGCTTTGGCGTAGCACATTTAAAACACGATTCTCCATTGTCTTACACCATGTGAAGCCACTTATCCCCACACAAAGTGGGAGAAAAAGACATGCAACACATTATCGGCTTCCTTGGGTTGCAATTTCAAATTTAGCTTACACAAACTGTGAATGATCACACCAGCACCAGAGGAGAGCACCGTGGTGTAAATTTTAGCAACGTTTTAAAGCTTGAGAAGCAGAGAAAGGATTAAAAGGGGGATGTGGCTATGCAAAATTCTTTCCCTGGCTCCAGAGCATTTATTACCAGCTGTAAAGTATTAATTAAGTTTGTATTCTAACATTTGAATTTGCTATAAAATTTGAAACGCAGTTGCAGAACACAATCTACAGAGGCAAACTTTTGCCAATAACAGAGAGATGACGTGCAGAAGAGTTCTGGATAAACAGCAAAGGAAGACTGGAAGGATGGGAAAGGACACAAGAGCACGGGGCCTTCACATCTCTCCATTTTGCTCCAAAAAAGACACACTTTGGAGTTACAAGAGTCCTGCCCCTGCTTTCTCTGTCACTGGCACTGCCTCTTGCTCTGAGCCCACATCCAGGGAAAATATTTTGTTTGGCTAATCATGGAGAAAGTCTATTGTAAGTAGAAGTCCATAATGAGCACCCCTGTATCTTCACACCCAGCCTCCCCCCAAAACCCAACAAGAATGGAGGAGTATGGAATAGTAATTAAGAGGTGTCAATAAAACACTGGAAGACAAAGACAAAGAGGCAAACTCTATTAATGGAGTTGGAAGAGTAATGAAATACATTTTGGTACTATGAGCATTACTGTCAGACTTTTGAGAACTGTGATTTCAGGGAATTAAAAACATTAGTGTTTGTGTCAATTCTCATTTTTCAAAAATGTATATTCAAATCTAAATTTATTTTTATAAAATTTATATATGTATATATATATATATGCATTTCTGACATTATAAAATTGGCAGTGACTTCCTCAGGAATTACAGAACCAATCAGGTTGGAAAAGACCTCTGAGATGAGCAAGTCCAAGCTTTGACCAAACACCATCTTGTCAACTAAACCAGAGCACTGAGTGCCACTGGACTGAGTCCAGTCTTTCCTTGAACACCTCCAGGGATGATGACTCCACTACCTCTCTGGGCAGTCCATTCCAGTGTGTAATCACCCTCTATGTGAAGAAATTCTTCCTTATGTCCAACCTGAACTTCCTCTGGTCCATAGCAATCTAATGGCAAATCCTTTCCAATTTCCAAACAGGGAAATGATAACTACTCCTACACTGGACTGAATCAGGTAATATTTATTCCAGTTGTATATATGTGCTAAAATTGTGTAGGAAACACACAAAGCTCTCCAGGGGGCTACCTCCTACCAGCCTCCCAGATCATTTGCCTTATTTTTTTCCTTTCTGAAGAAACAGTTGTGTTGGCAACTGGCAGCAAAATGCAGATCTATTGAAAGATGCTTTGAAAAGCCTCAGCTGGATTTATTACAAACAAGTTGGCAAAATGGGAAACAGTAGGCATTTCATTCTCTTAAAAGTGTTTCTCTGTGTCTTTCCTACTATTAACAAAAAAAAAGGTGGAGTAGGTCTATCAACAAAACAAATGTCTGTGACCCCAAACCAAGAAAGTGGTGGAGGTAGTGGCAACATGTACATGAAACTGTGAGGTGCTATCTAGTCAGAGATCAGTGTTTATCCTACATTTAACATAACAATTCTCCAGGCCCTGTCAATTGGATTTGCAGAGGATACTAAATTAGGAAAAGTTGTGAATAGTGAAGGGAGCAGAGATTAAATACCAGTTGAGTATATAAATACTGTTGAGAAGGCAGAAGTACAAGCATGAAATAGAATGAGATTCAAGTAGGACAAATTAAGGCTGATCAACAAGGAGCATAATTCGAAACAGCAGTAATGCTCAACAAAGTAAAAAGTGATATCAAATATTCTTGGAGAGCAGTGAGTTACTGTGTGAAAATCAAATCTGCAGAGGGTATAAAAGGTGGTAATTTATACTTGGATCATCCTCAGAGGTAGTGAAGAGATGAATGTTTTAAAGCATGCACAACCTGCATGGGTGTAAATTTAACATACGTGTACGATATGGAGTGAACTGGGGAGTGGTGTGCACAAAATCAGCCTTCTAAGGCATTGGAAATTCCAAAAACTCTGCATTCACCTCTAGCAAGGGATGAGCTCCAGTTTCTCCAGTGTTTCTCCGAGTTGTTTATACATGGGAGAGAGCAAGTAGAGTGTGGGCACATATATTCCACTGGATGAGCACAGACCTGAGCTGACCCTACCCAGGTTATTAATAGAATTACAGAAAGGATCACAAAGATGCCTGGATATGAGGAGGATACACTGAGAGGATCTCTGGCAGGAGCCATAAGTCAAGTAGGGTGATTTATGATGTTCTACCTCCCCCCAGAGACTTGCTCCAAGTCCTCATACCAAGCTAAAGAATTTCAGAACTTCTGGTGTCGTCACAGAAAACAGCGATATGGAAACTTGCATTTAAACCCTCTCTTACAATCAAATTTCACCAAAGTTAAGGGAAGAAAGGTGTTTTTCCCAGAAAACAGCTTACAGTGTGAAGTTCTCAATGCAGTATTTCCTCAAAGTTCCCAAAGATATGCAAATGGATCCTCTCATTTGCTACAGTTCTTTGCACTCAACTGCTGGAAGACTTTCAAGGCTGACTCTATCCAAGGGAAAACTGTAGGGGTTAGTTGGGCGTCCTCTGTTGGCACAAATCTGATCTAGAAGTTTCTATTACACAGAATGGCCTGGATTGGAGGAGACCTTAAAAGATCATCTCATTCCACCCCTCTTGCCATGGAGAGGGACACCTTCCACTATCCCACCTTGCTCAGAGCCCCATTCAACCTGGCCTGGAACACTTCCAGCGATGGGGCAGCCACAGCTGCTCTGGACAACCTGTGCCAGGGCCTCAGCACCCTCACAGGGAACAATTTCTTCCTGATATCCAATCTAACCCTGCTCTCTGTCAGTGTGAAGCCATTGCCCCTTGTCCTGTCACTCCAGGCCCTAGTAGTGTAGTTGTGTAGGACAGTCAGTCTCTGAACTTCCCATCAGCCATGACTAAATGGGAGGAAAGGCAGTGCCAGGACAGAGAGAACTTTTGTAGGGACCTCCCACTCATGTTTATTCTACATGAATGACCTCTTTCAAAAAGAAAAAGACATGTTTGCTTTTCACCCTTGATAGAACATGGTCACTGGTACAGCTGCAGAGACAACAGATGGAGGAAGACAGATCTTTGGAATCTGAGGAACTGCTGAGGAATTCTCCATTACTTGCACTTTGAAATCAAGGCCATCCGCTTTTCTATAATTTTTTAGTTTAGTTTGATAGTTCTTATGGATTTGTTGAAGGATTAATTTAGTGACATTCTATAACTTGGGTAATGGAGGAAAGCAGGTTATATCAAAATTCAAGAAAAAAAGTATTTTGAAAGAAAAGTATGTAAAGAAAATAGATAAACAGTCTTTATGTCTGTTGCTGGTATGGGTAAAAAGTAAGTAGGGGATTAAAATACCAACAGGAAATTTAGAGTGGACATGAAAAAACCCCTTGGAACAGTAAATCCTTTGATCCTTCAAACAGATATAGGTAACACCTGGGAAAAGCTCCATAACAAGGCCATGGTATCTTCATTACTGAAGATTTTTAAGAACAGCTTAAAGAAATGCCTGGCAAATATGACACTGGGTATAGCTGGTCCTGCTTCGGAGCACAGTGCAGGAACTGGATGTACCCTTCTAAGCTTAATTCCTGCATTTTTTTTTCTGTAATGCCTATGACTTTAATGGCCGGAAAACCATTTAAATTGCTGCAAACTCTATTTCTTTTCTCTGTTCAGAAAAGTATGAAATGCTGATAAATCTCATGTATTTTCCTCAAATCACCAGCAAGAGAAATAAAAAATTTAAGTAGTTCAAGCCAACAATTACTGGTAGGATGTGAGCAGAGGTATGGTCACACATAAATGATTCTCTCATCATGTCTCCACTCACTTAACTCCTGTGAGCAAATACAACTATCTTACACCACTTCAGGGGCCACAGAAAACATGTTCCTTATTAGATGAAAGAGGGTATTTAATACACGATGACCATCTCACAGAAATCCATTCCCCAGAATATAACCAGGAAATTTGGATGTGCCAGACCAATGGTTTCATGGCAGCCAACACCTTGGCACAAAGCCAAGGAGTTAAAGAGCAAAAGACTCACAAAGGTTATTTTTCACTTGTCCAGAGCAAGGCACTCCAATGGAGCTGCCACTGGAATATTCTGTCTTCCCAAGACAAAAGTAGCAGACCCAACAGAGACCTGTATCCTTGAACTGCAGCTGGAAAGCACAACATCCTGCGTCAACAGACCTGTTGTCCTTTACACAAAAAGACAAAACAAGAAGAGATGACCTGCAGACATTACAGGCAAGCAAATGTGCCTTCCAATAAGCCAAAATCCTAAATCAGTGACCAAAGGCATCATGTCACTTGGTATCAGGGCCAAAATTGGTGCTAACCCTACGAAGTCTTGCAGCCAAGACACCACTCTAACAAAAGGATTGCTCAGATCCCTCAGAGCTCCATGGTCTAAACACAATCCTGAATACCCAGAGGTTCAGGCTCACTGATATGGGCCCAACAGTCCACCCAAACCAGCAGCTCACAAAACATTGTTATCTGGCAATGGCTGAGGGAATAAAGGAAATGTCTGATATCTCAGAACTCAGCTCCTGCATCTCCCATTGCCTCAAATGCATCAGTTCTCATGTCTGTAGAAATGCCCAACAACCTACAGGATTATAACAGAACTATGATTATCTATTCATGGGAATAATAAGATAGAATCATTCCTTCAGAAACAAAGCAATTTCATTTATGTCCAAATAAGACTGAACATATTAGCAGCAGATTAAGCATGTGGAATCTTTTAAATAATTCGACTAAATGTGCAATGTTATTAAGAAAACATGTGTGTTTTTTCTACTGGGATTTATGTCTAATACTTATTTCCCCACAGATGAGCTTCATCAGGCAGCAGGGGGAACAGCTAAAAGAAAACGGTTTGCTTATTTGCTCAAGAAATGAACTATTTGCTCAGTATTTTAAAGGAGGTGAAAACTAACACTGTGATAGTCCTGCCAGGCGTGGCCTGTGTGTGGCTGGTCAGCTGAACCCTGAGATCTGGTTTACAAAGATCTGGAAGTGATGCAACACTGGCAGGTTCAAATGAGACTTGACAGCTCAGTACACTCAAACACTCCAAATTCCCAAGTCCAAATTTCCAACATTGCACTTTCAGGCCTTCAAAGGCCCACCGAACTTCAGCTCCCATTTTCTTTACTACTATCCCGTGACATGGAACCTGGCATATCAAAGGGAGATAACCTTCAGAGAAATACTACTCCTACACAAATACCACCCACATCCACCCACTTCTCTTTTCCTGAATTACCCCATTGCCAGTACTCCCAGGGATGCCAGGTGGCTTTTCTTCATGAAAACAAGCTGTTCAGAGATACTGTTCTGTATAGATTGCCAGCCTTTGAATCCAGAATGTCCTCTGGGGACAAGGAGTGGGTGGGATGTTTCCCCAGCGACCACAAAAGAAGCTCTGTCACAATTTCTAGTCCTGTGGAGTTCTTCTTCTCTAGAAATAACCCAGGCATCATAAGGCCCCTTTGTCACAGAACTTCTGGAGTGCACATTTTACCATTACTGCCTTATTCTTCAGCAAGACAGATATTTTCTTTGTGCTGCCTCCCACCAGAAATCTTCTCTGGAGCGAGGAACAGGCATCTGTCCATTGGTGCCTCACAGAAAATCTACAGATGATTTTGTCTACATCATTCCTCTCTTAGTATTCCTCTTCTAGAGTCCCAGACGGACCCGTTGGAGCCAGTCCAGAGCAGGGACACCAAGGGGAGCAGAGGGATGGAGCAGCACTGCTGTGAGGAAAGGCTGAGAGAACTGGGATTGTTCAGCCTGGGAAAAAAAAGGCTTTGGGGTGACCTCACTGTGGCCTTGCAGTGCCTGAAGGGAGCCCACAGGAAAGATGGAGAGAGACTCTTGACAAGGGCCTGGAGTGACAGGACAAGGGGCAATGGCTTCACACTGACAGAGAGCAGGTTTAGATTGGATATTGGGAAGCAACTGTTCCCTGTGAGGGTGGTGAGGCCCTGGCACAGGTTGCCCAGAGCAGCTGTGGCTGCCCCATCCCTGGCAGTGTCCAAGGCCAGGTTGGATGGGGCTCTGAGCAAGGTGGGATAGTGGAAGGTGTCCCTGCAGGGCGCCAGAACAAAGTGAGATTTAAAGTCCCTTCCCACCCAGCCCATCCTGTGATTCTATGATTTCTCCATACACTTTATATGGTTTCACCTTAAAGAATCTCCAGCACAGAATTCATTCATATGAAATCCTTTTTCATTTGAAGACACTGGCCACTGTTTCTCTTGGCAAATGTCTCTGTCTTTGCTCCCTCTTTTGCCCAGTCTTCAATTCTAACTAGAGAACCACAGAATCACCAGTTCCACTACAATACATTGGAATTCTGCTCCTATTTTGGTCTCGCTGCTTCTCTTTCCGTGTTTATGTTGTTCACCTAATCCCTGTTCAAACTTTCATCTTAGACAGGAATGTCTCATTGATGGAGATGGTATTTTGGCATAGAGTCCTGTAAAATATTCTGTTTCTTTTCAAAATGTCTGTTAGAGTGACTCTTACTGATGGTAGCAAATCTGTTCCTTTTATCCTTCTGTAACCTATGAGATCATAAGGATCAGTTTAATGAAGAAAATGGACCAAAGAGTCCTTCTCAATCTAAAAAAAAAGAGTCAGCAGGTCTGTTATGAACAGGTGGCAATGAAAAGTTAGTTTTCATAAGCATTTAAGCAAGATAAGAAGGGCAATAAATGATTTTTTTTCCTCTCCAATGACAGTTTCATTGCTTTCACAAAAAGAAAAAAACAGAAGGAGGGAGAGATGTCCCAAATTAGGATGGAAAGCTAAAGTGTTTGTTTTCAAAAATGTTTTTAATTACTGTGAACCAAATGTTTTACGTCAACAACTTATAATATTTTGGTTTTGATTTCTTCTATTTTTAAAACCCCTCTAACATAAATTCCATTTTGAAATAAGAAGTAATTTAAAAACAACAGTTGGAAACTCCTCACTCTATAAAAGTTGAACTGAGATATTTTATTAAAATCAAAACATCTTTTACTAAAAGCTGCAGCAAACAGTATTTTAGTGAAGGGGAGTTTTAATATACGGGGGAAACATACTGAGCAAAAACTCAGCATTTGTAAACAGAGACATATTTTATCAGAAAATCTTTTTTATCAGAATAGAAAAGTAATCTCTGCACCACCACAATGTATTGTCCATATTTGCATAGGGAAGCCTGGGAGAAAACCAGCAGAAAGTCTACTTCATGCAATAGTAATAAAATAGTAAGAATTATGGTTTTATCATTACTATATTAAGAAGAAACATCTTGCCAAATGCTTGTAATTGCAGAGAGAGGAAACATACAGTGACAAAGCTGATCTTTCAAGTTCTGTAGACTCAAAATTCTATATTATATTAAAAATAGTACTACAAAGGCCCCACTATGGCTGAAATTCATTATCCTCTTGAATAGAGGAGCTGTAGAATCATAGAATGGCTTGGGTTGGAAGGGAGTTTAAAGATCAGCCAGTTCCCACTCCATGCCATGGGCAGGGACACCTTCCACTATCCCAGGTTACTCAGAGCCCCATCCAGCCTGGCCTGGAGCACTTCCAGGGACGGGCCTGTCATTACAGTCAAATTCCAGCCCATAGCCCTGTTTTGAGAGAACTCCTGTGTTTAACTCCAGTTGTTTTAAATTTGTAGCTGCTTCATGCACTATTTAATAATTTAGCACCCAATCTGTTAATGCAAGTTGTAATTGAGCTCAGAGAGTCCTGAACATTCAGTAGCTCACCTAAGATAAAGCTGTTTTCAATTTCAACTCAAAAGGAGCACACTGGGACAAATCCTTTACCTGCAGGGATGCACCATACTATCCTATAAGTGGATATGCAAAAAACTCTGTTGTGTTGCTGTCATATTCCTCCCCATGTGTTACAATCCAGAAAAGCACAAAGGCATGGCAAGTCCTCTGGCTAGTTCTTTCAGTTTCTTGCATCCTTGGTATCAGATCCTGTTCTGCTACTGCCTGTGAGATTTGACCTCCTCTTGGATTCCCCCCACACAGGAAGTTCAGCGCTATATAGACAGCCATGGAATAATATCATTCATCTGAAAGCAGGGCCTTAATTTTTATTTTTTCTGTTTTCAGAGTTTGCAAAATCTGCAGCCTAAAGTAACAATTAACCCTCTGAAGAACCTCTGCTGCAGATCCCTTATGCATCACAATAATTGATACATTTCCTGACCTTTGGAAAAGAGTGCTGTGAACTATGATGTCATAGCTCAGCTGAAGCAAAGCTTTAGGCCGTGCTTCATAGTTTGGTAACACTTGTATTAATAAAGAAATGTGCCCTATGTCTAATGCTTGACATAGGAAAGGTGTAGAGTCAGCAAAATGTTAATTTTAATAGAAATAATAATTTTTACAGTATCAGCTAGTTGCACATCAATCTGCCTAATTGTCCCACTTCTCAACTGTACTACATTTGTTTCTGCTTCTTCCACACAGAACTATGTAAAAGCTGAGCTCTAGGGCATGAGCCAGAGCCTCGGGCTGGTTAACACCCATGCAGAAGTGCTTGCTTTAGGCAAAGAAACACACAGAGTGCTCAGGTACAGTCCCCACAGCAGCACCTCATCCTGAGGAAAAGGTGAGAAGGGATAGACGGGGATAAGAGGTGTGTGGCCTCATAGAAACACGAGCATGACAATGAAATTTAAGTAGAATGAAGCAAGTGCCAGGCAGCCACCTTTGAGATCACAGACTCACAGCATCCTTAGGGTTGGAGGGGACCTCTGGAGATCATCCAGGCCCCCTGCCCAGAGAAGATGTGGCTGCCCCATCCCTGGAAGTGTTCCAGGCCAGGCTGGATGAGGCTCTGAGCAACCTGGTCTGGTGGAAGGTGTCCCTGCCCTTGTCAGGGGGGTTGGAAGTGATTAATCTTTAAGGTCCTTTCCAACCCAGGCCATTCTGTGTTATCTAAAAGCAGTAATTTAACAAAATAACATGATGCTTCTTAGCTATTCACACACCTTCAAGAAACAGGGTTTTTCAAAAGTATTAGATATTCTGAGGTACATAATAAAACTTCAAGGGTCATAAAACTGGGAATTTACTGGTGGATTTTGAAGATGCTGAATGTTCATGGGAAGATTAGAATATGCTTTGGGTCTCATGTTGCTGCTGACCCAGTAGCCCATTCCACCACACCGTCCTTAACAATGTGTGGGTCACAGGAATGGTACAGGTGACTTAGTGCTGTCATGTCCAATACACTCCTCTCTTCCTTCAAGCCTTGAACCTGGACTATGACTTTACAGAGTCCTGGGAACGGAGCCAGGTCACTGGAGTTCTTCCTTTCAACCCAAAGTTTGGAACAGAAAGCTCATTTTGTGAGTGTGATTCATTGCTGTATTGGTGTTACTGGGCTCTACATTTCAACTTGATTTTGTGTATGTGTTTCAGATGATACTTTTAAAAGGCTTCTTGAGAAAAGACCGAGCCTGACCTGCGGAGGAGGCCCCCAGTGAGATGAACGGCTGGGAGACATGGAGGTCCCTTGTGCTTTAGGAATATAGGTGAAGGAAATACAGCTGTGTCTCGGTTTTGGAAGACAGGTGTCTATTGAGGAAGGCAGAAGCCCCCTTTGGACTGAAAATATAACTCCCTCCCCTCTGAATTATTATAATTTTGAAATTAAGGGGCTTTCAGGCCAGGATATGAGGAATAGGAATAACAGTTCTTTACTAATATATATATATATATATTTATAGCAAGGCAAACAAAACAACAACAACTATGACAGTAACAGCAAACAGAACAGAACCCAGTGACCCCTTCCCGGCTGTCAGATCCTGTCCTTTCGGTGCAGTGACGCTCACGGCCGGCAGGGCCGCTGGCGGCTCCCGCTGGGCAGGGCGGG